>FR990111.1:3007500-3511757 GCA_905404275.2 Hedya salicella
AAAGCCGAGTTTTTTTTCTTTTCACAGGAATGAATTCAGTATATTAGGTATGTAAAATAAACAAGTATATAGAGATACGTTGATAGTAGAAGTATCAGATACCCGACCGTTGCACGCAGCGGCTCGGAACCGCAGGGCTCAGGAAATACTTCTAAAGTACTGATTACACGCGTCTGTCTCTGTGCGTGCATCAAGCCTACTTGTATGTAGACAACGGGAGTAACTTCATGGGAGCTGAAATGATATACGACTTTCTAATAGCGGGGCAATGCGGTCAGACCTGGCAATGTAACATATAATGGGGATAATAGTGACGGTTTGTATCGTTGGCTGTATGATAAATAAAGTATTCAGTGAACAATGAATTAGAAGTTGCAGTATTTGAAGAAAACTAAAGTTATTTAAATTATGGTTGGTGACTGAAAACCAGTGACACTTTTTAAGGTATATATTTATTGAACTTCTCTGAACTGAAACTGAACTGAAAAATGTAGTTACAACTAACATCGCTCATATATTTAGAATATAATATATTTATATTGCCACACAAACATAAGAACATTAAGAATACTAACTTTTATTTTTTATTGAAATCACGACAACTTTAAGTCATGGACTTTCAACACGCACACCATTATTGCTATTGTTGGCCTAATAAATTTAAATGAATAATTTAAAGGGATTAAGAATATGGCGCATATTATCTTATTTGACTTCCCGATGTTTCGGAAGTTTTACAGATCCCGTGTCCACTGATCGAAATGACTAAAAAATCAATTCGTATGAAGTGTTTTTTGGGTACCCAAAGGTTACCAATACTAAATACATACAATAACAGGCATGATGTTGGGTACGAAAATCGAAATTGTAATTAATCCGTCAGTTAGATAACAAAAATTATACGACACGTATTTTTTTTCTTTTTGAAATTAACAAGAAAATACTAAGATAAATCGCAGTTAAGATTCGGAGTGGTGGCTTGTGACGTCATAACTAGGTACAAACTGTACTTAGAAGTGACGTTACGCGATATTTTGACCCAATGTATCGCCTTTATCTTTTGATTACGTGAAAAACTAAAAAAGGGGCCAAGTGCGAGTCGGACTCGCACATGAAGGGTTCCGCAGCCGTTTATAAAATAAAATGCACTACAGATGAAAAAAAATACGATATGAAAAAAAAAAACACTAATAAAAGAGCGTATGCGTAAGCGTAAGAGGGCACAATAATATTTGCTATTTTCGGAGCGAATATTTCGGAAAATATTCACTAAATCAAAAAAATAATTAAGGAACCTTAAGTGTTTTTAGAAGAACTAACGAAATATGTGCCACACATTCATAACTTTTTTTTACAAAACTTATTTTTCAGTTTCGGTTACATGTATAGAGCGCCCCCCCCCCCCCCCCTAGAAATATATATATATTTTATTAATCTACATGACGGCCTAATTATTGATATTTAGACATCATCCCTATTGCTAAGCCCCCGCCATCTGCCTGTCACTGGCCTCTAACTTGAAACTGTAGTGGGTCTACCCCCCACCCCCCTTCCTTCCTTTCTTCTTCCTTATAAAGGACCCCCTTGAAACTTTACAATTTCGAATACTTAACAAAACAAATTGAGACGTAATTTTCAATTTAAAACGCGTTAAGTATATATATATATATTTAATTTATGATATAATATTAAAAATGCTAATTATTTCGAATTTTCCAAATTTAGAGCAAATTTTAAAATGCGCCATTTTACGATGATAACAATAAAATAAACTAACCCGCACTTGCCCGTTTTATAGTGAATCCTCGCAGGACTCGACCGCAGTCGATGCGCCGGCGCCCGTGACGCAGATTGGATCTCATCGCGTCCTGTCCTGGCTATTTCCCACGACGAGGGAATTGATTTCTGTTTCGTCCTTTTTCAGTGCCATGAGTGAAAAAATTGGCCATGTTTTTTAGTGTCTAGCAGAAGTAAAATTAACCGTACGCGGTTTTCACTCTTTAAAAGTATATAAAAAGAACTGAACGGGCCTTAATCACATATATATATGATTTACAGAGTTAGGAATTTTCGCGACAAAACATAAGACTGTTGCAATCTAACTAGTGTTAGAAACTTTTTTTTTATCAGTATCGATCTTTCGTTCGATCCAAAGTATGGCTATTGACAGTCCTCTTGTTTAAATGATCCTTAGAAATATGTCATCCTCCTACGCGACAATATTTCCATCCTCACCACATAGATGGTTGGCAGTCCACAACTGTGCGTTTTTCTAGAAATTTCCTGCCTCGCACGACTGAAATGTGGAATAAATTGCCGCATGCAGTATTTCCGGACCGATGCGATCTTCAAACCTTCAAGAAAAGAGCGTACTCCCACCTGAAAGGCCGGCAACGCACTTGTGACTCCTCTGGTGATGCAAGTGTCGACTGTGATCACTTACCATCAGGCGACCTGTCTGCTCGTTTGCCCCCCTATGCCATAAAAAAAATAGATATGTAATTAGTGACGAATATGTAGGAAAAACACGAATATACAGTATTCTTACCTTTATAAATGTCACGAATGTTATTGTTTTTACATACCGAGCTTATCTATTACTATTGAGTGGTTAACCGCAAATTAAGATAACGAGCACGTAGTACCTGTACATTATAACTGCATTTGGAGGGTTAACCGATTATCGAGTCTATTACCTGGACAGTAGATTACAAATGCACTAAGATAATAATAGCTATCATAATTTGTTTTGAACATATCAAGTGTTGAGTTGAGTATGCTATTTTACTCTTAGTCCATTTTAAAGTTGATTAGGTTTAAAATGATAGAGTAAATTCAATGTAAATTCAATCCACTACTCTTTTTTTGGATATGTGATTACCTAAGTTCAAAAAGTAAGAACAATACCACACAATTCATGAATTATACTTCTGTAATTTAGAGGAATGATAAGCCACATTTTATTATAATGTGAATGTAACATATGAAAAATAGTGAATCGAAATATGTATAAGTTTTAGTATTTAAGAAATTGCAATGCCCTAACGGGTATCATGTATCTACGTAAATTGAAATTGAATTGAAATTGAAAAATTTATTTCAGGCTTCTTGACCCATATTTGTTAGTAACAAATTTTCTTAAAAACTATGTTAGTGAATACAGATCTGCGACTAATACATTAAATTAAAATAAATTAAATTAAAAGGAAAACAAAATTAAATTCGAATAAATTACATGTCATAAATCAAATTAAATACAATAATCAATTCTTGTGTATGCTATTCCACTTTATCACAAAATGACTGTCAAATTTGGAGTATAATGCATTCAGAAGCGCGCTAGAGCCGGCCGACAGCCTGCGATGAGGGAGGCCGCCCTCTTGCGGACTATGGCGGGGAACCCGTCGGTGCGCGCGTCCGCAAACATACCCGACGCGCTGCAGTGCCGCGGCAGCCACAGCAGGCTCCTGAATGCATTATTATATTGTATACGTAGGGCATTGTATGACCGTTGGGTATAACTAGTCCAGAGGCTGCAGGCGTAAAATGACTGGCAGAATGCTTTGAACAGAGTTATTTTAACCTCCCGAGTGCATTTGGCAAAACGGCGAGCCAGCATATTACACCTGACAGCCAATGCCCTACGTTCTTTTTCCATGTAAAATGTGTATTGTACCATCAATTGTAATGAACATGATCGCAATAAATATGAATATGAATACCTACTTCGAATGTTAGTAATTCACGAATGTTATATGGTAATTTTTTTGGCTTTAACCATTTGAATTTCCATTGTGTCATTGCTCATTCATTACTTTTTATCCGACTACATCTGTAGGTTTATGTTTTTGCCTTGTCCATATCCCATTTACATGGGGTCGGCGCAGGATGCTGTTTTCTTCCATACCTCTTCACTCACATACATGTTTCCCGTTACCCGTCATCTCGTCACTCACATACATGTTTTTAGAATGTATATGTATAATATGTATGTAGATGGGAATTTGTGTATGTACGTATGTAGCCGTACAGCCTGCAGAGCGTGCCAACGAAATACTTATGTTTGTATGTATTTTCTTATGTAAATGGTATATATATGTACGTGTGGGTCTGTAGTTGCGTGTGCCAAAAATGCCAAAGAATACCTGGCCTGTACGGCTACATACATACGCACATACTCACATACATACATGGTTTGATAGATTTATATTGTTGAGCACTTTGTCCTGTACTCGTCACTCTATCTTGAACTGTGGAGAATCCAATAATGAGGTTTGGTTTGGAATAAAAACACAGTTGACTGTATAAATAATTTAATTTAGAAAAAACCTGATTATAATAAATTATCCATAAATAACCTTAATACTACACTAAGGTACTTTTAACCACAGTTATTAGAAAACCAAATATATTTATGAAAAACTGCTCACATTCAAAATATCATTTTTTAATTTAAACTGAATATCGTACAGTTGACAATAAAATATAAGAATTTTAATGATGACGCCTTTAAATTAAAGCCGAACTAACTCCAATACTTAGAGTTTTCGGGAAAATGCAAAATATAAAATGTTATTGTAATACAAATATCTTTATAAATTACTTTTTCAGATTTTTTCTGAAGTCTGGTTTATTCTAATGGTGCGTTGGTAAATGAATTTATATAATTCAACGTATCTCACTATTCTATATTTTAATTCCGGTAAAATGAATTGCACACAATTTATAAAAAGATATATAAAAAAATCATTACGAGAACAATTTGTAGACTGTAGTAGACTGTATCCAATTTGGGTTAACTACCTGTTCATCGGTTTAATTTGTAATATCATATACAATACTCGTACATACGTGAAAACGTTTATATAAAACCCCTCCAATACAAAAATACTACCATTAATACTAAATTTAAAATAAATAAATAAGTACTTAAATTATAATATTTACTATTTAGTTTATATCAGAAATACATAACGGCACGATTCCCGAGCAATTACTTCTTGACAATTGTCATACATTCGATTTTAGCCTATTAAGGTATACCCGGATAAGACCGGATCAAAGGTAAGATTGGATAAAAGCAATTTCCAGCGAAACGGTAGATGTTTTTTTATCACTGGCAACATAGTGTGCGTAAGGGATAAAATAGCGAACACATGTTGCATGTGATAAAAAATATTTACCGTTTCGCGTGAAATTGCTTTCATCTGATCTTACCTTTGATCCGGTTTTATCCGTGTAGTCCTTACCTACAGTTATAAAGAACAATCTATTGCATTCGCGAAATGTGGTGTCAACGTCGAACGCTGCGCTGACGGACTCCTTAGTTTCATTCGTTTTGCCAATCTGCTTGATGGACCTATATTGTACCACTTCTTCAGATTAGGGACGAACTGCAGACAGCTTAGCGCGAATTTTCAAAAAGACACCCTAGGTCATCTATCATCGTTCAGGATTCGTGCCACAACCTGTATCTTGTCTAACAGACATAATCTTCTACCGGGACTTTGGGACATAGCTGTTTGTTTATATCAGTCGAATCCTATAACCGTACAGCCATATAATCACTGCATATTTTATATCTAACAATACAATTGTACGTTCCATGTCTTATGAAATTAATAGATTCTCCTAATTGTGATGTCTGTGGCATTCTGGCATTATAGAAGATGTCCAACCAATCCAAAACTTGTTAATAGAGTGCAGGCGGAACTGCACCTAAAGAGAGGCTCTGATGACTGCTGCCAATCTAAACCCATACGATATGTCGTTTATACGCTCCTTGTTGCAAATCCAACTGCACATTTGGTGAAAAGGTTTTTGTTTTATGTCATAGGAGGCAAACGAGCAGACGGGTCGCCTGATGGTAAGCGATCACCGTCGCCCATAGACACTTGCATCACCGGAGGAGTCACAAGTGCGTTGCCGGCCTGAGGTGGGACTACGCTCTTTTCTTGAAGGTTTGATGTCGTTGCGTTTTTTTTTAAATTAGGTAATAGATAGTGTTCATATTTTTTATTGTGTTGATTTCATTTATGTTTGTGGCATAGTGTTGGTTGGATTTTAAAGAACCACTATGTACGTTTGTATAAAAGTATTTACAACAATAAAATAAAAAAACAATTATACGTTAGTACCAGGGGCTGAATACCGGTATTCTTTCCCAACACTATAACCGGTATTTAATTTCGGTAACTCGTTTATTATAACTTATATTTTGATGAGTTAATTTCAAAATTCAATATCATTAACTAAAATATGATAGCATTATTTAAAAATGTAGCAATTTTAGAAAAGTGGTTCGATTTGAATTAGAACCACTGCTTACTAAACAGCTTCATAGAGTATCACGTACGAGGTGTGATTAGATTCATCTGGAGTATAAGAGTGACATATTCTATAATGTTTTGAAGTAGTATTTTTAGAAGTGATAACATACACTTATGTACAAGAGATCCTTATTCAAGGTGCCTTTCTTTCAGCTATACTGTGGTTATGGACTCGACTGTCAAAATAGGTTAGATTTAGTGCACGAAGCTTTTAAGAGGATTCTTTTTCCTCTTCTGAGGTACAGAACCTTAAAAACCGTTTTAGTTTGCTCTAGCTACTTAAGAATACTTTTTAATTTACACTACTAATCTACAAGCTGTATGGGTTTCTTATCTTATAATTTACCTATAATTGTATGGTAATTATTGCAATTTTAATGTGATAACACAATTCTTGGTGCCATGCTGCTTTAATATAAAATGTATACGTCGGCTAATTTCAAGTTGAACACTAACATCTGTCTGTCAGAAATACTAGTTTTATCAGTCTAAATAAATTACGTTTATTTAATAGAATTCTTACATTTTTATTAATATCGCTGCTGAAAATTTATCAAGTTTCACTATAATACATTTCACCTCACTGTTTTAATTAGTTTTAAAGAGGTTTTAAAAAAAACTCTTCTAAAGCTCGATAAGAAAGGGCATGAACTTTCGAAAGCTATTTAATAATTTGAAACCCATACAGCGTCTATGCAAGTCTCACTAAAACGTTATGCACACTTCACATTTAACGTTGATTTCGAACGAGAATTGTCTTTTAGTCGAGATAAGTGTAGCAAATTGTGATATACTCGTAGATACAATAATCAAAGCGAAAAGAAAAAAACTCAATTGCGGTCACATGCGGACACCAGAAATCTAATCTGGTTGGATTACCGCGTCCAACGTCTCCGCCATTTAACCAATGACCATTTTATCAACTTTCTACTCCTGCCACAATCTGAATGTGATTTTTTTGAGAATGGAATAGCGAGGCTTATGAATGAACGGAATAGAGTGCTAGAAAGAGAGCAAAATAAACACCTTCTAGTTGTAAGTTAATTAGTTTTTAGTTACTAGTTTTTAGGTACTTTAAATTAATGTAACGGTCTGGTTTATAAACTGTTATTTTACATTATCTGCCGTTCATTTAATAACTAAATGGTTATTATCTCGACGCATTTAATTTCCTCGTCCGCTTTGACCCCAGCACCTATTTTGATATTTTTGATCTTAACCGTATCAAATTTTCAAACACCCAAAGTAGGTAATGAAGAATCACTTCGTTCACTTCGAAATATATGCTACCAGTACAGTAGACTACAAAATCTACCTACATATCTACCTTTTCACCTTATTACAGAGTAATAAAGTTCAAAAGTGGATACACCTCTGTGTTGTTGCCTGTACATGACGGTAAGTAATTCTCGTTCCTTTAAGTTGAAATGTGAGAGGTGCGTTATAAACTAAAATATACAGAAATTTACATCAATCGGTGATCACGTTCGTCCTTTACCAAAAAACAATAAATTTTAAACTAAAAGAAATTTTACAAAACAGTTATTTATCGTGCCAATAGAACTTAACGTAGTCACAGAAGTGAAATGCCGAAAGAAATGGGAAACAGATGTCCAATTAAGGTTTGGTCAAGGTTATTCGATGTCGGTCGTTACCGATACATTTAATGTACTAATATAAACCGTGTTTTTTTTTATTTCCGTTAACTTTAAGGGAAGATTCTGCTGGTCAAATAGAGTTAATTTGTCCAAGAAACTAGTGTTCTAACTCTTACTATTTTTGAGATATTCAATAAATACATTTAATGGCTGGACCAGTGTAAAAGGTCCTTCATTACGTCATACTATTATTTATCTTTTAAATTTCGGTTGTAAAGAGTTTTCACTTTCAGGTCGTGGTGCCGAATTCGCCCGATGTCTTCTTTCGGCTATACTCGTTCATACGAGTATAGCCGAAAGACGACGTCTGTCCGGATTGGTTCCGCCTTTTCCCGAACTGTCTGTTGTGTGAAACGACTAATTAAATTCCAATTGAGGACGTTGCCATAGTCATGTCATAACAATCATCGCTATGTTACGATCGCTAGCTCTGTTATTGGTCGTTGTGTTACCTCGGCATCCCCGACGGCACACGAATGTTTTGGAAACTTTAATGTCAACTTCAAGTTAGTTACAGGAAAAGGAAATTATTAGAAATAACTTTCAAATAATAATCTAACTTTCCACTAATCTATCAAAGATAGATAAAAGTAAAAAAAAAAATAAAGAGAAAAGAAAAATCGAAAAAGTAAGTCATTGGGATTTGTACCTAGGACCCCACACTCCATAAGCAAACTATCTACCACTGAGCTATGTGTTGGCATGTGCTGTCATGGATGAAATTTAAACTTTGTCATACTTGACAATAACTTTTGTGTAACTCTAAGGGACCTTTTACACTTTAACATTGATTTGTTATGTATGAAAACGAAAAAATATTTTTTTTTTCGAATTTAACAAAAAGCAATATACCAGGTAGCTTCTGTTAATATACCGAGCAACGTGTCGAATTTAACGGAAATAAAAAAACACGGTGTATATATATTTGTCGAAATAAAATTGGCATCACTTTGGCTTAACATATCTACGAGGTATGGTTTTGATGCAATAGGAAACCGAAACACATGTGCCCTTCATAAAATGTGACAACTCTTTATACAGTCAAGAGCAAAATAAGTCAACGCCACAAAATGTCATAAATATATATCAAAACCTTATTACTATGACCGTTGGTTGGTGTGTACATATTTTTAAACCTTTTGGTGTGCATTTAACTTTGCCATTGACGGTACCTTTTAATGATTTTATGACCCTATTAAAAGAGAAAACAAGCCATTCCAAGTGATCGATGCAAATAATAATTCGTCTACTATTATAGAAAAGATAAAGCAAAGCCAAAGAGACGGGAGAAATTTTATCAATTTCACTTTAAAGTCGAGCCACACCGAATGCGTGTGCGTGACGTGCGAGTTGTAAAGTACGAATCCTCATATGAGATGACACACCGCTGCATACGCACACATCACGCACGCATTACGCTTCCGGTGTGCCTCGGCCTTTAATCTTCTTTGTATCTCCCTTTTTCAATCATGCAATTGTTTATCTCGCCTCGTTGGCCGTCTGTACAATGTGTGGAAAGAGTTATTTGTTATAGAAATCATTATATGTAAATTATATTTAGACCACAGATATTAGGTATATTTTTTTATTTTAAGAAAAGTATCTAAGCTAGAACTTGTGATGTTATGTAGCGGAACTAATACATATCTAATACTAAATTACAATACAATATTAAGAATAAATATTTATGCAATTTTTTACACAAAACAGTCTTTTTACAAATAAATAATCAACTAAAACCGAAAACAACTATAATTATAATATGAGTATATATCTACAGTTTAAAATATGTTATAAAATATCTTATTGGGGTTTTATCAGTCATTTCAAATTAGTTCAAGAGAAAAGTGAGCAAAGTAGGAGGAAAATATAAAAGAGATCGTTTTAAAAAATCGTTTTTTTAAAGAAATGGCGTGACGTAGAGAAATATGAACTTTCTGCCATAGAGGTGAGAATAGTCTTTTTGAAAGTTACCTTCAAGGAAATGAAAATGAACGTAAAAGTCTGATTAGAGCTCAATAATATATTAAAAATTAAGTTGCAACGGTGATTTAAAATTATTAGAAAATACACCTCTTTACTCACAAATGCGTTTGTAGGATCTCATTAAAGTTCAAATTCTACGAGATTTTCATAATACATTCGGTTATTTTATAAAAGCCAACGACTTTTGCAACTCAATAACTTCAATCTCCACAGTTTCTATTGTAAGCGACTGTGAAGCATTAGTCATTCCATCAAATAACCAAAAAAAAAATACTTGCGGGTTATCTATTATAATTAGACCAGAGTACATCACAACGGTTCCTAAATAGGCAATTTTGGTTACATTTAACGTTTACGTTCATTTTCATTCGCTGTATCAACAAGATCGTTGGCGGGCTAGAAGATTCAAACGTAAGATGAAGTAAAAGATGGTGAAAATTGCTTAGATTATATAGCAATTAGTAGATAGAATCAGTAAGAGGAATTTTAATATCCTAATATCAATTAAATCTACAGTCGTGGCACTACATAAGCGTTTGACAACCCTAACCTAATTCGTGTCTAGTAAATAATCTTCTTCTTCACTTTCAGCATTTTCGCTTCGCTATCAGCCGCATCGGTCTTCCTCTTTCTAACCAGCGCTGGCACTTTGTCAGTCTGTGTTTTAGGGGTGGCCTCGTTTGCTGCTTTCATTTGGAAGCTGTCTTCTTCGCAGACTTTTGTATTTTCTTCAAGGTGGACCCAGTTCTCTCCGTCGCGTTTGTACCATTCGTAAGGGCCCGGTAAAGGAGTTTCGGTTTCGAAATTGAAATTATATTTTTCTTTTCTCTCCGCTTGATCACTGGAATAGGTGAATGGAAAACTTATAGACAAAGTTAACGTTAAAGATCTTTTGATCGTATATTGTAATGTACATATGGAACGGTGTTTATGAGAGGAGCGCATAATCCAGAGAAATAGAAGAGCTTGGAGGAAGCTTATGCCAAGATTTGGCAATATACGGTCTGCTGATGATGGTGATCTGTAGACCTGTCGACCGATCCATTCCATACATGAGATGAGAATGTTGGGATGGATGCGTGGCGTGACGAGAATGGATCGGAGAAGGCATGAATATGATAAGAGGAAGCCTGAAAGTAGCACCCGTAGTAGATAAGCTTAGAGCAAATCGCCTCACCGGTGGTGTGGTCATGTTATGCGGAGAGGTAAGAGTCATTTAACAAGAAAGGTAATAGATATGCATGTAGAAGGATGTAAGAGGAGGGGTAGGCCGAGGAAACGGTGGATGGATTGCGTGAGAGATGACATGAACAGGAAGGATGTGAGTGAAGAGATGACGGGTGATAGAGAGGTATGGAAGAAAAAAACATGCTGCTCGGACCCAGTTAACCTTTTAACAAGTACGTGATGATGATAATGATGATAGCTCCTAGCATATATTAGTACCTGGCAATGGACTCCTTCAACACGTTGGTATAGTTGTCAACTCGGGCCTCGTCCTGAAGGGGGTCGTCCGGGAACAGACACCGGCGCACTGATTTCTTGGCGGAGATGCTCATGGCTCTTTGGGGCGGTCTGGCTCTTTGGGGCGGTATGGTATTCTGAAACAACGGAAAATGAGATTTAAATACTTGCACAAAATTTGAGAGTTCCATTATATATCGCAAAATAGTAGATCCATTGGCCCCTGTCTTCTAGACAACTTCTCTACTCAGTACAAACAGGGAATCGTACTCTAGACTTCTAAATAAGCTCAGTCACTCCTGTGGTACTCGTATTCAGTTTGATTCGCTGCCTAGTTCCCGTTAATCATAATCATTCGATTCCATAAGTATTAAGCGCAGTACCTCGGTATTTAGTTTTAGTTACTAAGTAACCACTTCTAATAATATAAGTAGGTATACTAGTTATTTAACATACTGTAATCATTGAAACATCACTTAACATATCTTTTGGAAATATATTAATAGACGGGATCACGATCCTCAACGCTCGAGGGCTTGCATCGTCATTCGTGAATACGCCCCAAACGCCGAGCGGGCCAATGAGCAGAATTTGTAATGAGGGACGCAATTTATTGCTCGCGCGCATCAAAGAAAGAGAAAGCTACTACACTACATGCTTGGGGTTTTTTGGCGTAAGCGTCAAATGTAAAAGTACAATGAAATCGAAGATATTATTATCTTTAACATTTAAGTTAATCACGTGAAAGACAAAGAGAACATTTTTATATAATTTTGCCGTTTATTAATCTGTCGTTTGTACAAAGTAGACAAAAAACGGAAAATGAAGACGCGTTTTCGGATAACTTTTGTATCGAGTAAATTTTCAACAAACATGTTTCCGCGTTTATCACTGCATCCATACTAATATTATAAATGCGAAAGTGTGCCTGTCTGTCAGTCCGTCTGTCTGTCTGTCTGTTACCTCTTCACGCTTAAACCGCTGAACCGATTTGGATGAAATTTGGTGTGGAGATAGTTTGAGTCCTGAGGAAGGACTTAGGCTACTTTTTATCCCGGAAAAATACCCTTATCCGCGATAAACGAATTTAAGGCGGGCGCAGTCGCGGGCAGAAGCTTGTATTATAAATGTGAAAGTGTGTCTCTCTGTCTGTCTATCTGTTACCTCTTCACGCTTAAACCGCTGAACGGATTTGGATGAAATTTGGAATGGAGATAGTTTGAGTCCCGGGGAAAGACATAGGGTACTTTTTGTCCCGGAAAAGTACCCTTATCCGCGATAAACGAATTGAAGGCGGGGACGAAGTCGCGGGCAGAAGCTAGTAGGTTATATACTCAAAAAACACAAATCTAAAAAACAGCCTGTTCCATATATTTGACACTAGATTTGACAACAATCTCACTAAAAAATATCTTTAGTTTTCGATGCATCTCCTTAAGGGACCGAATAAGCAGGAGGAGGAGGAATATATTCGTAATAATGACTATGGATCCTAATTTGTCTCATGTTGTCCGCGTAACCAAAAACGACCTAATTTTAGCTACTTCGAAGCACTAATTGATTGTACATAGCTATTCGCCACAATGCAATTTATCTAAGTCTATATTTAGAGTGTTCCAGTTGTAAGAATCGGAGGAATAACGTCACAAGTGCACGGAAGGTAGGGTTGCATACGCCGTTCTTCCAAGAACGAGTTAGAAGTCAGAAGCGAGATCGTTGCGCGAGCGACATCGCGAAGGATTTGGGACGTGAATCATATGTCAATATACTACGTTGAGCAGAAATGAAATTTGTTTTAGTCACGAATGAAAAAGAACAAATTTTTGCGTTACGTAATATGTGGACAGCCCCTCTACCTCCTCACATCAGCCATCGGCCAGCAAAAGACCACATTATTGGTCAGATGTCGTAATCATAACTGCAACCAGTAACTAATATAATCTTTATTAAGCTTCAGTCCAGTAATCCACCGCATCATCGTCAATTAACATATAAAATTTTACTACGTTCCATATTAAATTCTGTAACATCACTGTTAAAACGACGTATGTTACATGTAAATTGTACCTATATAGATTTAATCTTCATCCCCGTTCTAAAATGACGTAAGTTACAAGCAAAACATATACAGTGTAAACTTTTTTTCACAATGGGGTATAATTACTTTCCGAAGACGTAGAGCAACGATAAATCATGTTGGTGGGGTACTCAAGTAACGCGATCGCGTCTTGTAATTTGATGTAACACGTCTAATTGGAGTGAAGCGTGGATGATGTTCAGTGGTTTTGGATAAACCTTGACGTCCGTATTCTGAGTAATCCGGCAAGGTTATTAATTTAAAAAGTAATAATTTCTGTCTTTGACGTTTGGAGATACTTTACACCTCCAAAATTTACGTGTTGAGTTGACCTTGGAGGCCTTAGCAGCATCTCCTTATTAGCTTTTTTATATATATGTATATATAGTATACTGTTATTTCTTATTATTATTTTTTACTATTTTTGACGCCTAGAGACCCTTTACATCTCTCTGAGTATAGGGTGGTATAGATTAACTTATAATCTATTGGACCCGTAGACGATATATATATATATACACTACATCTCCATGTAAAGTGTGCCAAGGTACTTTAGTATTGCTATGCACATTTCTGTTTACTGTAAAATCAGACATGTAAAAGTGCCCTCACGCAAAGTAGGCCTCAACTACTTGAAAAATCAAGTTTCGAAGTTAAGAATTTGAATTTTTGAAATCCTACTCTACTGATGTTTCAAATGTGAAAAGAAGATGTACCGATATTTGAATGTTTGGATATTTGTATGTCATAAGATCAGGAATGTAACATAGGATGCTTAATTCTTAGTAACGAAGGCAAAACCGCGGGTAAAAGCTAATAAAATATACTAGTAGCTCAGTGAGGACTTTGAGCCGTGAGCTATACAAAAAAAAACATTTATTTCGGACTACATGATTCATACCTCGCAAATCTTTCAACCCGCATATCACCGACATTTTGAAAAATTCCCTAAAACTGAATCGAAAAAAAAAACATATAATGTTGACTGTAGGGGAGAGCGGGGTTTAAAAGTGCCGGGGGTAAGTTGTTCCGATGAGAATAGGAACGCAACTAAAAAACGGAGCAATTCGTATGATGTTTGTCGCGAAACTTTATGACACTATCCCATTGCAGGAGCTGTTTTAGATGCTTCCATTATGGCAGAATAGTAGTTATGAAAAAAAACACAATCGACGGAACAACGAACCCCACGGAATAATATATTTTTGCCTTGGATTTTTGTTAACTGTTGATAGTACACAATAAATAATCACATATTTTGACGAACTAAAAAACACTCTTTTAGTGTGTCATTTGAGAATTAATTTTGGAAGGATAAGTTTGTATTTAAAACGTCAGAGCAACCACCCCATAGCGGAGTAAGTTGTTCCGTTATAATCGATCTCATAAAAAATGTTTTGGCACAAACACTGTTTGATGATGCACAAAATAATATCACTTTTCAGAAACGTCATTAATCATTCTTTAAATATGTGCGTAACACTATACACTATTACACTATTTTCATAGCTCAATTTGGTATTTTATTAAAATGGGCACTTTTAGCCCCGCTCTCCCTTACTCAAATAAAAACAAAATTTTGCGAAATTACTGATATACAGTTACTATGATAGAAATCCTAATTGAAAAAAATGAGTTCGATACTTTGCGTGTAGCTTGTTTTTTCAGCCTTCCTACCTTGTATGGAGAAATTAAGAACTTTGTTCTGTAGCTATGTTAAAACCTGCGTTTATCGGAACGGTTTCATAACAAAAGTAATCATACATTATATGGGTTATTAAAAAAAATGGCATTATTATTTATTAAATACCTTAGATATGGACTTTCCCGGCACCCAACTTTAAGGGCTCTTGAAGAAAATACATGTATCGTATAGATATCGTACTCAAAATTTTAGCGTTGTTTCTTATTTTGCTTGTTTTAAACGATCTTATATATTTAACGGATTATATCGCGTATATTATCTCATTTTAGTTCCCGACGTTTCGGAAGCTTTCCAGCAGTTTTCAATGAGTAATAATCGCGGAAACAGAAGAAAATATTATGATCTTATATATTTTTTACAAATATTGAGATCAAGCAACATACCTATTCATATAGACTTATGCCATTTTTAAAATATGGAACGACAAATTGTGTAAACGAACGCGTTACTACTACATACAGGGGATATTCGTAAGTTTTTGTACGCTTAAGTGGCAAGCAATATCGCCACTACATCGCCTTGTTCCGTGTAGAATACATCCGCACGTATATTCATGAAGGGCATTAGGGCGCATGCGCGTGTCCATCTTCACGCGCATGTAGTTGGAGAAACATGCGTTTAATTGCAGCTATCGCTTAAAGGGCCGAAAAAAATTTAAACAAGTAGTTAATGGTCCGGTATTGTCGACACTGTCCCGAAAGTTGACACTTTCAACCTTAAATCATTGCAATATAACTTACAAGCAAGGGTGTCTTTTATTTAAATTACGATTTCAAGCATTGAGACGTTATACCTGTCTTCTAGACACTGGCGTATTCAGTTGTATATCTATACTATTATAAAGTTGTAAAAATGAAATGTCTGTATATTGAAGATATTTTCATAAAATTGATTGTTACGGACTATTGAGGAGGTCACTAAAGCGAATATATATTTTTTGGATTTTTTGTATGTTTGTATCTGTTGTGGCTTCATCACGCCAAATCGCTAATCGCTAAGCGGATTTCAACTATTTTTGCTACACGGGTAGCTGGGTATCTCCAGATGGTTATAGGATACTTTTTACCCGACTACGCTAAAGAAAAAACGAAGGATTATGACTTTTTCTCCTCCGCGAACGAAGTCGCAGGCGCTTTCTAGTAAATAAAAAAACCAATGTAATATTTCTGCTAGTATCACTTGTCTTGTCTGTGGTTGGTTAATGCCTAAGAAAGAGAGTCGTTGTGTAGTAAATAAAATAGTTTTTAATTTGCTAAAACCCTTGTTTTACTCAAATTACTTCTTTACCGTTACCGTGTGTATACAGAGTGGCACATTTAGATCGGTCAGTATGGGAAAGTCTGTAGTCGTAGTTTAGATATCGATTGTATTGAAAAAGAATCATCACCATCATCATCATTAAATACTTAACTCTGATGATGATGAAGGTGATGATTGTTTTTATTAATTTTAGACATCATGTTTCATAGTAACATTTACTGCTTAAGACCTACACAATCGATATCTAAATAGAAATAGTGTTAGTTGTATTTTTCAAAACGACCGGGTTCTATTCCCGAGTTGATTTTTTTGAATGTATGAATACAGTTTGTCTTATTACTAAAATCGATAACAGGCTCCTAAGAAGAGATTTTCGTATGTCTCATAGTTTCAGACTTTCCCTTACTAAATGTGCCACCCTATATACTAGTATATATTATTACTTTCCGTGTCAACATTTTTACAACCTAACACTAATTTGCTCACATATTAGCTCTGACGCATAAGGCTTGCATTGTCAAATAAAAACATATAAATATATACAAAAGTCTACCTTATAACCCTTCGTCAAGCTTCAAAATCCAGTAGCATAAGGTAGCTTAAAGGGCATGGTTGAATAGTGGTTGTATAACGGTGGTTGCCGCGCTAACCACTGCTAATGTAAGGTGCTAAATAGCGCATGCATTTTGAAATGCATGACCTCAAGCTGTGTCTGGATATCTAAAACTTGAAAACTGCCCAACTATGATCCAATCCAATATATCGTCACACATCTTTATGCCCAAAAGAATAAAGATGTGTTGGAAAGATATTTTCGGCACTTTGGATGCTACAGAGTATTTGACACTGACTGTACACAACTACTGTAGTTGTGTTTGTAACAAACGATCAATTTGCAACATCTAACTGTTATTCAGAGCAATGATGCCTAGTTGCAGTAAGTATTCTAGAGGATAGTGGTACCGCCCTGTGCCACCCAAACTGGACCAACTTGACCTGGGGTGGATATAGGGGGAGGCAATGTCGAGAGGCAGCCTATTGAAACAGCGGTTGCCTGAAAATGAGTACAGTGCAGGTATTAGTTCTTCTGGTGACTGTCCGCTGTTTATAATTATAATAAAAATATTAATGCCACAACTCCTGGTGTGAACGGTGCCCTGTATGCGAGTGAACAAAAAAAATTTTGTCAGCAGTCCACGGTCAACCACTCGTAGCTCTCGCGATCTTTCGACCCAGGTTAATAGTCTATTAAGGCCGCTGTGACAACCTTACCGGAGACCGGGTAACCCTACTCTTAAAAATAATTAAATAAATATCGATCTACACATGGCCCACGTATAATAAGATCAGTTCATACATTAAAACAAAGGCAAACCTTGATTACCGGTAAATAGGGAAAAGCCGCGGCTAATTGCTAGTTTGAAATAGGAACAACAATGGAATGTACAGTCAATAACAATTAAGTTCTACATTTTCGAAATACTCTGTCAACCAGTGATGTAACCAAACTGATTGTGGTTATTGGCTAAACCCGATTGCGCCAGGCCGCCGGTCTCGATATTGTAAGTATTTTTTGAGATTTTTAGGTACAAAGAGCAACACACTTAAGGGCCTGCAACGTCTTTCGTAAACTACGCCCCAAACGCAGAGCCGGCCAATAAGCTTACTTAAATATAAAGGACGCATTTATTGCTCGCGCGCATGAAAGAAAGAGAAAGCTACACTACATGCTTGGGGTTTTCTGGCGTAAGCTCCTGATGTAAAAGTACAATGAAATTGAAGATATTATTATGTTTTGTTAACATTTAAGTTAGTGAAGATAAAGGCAAGAATGTAATTTTTACATAATTTAGCCGTTAATTAATCAGTCGTTTGTACAAACTAGACAAAAAACGAAAAATGAAGACGCGTTTTCAGATAACTTTTCTATGGCGGAAATTCTAAGCAAACATGTTTTCGCGTTAGGCGCTGAATAGTTTATATAGTCAAAAAACACATATCTGAACACTAGCTTGTTTCATATACTAGATTTTACAAAAATCTCACGAAAAGATTGCTTAAATTTTCGATGCACCCCCTTAAACGACCATCTGGCTTTATTTCAATGTTAATAAGGTCTACATGGGCAGTTAACTGTGTGGCTGATGGTATCTATGAACTGGCGGTCCCGGGTTCGAATCCCGGCCAGGACAAGTGCTTGTGTAATTAGCACGAATGTTTCTTCCTGGGCCTCTATGTATGTAAGCATTTAAATTTATCTATATTTAACATATGTATACCGTCGCTTAGTACCCATAATGAAAGCTTTGTTTACTTTAGGACTAGGTTGATTTGTGTAAGATTATCCCTGATATTATTGATTTAGAGTATAGTATGTCTTCATCGTTTATAATCGATACCCATCGTGCATTGTTCAATTTGATTATTATAAAACGCTGCCATCTTTGCATTCGTGTTGATAAACTGACATATTTAACAAACATTCAATTAACAATGAGAGGACGTGGAGCTGAAATTTTAAGTGTCGTGTTGTTACGAAGTTGATAACCATTCACATGCTCGTGATTTTGATTTTAACTCTATTTATATGTGAAAAAGTGCCCGCAACTACGTTCGCGGAGGAGAAAAAGTCATGTCCCCCCTTTTTTTCTTCAGCATAGTCGGGTAAAATGTATCCTATAACCTATAACCACTGGATAGTAGCAGGATACCTACCTACTAAACGAAAAAACCCGTGTACCAAAAATAGTTCAAACCCGTTAAGCCGATTTGGCGTGATGATGCCACAACGACACATACAAATAAAAATATAAATAATTATTTTTCGTTTCAGTGACCTCCAAATAGTCCGTTACAATTTTTTTTTATATCTTCAATGTACAGACATTAAATTTTTACAACTTTATAATAAATACTACTTATACATATTTAAAACAATCAACTTTGCGACGCTGTTCGAATGTCTGGAAATTTACTTCAATCGATGCATTCCGAATGAACTCTGCGGTATTATTCTCGTGCTCGTAGCTTATATCAAAATATTTTGAATAAGAAAATAAATAAAAATGTTGCTATCGAAATCGCAGCCTCAATAAAAACAACGATAATGGAAAGTAACTTTTCCAAGGACTAAATCGCTGGGCGTTGAACTGTTCCCGCAACTACTAACAATTGTGGCTGCAAAGGATGTCTGTCCGTCACGGTCAGGGGCTCCGCGCCGGTTTACGGACTTTTACTCTCAAGAAGATGAAAGTTATGGGGTTTTTGTTTCACTTATTTTTCACATTAAAAGACTAGCACATTTACCGTGCTGCCGGAATTAAGTAAAATGTTTTATTTCATGACCATCTGTGTGCCAAATTTCATTTAAATCCGTTCAAAAGATTAGCACACGGCTTTGCACAGCTTGTGTTACTGGAATTAGGTGTAATGTGTTTTAATTTCATGATCTGATCCATCTGTGTGCCAAATTTAATTTAAATCCGTTCAAAAGACTAGCACACGGCTTTGCACAGCTTGTGTTACTGGAATTAGGTGTAATGTGTTTTATTTCATGATCTGATCCATCTGTGTGTCAAATTTCATTGAAATCCGTTTAAAAGACTAGCACACGGCTTTGCACAGCTTGTGTTACTGGAATTAAGTATAGCATGTTTATTATCAGGATCTGATCCATCTGTGTGCGGTATTTCATTTAAATCCGTGCAACAGTTAACAAGTTACTGAATAAAACAACCATCGAGGCCGATCTTTGTTTTGTTATGGATTTTTCTATTTCTTCCGATTGTAATTAAAATTGGCAAGTACGTGGAATCCATCATTTTGTATAAGAAAAACATAATTTCCCGATATATATTACAAAATTTGTATAAAAACTTCCAATGAGTTACAAAAAAAATATGGGCTTTCCGTAACGTTGTTTAACCCCTCATATGCAATATCAAAAATTAGGCAGTCAAATTGAAATAATATAACATTTTAACATAGAGTTTAAATGTCTTGCACTGATCAGTGCCTAAGCATACAAGGATTACAAGGGGTTAAAAATTGGCCCAATAATTTTCACAAACTTTCACATTTATCTCATTCTCGATCCACCTCATTTCTAATTTCATTTTGCCTAGAAACTCGTAAGAACCTTTTCCATTTGTTTTATAACTTCTACGACCTAAATATTGACGGATAACAGATTCTAGCGAGTATTTTTGAACGGTCTAATCGTGTATATCTTTTTGCAGCTGGCTGTACTACTGAAAACGATTTGTGACTGTTCAAAGCTTTAACTGCCTATAAGCAAGCCAGCACAAGCTGTGCTTTTCCCAGAAACGTCATAAACCGTCATAGTCACCACGGAAGCATTCTATATTTGAACTAGGGTTCTGTAATTGCTGTGCGCGTGCGCTAGTAATTTTACACACAAGGAAGTAAGTCGACGAATGCCAACTTAACTAGCAGTTTACTAATTTTAAATATGGTAAATTTCCTAGTGCTTCAACCCGTCTTTCCCGTTCAATAGCTGGTATCTTCTTCAACCTTAATTCATAGCTATAGAGGTGACCAGCAGCGTGACAATTATTGGACTTAGAGTAGGGTATAAAGTATTGGGACATTTCAATTATCTAAATAAATGAATATTAGTGGACGATTCTTACACAAGTAGTACTTGAACCATTGTAAGCCCAATAAGGGTTGTGTTAAGAGTACTAGATGACGATAAATTTAATAGATACATAGAAAACATCCAAGACTCAGGAACAAATATTTATGTTTCATCACACAAATATTTGCCTTTACCAGGAGTCGAACCCAGGACCTTCAGCTTCGCAGGCAACGTTACTCTCGCTGAGCTAAACCGGTCGTCAAAAAGAAAACTTTTTATATGGTTAAAATCTTAAATAAAATCGACTTAAGACACAGACCCTTGAGAAGTTTCATGCTATCATTAGATTTACAAATTTACATATTTACGCAAATATTTTAATAAGGTATAGTAGTACAGAGCAATATCAAATGCGGAAATAATACTAAAAAAATATAATTTCGAAATCCCCTTCACGTCAGCGCATTTAAAAATTTGCAAACGTTTTAAATTAATTATGTAAAAATCCTATTAAACGTAAGCATGCACAAATCGCAACAAATAGTCACAAAATTCTAAGACTTGCTGACTGGATCCATTTTCATTTTCATAGCACTCGTTCATTCAAATCCAATCAGCGTCTAAATTTTAATTTTGTTAGTGTGGAATATTTTCGTGCAATATGGAACTTTATAGCACTAGTATTAAACGGTATTGAATGTTTATCTAAAACATTAGATCCTTACTAATAGGATAACCTTAATAAACTGCTCTGACTTCGCAAAAACTTATGCATCGGGGCTAGTAGGAAAGCATTTTTGCCCATGGGAAACGGAGACCTCTGCTAACGCTCAATCAAAAAGAGTTAAATAAACGTAAACTGAAAGACCATGTAATTAACAACGTCTAAATGCGGCCCTGGGATTTCTACATCGTAGACAAAAGACGACTGATAAGATTGTCATTCGAGCATTTACCTTAAAATTTTATTTGAAGCGCACTAAAAGTAAATGTAAATTAAGGTTTTTTTTTGTTTGTTAGGTTACCGTACATACAAATCTCTGCGTACCCACATTGTATTTTGTTTTCTTATTTTATGTGTTACATTCTATATTATTAATAGGATAATGTTGTGGTACGTAAGTGCTATTAGTAATGTATAAATAAACCTGGAAAATGTAACGTAACTTGGTATCTCGCGAAGTTCACTGCAATAATTAAGTATTCTTTAGACAATAAGTTCTCATTAAGTGAAATGTATAATTTATTTTGAGAAATAAAGTTCTTTAACCATAAAACGCCTAAGGCCTTTAAAAACATTGCAATGTTTTTTTATTTATTCATTCGCATTCTGCATTTCTTTACTTAGTCAACAGCCAAGATTAACTGAAAAAAAGAGTCGTTGCTGTAACAAAGATGAGATAAGTAGGCAAGCGCACTACGGAAGCGCTGACATTATTGCGCGTACTGCGCAGGGGCGCTAATTGGCGAGCGCACGCGCGCCCGGCAACGAGACGCTTCCTGCGCCGAGTGTCCGAAACCGATACCCTTTTGTGTCTGTCGGTGGCAGTTTTGTTTACTTTTTATTTACACAACGAGGCGTGAGTAACTGGCCAATTCTGGGGGATAAGCAAGAGATATCATCGTGCAAAATTGCAGCGAATCTGTGAAGCCATAGACAATACTTACTATCGGACAATGGGTACTATTAGGGCACTAGAAAATAAGGACACTGATGTACCCAATTAAAATTATCCGAACCTGACTTACGGTGACACCAATTGTAATGTTCCCTTTACTTTAATGTACAAGAATCCTCAGGATATTACATACTTTTTAATGCTGACTGTACCTATGATTTTAAGAACTTTGTTTTCTATTTAGTCTGCGGGCACGGCAGTTCCCCCGCCAAGATGAGCGAAAACAAATTAAGTTTAATAAATTCTCAACGCTACGCAGACTCCGAAAATACGACGTGGAACGTGCATTTCGGAATCAGAACACATGCATAAAAAAAACATGAGTCTCGGGTAAAAAATAACCTCAAATGTACAAATAAATCAATCTGATAAACAGCAAGTTCAAACGCTGCAGGGGAATTTTGAAAATAGATCGTTTTTCAGCCTCGAGTGGGCAACGCGGGAAGTGCAACGGCTGAATTTGGAACGTGCTTGCACTTTTAAAACTAAAACGCGATAAGTGGTTAATTGACACTAATGCAGTTTCAACCTTGACTTTTGCGGTTTAAGTTTATAATGGAAACAGCACAGTAGTTGACTTTAACTCCTGTTTTATTGTGCATTGCTGACAATTTTAAATATAGAACAGGGTGGCCAGGTACAAAGAGTAGACTAGGGGGATTTCAAACTAAAATTGGTTAGAGACAAACTCATTCTACAGTGGCATGCAATAAAAACATCACAAGCACATCACTTTAACCGTAATACTATTCGTAACATTTTAGATGGTAGGATTTTAGATTTAAGTAGGCCGAGTGATGACGATATAATAGTCACGAATTTTCTTTTTTAAATTTAAGTGTAATGTAATTATTCATATGTGCAATTTAGTAGGATTGTTTAGACAATCCTAATAAATGAATACTTAATCCCTCAATAACTATTAACGGGTGTAAAAAAATGGTGTATGGGTAGCTTTATGGCATAATTAATGTTGCTATAAATTTCAAAGGTCTAAGTATGATGAATTACGTTTAGTCACTAAGCATGAGATAGGGTTGTAGAAATGATCATAGTTCCATGTGTATCTTACCGAGGGAACATTTATTATAATTAATAGACTTGTCTTCTATATTACTGTACTAGAAGAATACGCTCTCTTCTTAATACCTGAAAAATACTAATTTTTATTGCAAACGCTTCAACTTCAATAAGCTATAATGGACGAATGATTTCCTGCCAAAAACATTTTTAAAAAATTAGAAACAAAATTCAAAAAAATTAAATTGAAGCACAAAACTCACAGTGTGGATAACGATTATGCCATAGGTGTGGGGTTAGGAAAACCAGTGAAATTATTTAGGAGAACATAGAGATTATAGAGTTATTACATCTTGGTCCTTTAGAGTTGGCAATTTATTTAGAATATGAGCCTTCGAATTGAAGAGGTGCTCACTTGATAGTTTCTTAGGTATTTCACCCTTTGAGCGCCAAAGACGGAAAATCATGTCATCAAAAATTTGTGCCACTGACGCCATACACAGACCAAACTTAATGGTTCAAAAACACCGAATATAATATGAATACCTCGATCTGCAATAACTATTTTATTACGAAGATATTTTTTTATTTTTTGCTGTGGATTTTGGGTCACGTTGTATTACTTCGCTGGTTGGCGGTCAAAAGGTTCATGCTAGAAAATATATGTCCATCGCATTTCTATATGGGTTGACCCTCTTAGTTGATCTTTTTAAAAATTGTTAATAAAAAAATAATCTTACATTACCGTGAGTCCGTGATCATGTGGGAATGAATAAATGAGTATTTGACAGGCAGAAGATCATATGTCCGTTGTAAAATCGCATCTTTACGTCCTTTTATACAAAAAGGGACCAAATTATGCATGCTACAGTTAGTTAGTGAAGCTAGGATGCGCCCCGCATCCATTAATCTTCCTAACCATTACTAAACGAAATTACAAAATGACAGGATCATAGACAATTACAATTAATATGCCTGCTTGGACTAGTTGCGCCGCCTTTTTGAAGTTTTTAGTATCTTTAATATGCATACATAAGATAGATAGTCACAGATTAATGCGAATTTTAACAGGTCCTGCTCGTTGCGTCGTATTCCTCAGTAATAAGGGTCGTGACCTCAGTTCTGCGTCCATGAGCGTATTCCCCTCTACTTTACCGGTCACGATAAGTTTCTCGAGGTTGCCACCGTCTTTCCTTGCCATGTGACTGAAGTACTGTAGAACTTGTCGTAGACACTCGGATGTCAGCCGCAAGAAAATTTTCAGTTCTCGCAATATAGAGACGTTAGTCAGAAATGCTGTCCAGGGGATACGGAGCATCTTCCTCCAGCACCATATCTCAAAGACATTTTAACACATAATCAGGGCAAAACAAGCATAAACACAATTCTAGGTACAAAAAAATTAGCAAAAACTTCGGGTGCCCTTCCATTTCATCGACAAACGATTCCTAGAGTGCTATATTTTTATAGAATTTTCATATCATCGATAACTTTTTCCCCTGAAACCGTACAATTTTTATATTTTTTTAAAAGATCATCATGTAGAAGTCGTTAAGTTAAGTTTGCTTTATAGTAACCCCAGATTATTAACGGTTTCAGAAAAAATACTCTCTGTGAAATGATATGTTGAAGAAATGAAGTATTCGATGGAACATTTTTCGATAAAACAAGGTACTACCAAAATTTCGCTGTGAAGTGCTCTAAGGATGTTAAGATTGTTCTGTTTAGAGTGTACTGCCAAAGTTTTTATACAAGTCAATTATGGACTATATACACAGTACACACGGAAAACCTTTAGCACCCGAGTTCAGTACAACGACGCTTTGCGTTATTTTCTTAAGACAGCCACGACTTTGCAGTGCGTCAGCAATGTGTGCGGAAGCCAGGGTACGAGATTTCTTTGCCATTATTAGGAGCAGAATAGCCGCGTTTTGGCGGAGGGTAAGAAAATTGAAAACCAGTCAAGAATCAGTGTAGGGGTCCGCAGCTGTTCATACAAAAAAAATGCACTACAGATGAAAAAAATCGATATGAAAAGTGCACTAGCAAAAGAGATTGTGCTGTGAGGCGCAGTTTTTCGGCAATAACTGAAAAACGGTTTATCCGAACATGTTGAAAATAATTTTCGTAGAAAGTATCTAATAAGAGTTATCTTCATAATTTTTTTCATATTTTTTTTTCACCATTGGGTGGGTAGCGATTTACATGTCGACGTGGACGCGAGCTAGCTCACCAGTGCCTTATAATATGCATGGACAATAAAGGTGTTAAAATGCCCATCCAAAAATCCACATAGACAATGGCTTTGAATTTATTCTCCCAATAAGAACTAAAGTTTTTCACGATTGGGTGGGTAGTGATTTACATATGGACGTGGACGCGAGCTAGCTCACCAGTGCCTTATAATATGCATGGACAATAAAAGTGTTAAAATATATACCAATCCAAAAATCCACATAGACAATGGCTTTTAATTTATTCTCCCAATAAGAACAAAAGTTTCTAATTATAACGAGAAGATCGTACGAACACAACTCATAACGCATTTTGTAGGTACCTATAAAAATTATCGTCAAACTCATCCCACGCCCTATGACGAATAGAAAAACATCTTCCGCCACATCCCCCAGGGTCCATTAGAAACAATATTAATGTAAAAAACTGAATATTGCTCGAGATCTTCTCACGGCTATACTGTATTGGAAGATCCTAGCTAGCGTCTTGTTTCACCGCAGCTTCCTGACAGGGTGGGAAGTATTCTCTATTTTTACTACGACCCTCTACTATTTTACTATTTTTAACATGTTTTAATTTAGTTGTAATGTAACTGAATGTGACATTTATTGCGTGTGAAAGATGCTGAAATGTGTTAAGCAGTGTTTGATATATTAATATAGGCAACTATTTTTAACGTTTTCTTTCTTGGTGCTTTTACACGTAACAAATTGTGTTTAAGGGGGTCCAAGTGAAAATGTACGATTTTTCATAGTTTTTGTTTTGTATTACAGAGACGTGGCGTCAGAAAAATCACAAGGAAAGCCGAAGAGTATTTATTTACTCATATTTAAAGAAAAAGGTTATAATGGGCAACCAAGTGGGAATCGGCTTTTATGGACGGCACGCCATTGGGCTATCTAGTTCCTCGAATGGCCAAAATAACTTTCGGAACATGGTTTTATACGATGGTTCAGTTTCTTTCTTGCATTCGGAAATTAGAATATATGTTTATGTATTTAATTATGGATTTTTACAGAGAGGTCTATAAAAATCAAGATGCGTATCTAGTATCCCAATAAACCTTTAATAGACTCCGAACTTATGCCTAATGGTTCATTATGAAAAGACCTAACTCGCTAAGCAAGCCTTTTCTAAAAGCGTGTATTTTTAAGGAAAGTTGCAAAAACTGGCTTTGCGTCGTAAAAATAACAATATTTGGAGGCGTTTATCTTGGGCTTCGGTGACTCGTAGAGATAAACTGAAAGTATTTTGGTAAATACGATCGCTGTCAACATGGTGAGATAGAGACATATACAACGCGAAAAAGCGAAGAGCTACGGATCGAAGGTCATTGAGAACTGTAAGCCCCTTAATATAATTTAATAATATATTATACCTATTATCTTTCATTGTGAAGTTTTAGGTCAATTGACCCTTTGTAAAATAAGTTGATAACACCTTTAGAGGCCTTGATTGTAATGTGAACCTTCTTGCCTTAAATTTTAAGTTGGCCTTTGTGTGACAAAACTATTTGCATACAGTGGCACCCACTTTGAAGTTAACAATTGTGATTTCAGTCCATAATAGAGACAAGGCTTTGTTCGCAGGTATAGGTTATTATACAAATTATACCTTTATTTGTCTTAAACTCCCATTTTCTCGTAAATATAGTAACAGAAATCAATATTTTTAGTGCCACATTGCCAATTCCATACATTAAATTTCTTTTCTTGCGAGAAAACAACTGGTAATCGCATTAAAAGCATATTTTTAGGTTAGAATGTTGTTTACTATTTTTGATAAGTAAGGATTAAATAGCCTATACAACAGTAGCTTTCGATCTCGACAAAGGATTCTCGCTTATACGCCTTAACGCTTTATGCAATATTGCCAACAGTCCAGGTTCAAAGTTTTTAAGCTAAATTTTGACGACTTCGTTAATCAGTAAGTCGATTGAGACTTCTAACAAAATAATGATAATACAAAGAAATAACTTCTATTTTTAGTGTGTTTATTAAGTTATCTGTTCGCGTTTCCCTAAGTTTTGCTACGGTATTATCCTGTGGGCGTTATTAGAGTCCTGTTAACACTATGCTGTCTCAAATCAGTCTGTCCGACTATCACAAACATTCTAAACGACACAAACAACGTCAGTATGTAAATCAGCAGACTCACAGACAATCAGAAGAGGGACAGACATGCGGGCACTAATTCTCTCGCCGATTAAGTAATAGCTCCAAATTGGATACCAATTTATCAGTTAACGGTGGAATTTAACAAAATAAAAGTCCTTTAATCGTATAGAAGCTGTTGATTGGGGAAATAAAGTAGACTGGCGTTCAATTGGTTAAGTGACGGAAAACAAAAAAGAGTCAATTCTTTCGTATACCTTGGACAAAGTAAATATTGAAGATCTCCAAATACCTCGTAATAGCAAGCTGATTTTCATCAAAAATAGCCACGAACTACCAAGTGAAGTAAATACAGTACGTAAAAAAGCGAATTAGAGTCGCATTTCGACAGGTTACTTGTTTGCGATGCAATTGAGACCTTAAGTAATTGACATCAATCCACTAAGAGATCTACAGACAGACACACAAAGGCTTGGAAACATTTCTCGCCGTGTAATATAGCTGTGTACGAACGAGTCTATACTTCGAGAACTCGGCATCAAGCAGCGTTTGTCATCTTTGGTACAGTCCCGTATCCTCACCTTCTTTGGCCACGTATGTCGCCGGGCGGAGGTGGCTATTGAGCGACTTATGGTCCAGGGAAAGGTTGAGGGTACCAGGCCACGCGGAAGATCGCCTATGAGAGTGACTGATCAAATAAAAGCTGCAGTAAATGGCTCATCATCACTACACGAATGCACGAGGAAGGCAACCATCAGAGAGGAATGGCGGCGTGTTGTGAGGCTTGCCACCAACACCTGAAATGATGACTACGACCACTGCCAAGAGTGAAACCAACGAAGAAGAAGAATATAGCGACAGCTTCTAAAAAGACAAAGTTACTGGAAACACCATCATCATACAGCCTACAGACGTCCATCATCATCATCATCAGCCCACCTCCATCCACTGCTGGACATAAGCCTCTCCCATGTCATGCCACTGGGCTCGGTCCTGAGTTTTTTTTTTCCAACTGCTGCCAGCCACTTTTCTTATGTCGTCGCTCCGCCTACCTGGAGGGCGCCCTACACTACGTTTGCCAAGACGCGGTCTCCACTCCAGAACAGGTTTGCCCCAACGGTTGTCAGTTCTACGACAGATGCGACCGACCCATTGCCTATTCAGTCTGCTAATCCTTTGGGGTGTAACGAAAATCTTGGTTCCCTGTCGGATCACCTCACTTCGAAAAAGAAGTCGCTGAGCGAACACTGCTGGATGCACAGACGTCTACTGCTGGATAAATGCCTTCCCCAAGAATCTCGACCCCGTAGTCACTGTATCATCCAGGTGATACTGTGGGATCAATCACTGGTAGATTTATTAGGAACTAACTTCGTTCGAAGAGGAGAAAAAGTCATTAACCCTATATTTTTCTTCAGCGTTTCAGGTAAAAACTATCCTATTAACCATCTATAGATCCCTAGCCACCAGTGCAAAAAATAAGTAGTTGAAAACCGTTAAGCCGGTTCGGTGTGATGAAGCCACAACAACACATACAAATATATAAAAAAAACATTTTTTTTCCATTTACTGACCTCCAAATAGTCCGTTACAATATTTAAATATCTTCAATGTACAGACATTTCATTTTTACAACTCCATAATAGTATAGAAATAACAAACCTCCACAAAGAACGATCGTACACTCATCTATGCTATTTTGACTTACAAATACTTTAGTACCCCGCTCGTCACAATTAATTCCAAACAAAGAATCAAGAACAACAATTTCAATGTCAAGGTTCTAAACTCTAAAAAAATCATAGGCACTGTTAACACACTCAGTAAACAGTACTATTAACCCTTTGAACGCCAAGAACACCTAAAGGTGTTGTGTGCTGTCGTGCCTATCACGCCAGGAAGGCATTAAGGTGTCGTAAATCATCGCAATCATAATTTCTTGGCGTGTCACTGACAACGTTATTCAAATATAAAAGCATACAAAGGGTGATCATTGACATCTAATTAAGTTGCATTAGTCTGTCAAATCAAATCGCCTCATACTCTGTAATTCGAGTGGTTCGCGGAAGCTGCGTATGCGCACCGTACTTAACCGATGGGCGATAACGGGATGCCACTTAGCTGTAGTCTAAACAGCCTCGTTTATAGTTCTGGGAACCTATCGGAATCGATATGCTGAGATTGATATAAGACATTGAGATACTGTTACCTACCAACGAGTAAGAATAATATTGGATAAGGCTAACACAACAAAAGTTACGATAGCTCAATTACTTAATAACACATTAAGAAAAAATACAAACAGTCGAACATAGAACCTCCTCCTTTTTTGGAAGTCGGTTAAAAATAGTATCAAAGCATTGACCCGTATCAATGGCACATCACCCTGAAGGCATGATAATCTAGAAGTCAGAAAAATCAACAAACACTTTGTCATTTATTCTCATTACAATTTAACGACATTTCATACTCGTATTTCTAACTTATGAAAATTAATATAAGGTGAGAGGGAGGGGGAGGGTGAGAGGGAGCTTTGCAGGCAACGAAAGAATGGAGAGTAGGGGCGCTAGTGCAGGGTAGAGTTAGTCAGGTTGGGTAGGGCTGCACTGTCATGGACAACGAAGAAATGTTGGATGGATTTGAAACTATGCCGTGTCCCGCGTATACACATGCTGGTAATAGCCAGGATTATTGTTATTATTATTTTTAGCCTAGAGACCCTTTACATCTCTAAAGGTGCGTCCACACTTGTATCATTTGCTCGTATCCGATCACCGTGCCATGGCCTGACTGCGTATCCCGCTGCTTGGACGCTCACTGTCGGCGCGGCGATCATTGCCTTGCTTGCCCGATCTAAGTGTGTGATACGCGTATCAACATGGATTTCGAGCGATCGGATCGGCGCAACGTCCAAACGCGTGATCGTGATCGTGCCCCGAGAAAATTTCTGCCCCAACGGACATCGGTTCTTCGAACTATGTGCCCGATCTATTGCCACTGCAGTTTGCTATGTCGGTGACCTAGATTCGATCTCCTCTCTCCGTTGTTTACTTCTCCTGAATATATTATTTTCTTTTCTACTGTTTTGTGAAGTGTGCAATAAAGAGTTATTGTACTGTATTGTATTAAAAGATGCATTTGCCGACATAGGCGCAATTATTACTATTAACCTTAGGAGTATAGTTAGAGGATACATCCTGCCTATCTTATCTACTAGTATATGGATAGGTATAGGTATAGCAAACAGGATGGCTCAGCCGATGGCCCGTGTCGGCTGGGAGCGACCCTCACTCAACTGCACCGGAATGTCCGCATTGCTCTTACATAGCCATTACATACATTAGACGCATGCGTGGGAACAGAAATACAGTTTTATTTATACGCAATCCAATGGGCTACTTGATTGAATAAAATTCCAAGCAGAGACGACACGTCACGTTTTTGTGACTTGCAAATTGAACTACTGATGCGAAAACGGAAAGTTTTCAAAATGGCGGCACTTTTCACATGGAAATATTTTCTGTTGTGTCTCAAAATCATCTAGGGGAAACCTCTCGAAATGGACACTGATTCAATACGTGTGAAAGAAGACAAGGCTTACCCTAAAATATGCTGTCTAAAAGATCCATGTGCACTTAAACATACCAAAGCCAATTTAAATATATATAGGCATTCAAAAATTCCGAATGAAATGTTTATATTTTATGAATGGATTAAAAAAGAGGGGTAATAAGGGTGTGAGGTAAGAGGTGTACTGGTGTACAACATTATGCTTATCCAGTATGTAGCTAAGTAGGTATTTATCCATCTCTATTTGGCATTTACATTATTAAAGTGTGTAATTTGAAACTATATTTGACTAAAAATTCATTTTCTCTTTTTATTCCTGTGACCACGAACGCTCCAACGCGTCTGAAACATCGGGAATTAACGCGTTAACTATCATGCAAAACGATGTAATAATGTCATAAGTCTGAATGTGCATCCATACAATCAGTATGTGGAAATGACTTCATAGTGGAAGCATAGACTCCTGACCTGACAAGCAGATGCGTGATATTCATCATTGGAGGCATGGAGGCACCCGGACAGGGAACATGTTAAAATGTAGGTTATTCAATATTCGTTATTTCAACGAGTGATAATCGCAGAAACTCATTAATCTCATTACATAGCGATAGTTATAACAGAACTTAGTTCAGATCAAGGACCATTAAAACAAGAGTCAGATCAATCTCTATTCAAAAAGCTGTACAGCGCCATCTATGTATTTAAGTGCTACGATTTATTTACTATTAGCTGTTTAATGTGTAATTGGTACTGTGCTATGTTTCTTTGCTTAGTTATAACTTCGGTAAATGTTAAGTTTAAAGCGCCATCTAAGTAGTTTTTACCTGAATGTCTCCCTGCGATTGGGGCACAATCCAAAGTGTGATAATTGACAGTCCTCTTGGGCCTTGGTTCAGATTAACGATATCACTGCTCGAGGATCAAACTACATTACAATTAATCGGATACTGTATTGTCGCGCCCGACAATGACTGCGACGCATCCTGTCCATTGTTTCAGCCTGCGAACCGTGAACCCGGCACGGTAGGGATCCGCTATCTGAGGAAAACCCTAACAAACAAGGTGGGTTTCAGTTATTGACAGCGCACGCGAGGCTTCACGACATCAAATGATTATAAATAAATACATACCTAAGAAAACTCTACACAAATCGACCTAATCCCAAACTAAGCAAGCCTTGTACTATAGGTCTTAGAGAATGACATTTATCTATCCTTACTATATTATAAACGTAAAAGTATGTATGTACGTTCCACTTAATCACAAAAACTACTGGACGATTTTTTATGAAACTTTCCAGTTATGTGCCTTATACAGGGTGTTTGGTAACAGGATTCAAAGCCGAAAGTAGATGATAGTTTAGGCCATTTAAAACATTTTAAGCCATACATGTCTTAGACAAATGTTACTTCTAAAATTTTTTTCAGAGAAAACTCCTAGTATTGTCGAAAAAACGGAATAAAATTTGTCTAAGACATGTCTGGCGTAAAATGTTATAAATGGCCTAAACTATCACCTACTTTCAGCTTTGCATCCTGTTACCAAACACCCTGTATATCAGAATAGGACATAGACTATGTATGTCAAATTTCATCCCTTTTAGGGACGAAAAAGGGGATGAAAATTTGTATTGACAATAAATATTTTTTATTAACCGACTTCCAAAAAAGGAGGGGGTTATATGTTCGATAGTTTGTATTCTTTTTACGCTAAAAACTTGAAATTCTTGGTAATATGCTTCACATTTAAATTAGTAAAATATCGAGTTATGAGGAAAGACATAAGCCACTTTTTATCCCGGAAAAATACCTTTTATCCGCGATAAACGAATCAAAGGCGGACGAGGTCGCGGGCGACCGCTAGTACTATTATAAAGTTGTAAAAATAAAATGTCTGTACATTGAAGATATTTTCAAACAAAATATTGTAACGGACTATTTGGATGGCACTGAATCGGAAAATATACTTTTTAGATACATAAGTATGTTTTTATGTGTCGTTGTGGCTTCATCAAGCCTAATCGGCTAAACGGATTAACTATTTTTGGTATACGAGTTGCTGGGTATCTCCAAATGATTATAGGATACTTTTTACCCGACTACGTTGAAGCAAAAAGAGCGCTTATGACTTTTTCTCCTCCGCGACCGAGTTGCGGGCGCCTTCTAGATTATCTATACTATTAAAAAGTTGTAAAAATGAAATGTGTTTGTAAAATTGAAGATATTTTCAAAAAAAAATATTGTAACGGACTATTTGGATGGCACTGAATCGGAAAATATACTTTTTAGATACATAAGTATGTTTTTATGTGTCGTTGTGGCTTCATCACGCCTAATCGGCTAAACGGATTAACTATTTTTGGTATACGAGTTGCTGGGTATCTCCAAATGATTATAGGATACTTTTTACCCGACTACGTTGAAGCAAAAAGAGCGCTTATGACTTTTTCTCCTCCGCGACCGAGTTGCGGGCGCCTTCTAGATTATCTATACTATTAAAAAGTTGTAAAAATGAAATGTGTTTGGAATAAAACAATTTAACGGATTATATCGCGTATATTAGGAGAGAGGACCTCCCGTGACCATGGAAAGCTGGAAAGCTTCCGAAACGTCGGGAACTAAAATGAGATAATATACGCGATATAATCCGTTAAATTGTTTTATTTCAATGAGTAATAATCGCGGAAACAGAAGAAAATATTATGAAATGTGTTTGTAAAATTGAAGATATTTTCAAAAAAAAATATTGTAACGGACTATTTGAATGGCACTGAATCGAAAAATATATTTTTTGTATGTTTGTATGTGTCGTTGTGGGTTTATCATGCCAAATCGGCTAAACGGATTTCAACTATTTTTTGTACACGGATTGCTGGGTATCTCGAGATGGTTAAAGGATACTTTTTACCCGCTAACGCTAAACAAAAAAAGAGAGGTTATGACTTTTTTCTCCTACGCGAACGAAGTTGGGGGCACCTTCTAGTACTTATATACATTCCTTTACTTCAGCGGTTAATCACATTACTATTTTATAATTGACACGGCGCGGCGCTAAGCTTCACTTTCTAGAAAAAGGTCAATTTAAAAACTTAACCAGACCGTCATTATCACAACTTCCGAAGACCAGACCCTCCGAGTCATCCATCCGACACGTGAGCCGATACTTCCGCGGGGCCCGGGTTCCGTCCGTGCCGGTCCATCGGGGCCAAACAATTGGCGATCGACAGGATGTGATTTATACCGATATGATAGTCATTGCTTTTTTTTATGACATAGGTGGCAAACGAGCAAACAAGATTGTAGCGAAAATCTAAAGGAAATTAAGTTTCTTGTGGATGATCATTGTCGTTTGATTTCTGACGTAAATAGCCGACACCTTTTAGTACCTACTAAAATATCTAGGACACATCATCACCGTATTCCCGGATAGTAATGTCAAAACACTATAGTAACTTGACATTACTATTTGAGAATAAGCGTAATTCTAGGAATAAAAGTTTATACTAACATAGGTACTGGTAACTATAGGTATTTGCATGCTTGTACCAGCATGCGAATATCCCAGATATTATTGTAACATATCATGAGAGGAAATCCTTCACTATACAATAGCATTTTTTCATTATGTAGCTTGATCAATTCATTTTTAAATCTATTTAGAGATAGCTTTTGCATTTTGGTAACTTGTTAAATAATTTCATGCACTTAACAAAGCAATAGGTATATATTGCTTTCCGCTGGACACATTTTTATCTGTTTTCCGATATGAGATTGTTCTTACCTACCTTTCTATACTCCATGGCCTAAACCGTTAAGGTACGAACATAAAATTTGAATCATGTTCCATTAGAGACGTAGAGGTGCACTAAGGAATGTTTTTTTTTTGTGATTCGGAAGAATCCGCGGGCATAAACTTGTATAGGGTAAAATGCTCGACCCTAGTCTGACATGTGAGCCGATACTTCCTCCGTGAGGTCCCGGGTTCCCGTGCCGGTCCATCGGAGCCAAACAATTGGCGGACGACAGGATGCGACGTCATTCGATACCTATTGTCGTATCGGTCACTGTAGCAAAGTGAATCGAAAGGAAATTACCTTTTTTGTGGACTGCTGAAGTATTAAAACGTTACAGCTGGTTAATTTTGACGACACGTTTGGCTCAGTGGGTTGCACAACGGCCTACGAAGATGGCAGTCCCACGTTCAAATCCCGGCCAGGGCAAGTGTTTGTCCGAGTCTTGGATGTTTTCTACGTATTTAAGAGTCCCCTGTAAGCTCAGTTCTCCATACAAACGTAGTTATGCTCTCAATTTAAAACGTCTAGCTATTTGTTTGCTCTGAAACTTTGTACTTAGAATCATTTAAGGTATATGCAGGCCTGTAATTAGTTTATGTAGCTTCAGATACCACAAAATAAAAAAATACAGCGAACTTAAGTTTTTCATATAAAACTTGTTTTTCCTGTATTTCGTTTGTTTTATAAACTGGAGCCATATAAACTAATTACAGGCCTAGATATACCTCATGTCATTGTATATGCAAAGTTTCGTTACAATCCAACACGTAGTTATAAAATGAGAACGAAACTCCCTTTGTATGGGAAGGTGAAATTCGGCCGAGCTTGCCGGGGACTCTTAAGTATTATAATTTATGTAAATCGTCGCCTAGTACCCATAGTACAAGCTTTGCTTAGTATGGGACTAGGTCGATTCGTGTAAGATTGTCCCTAATATTTATTTAATTTTACTCGTCATCGGCGCTTATTATCCTACGACGACAAAAGAGGTTTAAAATTTGACTTTTGTATCTGTGCCCATGTATCAATGTATATCTGTGTCTATGAGTATATCTGTTGCATTTTAGCTCTTGAAAGGTTTAACCGATTTTAATTTATTTTGTGAAATTGACATGATCGATATTTTTTTTAACCCTGATTCAAGAAAATCCTTTCTGTCGTCAGACATTACTTATCAGCCATTTCCAATTTGTGTCGCGGTCGAGTTTTAATCGTTACAAAGATTACTTGTTATTCAAGTACTTGATTAAAATTACTACGTAGCCTAAGCCAGTCTTTGAAAAAAGTAGGTGTATAAAGGTGGTTAAATCTAAGTATTTAACAGAATTCGGGCCAACCGAGCAACGCATAGGAATGTTAGAATATTAACGGGCATTTCTCAGTCTTCAACTTGACTTTGGTGGTCGTGTTATTGTCAAATTCTTAACACTACCACTGAAGTTGGAAGGGAAAGGAAAATAAGGAAATACTGAATAATTTGAATAAAAAATATAAAAGGCACCGACTTCTATAATTTTATAGCTAAAAATGCCATCAAAATCTATATGCATATAATTAGGAACGCTGAAACTACTTACGAGGTTTCGAGAATAGGACCGCAAAAGACATAATTTTTAAAGTTTCTTATTTCTTTGAAATAAATTGGTTTGTCCTTTTTGCAGGCGATAACGGGGTAACGGACAGACACGAGTTTTTGCATATAGGTAGATAGGTTAGAGGCTTGAGAGTGACATAGGCTTTTATTTTGTTTAAAAAAAGGATATTTTCGAGGGATTCAAAAAAATCAGCGGGAAAGACTTAGTTATAAAGTAAAGAAACAAAGGAAACGATTAAATAAATAAATATTAGGAGACAATGTTTACACAAATCGAATTAGTCCCATGATAAGTACACTATAAGGCTTGTGTTATGAGTAAGTATTAGAAGACGATATATTTAATACATATATTTACTTATATGCATAGAAAACATCCAAGACTCAGGAGCTAATATTCATTGCTCCTCACACAAATATTTGCCCTTACAGGGATTTGAACCTAGGACCGTCAGCTTCGCAGGCAACGTTACTCCCGCTGAGCTAATCATCAACCATTTCATTACATTATGCAATCTACAATCACTTTTAAACGCATTCCCCATTTACAAAACACACGACCACACGTATCCTTCGTGAGATAAGTAACACCACATTATCATATCATTTGCGAAGCCAGACATTCACATTTCCATCACAAGAAAAAGTAGTGCTAAAAAAAAACGCGATCATGAACTCGATAAATCAAAAGACAGGAATCTTGTAGGAAATTGCCTTCGGTTTTTTGCCCTAGGGAATATAGGATTCTCGTAAAAAGTTATTAGAGAACATGCGTGCGTGCAGGTGATAGGGCTGAGCTGAGCATGCGTATCATATGAGATTCTAAAATAATCGCACGGCAAAAACTACTCTGTAAATGCATCACAACTACGAATAAATTATTAAAGTGTCAAATCAATTCATTAGACTAGCGGTGAAATATAATCATTCCATCGAAATTTTATTTTTAACACGCTGTTATTGGGTCGACGTGTATGTAAGTAACTATGTATATAATGGAACCTAAGGTAACTAATTTAACCATCTTCCAAGGATCGTAGCGTCATGAAAATTGGCCGATGTATGTAGTTCTGATGACAATACAATAATATGGTACTGTCGAACTGATCTGATGATGGAGCCGGAACATATGAACTGGAACTCCATGATGGAACGTATCATATCTATGTTTGGATTTGTTAGAAAAGTCTTGTAAAGCGTGTTTTTCTAGTATTTTTTACACTAATAATTTGTGACAGTTTTTGGAAAAAGGTCCCACTTTGTCGATATGGAGTTATGAGTAGTTCCTAATACTTCAGATCATACGCTATCTTTTGGTGAAAGATATATGTCACCAGGTGCCAACGTAATTTTTTTTTAATTCTTCAAATTTTCAAAAGTGAAAAAGCGTCAATTGAGAAAACGTTGGTTAAAGTTTGGGACGGCAAAAATACACTTGTACTTTGAAGTTAGGGAGTGGTTGGTATCAAATGAATTGGCATACTTTAAGGATTTCAAATTAGTCAAAATCATGTATGTAACCTTAGAAGTTTGTATGTTACGGAGGCTTGAACATAAAAAGAGAAGGAAACTATGTCAATCCTGAATATGGGTTTATTTTCTATATTCATAACATGACACGCAGATTTATCATTAAAGTTGTATTTATAAATGTATTCTTATGCTAAAAAAGACAGAAATAATTCTATGGATCCCTTTAGTTAGTTATTATTTCAAAAAGTTAAGAAAAACTGAATTGAAAAGTACATTTTAATATATAACATAAGATTACTTAAAAAACACACTTATCAAGCATAAAAAGTATTCATATCAAATTCTAAGTACTTGTTTATGCATTATAAAGTTTAGTGATTTTCTATAGGGAGCGTCCCACTTTGTCGATTTACTAAACTTTAGTGCTTGTTCAGTGAAAAGTATGTGTTCGGTATATTTATCCCATTTTATGTATGAGATAAAGGTTTGTTATTGTTAATCTAATACTCATTGATACTAATGTCGTTTGTTTTATCTTTTTTTACGGAATTTGAACAGAATTTATTTCCGACTAAAGTTTAGTGTCCCGCTTTGACGGTTTGGTTTCGTTCGTATGGACATACGCTAAAAAAATACTACAAGTATAAAATCAGCTTTTAAAACATAAGTGTAATGTTTTTCGAGTTAGTATTTATATAAATGTTATTTTATATCTATCGGTTAATTATATTTTTTAAATAATACTGTCTTTTATTTAGCGGAATCGTCGATAAAAAAGTCCATTGTCGATGGTTACCCAACCCTACTATTCATATTTCGTATTTTTCTTTTCTCCTGCTCAAAAAGTACGTCATATCAGCTTCGCGAAGCGAGACTAAAATAGTACATTTAGCTCCTAGGGTTTAAAAGAAAGCCATATAATCCCATACAAATTTCAATGACACTGAAAAAAAAACTTTCGGTCAGCTACATACTCCTTACAAATAATTAAAAACAAACAAACCAACCTGATCAGATTGGCCAAACTTTCTGATAGAATTGCTCAAACTGTATTTTTCATGAAATATACAATTTTAATTCTTCTTCTTTTTCTTTTTCATTGTCTATTTTATTTTCTCGCAGTCGAAGTGAAAAGCAGAGTGCTTAACACGTGGCTAAAAGCCATTATATGACACTCAGACATATTTGTCCTCGCTCACTTCGTGAGCTCATCCAAATAATCACTTTGTGTCATAACGGCTTATTTTAGCCCCTTGTCAAACAATCTTCTATTTTTTATTCGTATTTTTCTATGCTGTACTTTTCAATTCATTTTTTTAACTTTTTAACATATTAACTAACTAAAGGGATCCATAGATTTATTTCTGTCTTTTTTAGCATGAGCATACATTTATAAATACAACTTTAATGATAAATCTGCGTGTCATGTTATAAATATAGAAAATAAACCCATATTCAGGATTGACATATTTTCGTTCTGTTTTTATGTTCAAGCCTCCGTAACATTCAAACTACTAAGGTTACATACATGATTTTGATTAATTTCAAATCCTTAAAGTATGCCAATTCATTTGATACTAACCACTTCATAACTTCAAAGTACAAGTGTGTTTTTTGCGGTCCCAAACTTTAACCAACGTTTTCTCAATTGTCGCTTTTTCACCTTTGCAAGTTTGAATTATTAAAAAAAAATAACTATAGCACTTAGAGACATAATTTTTTCACCGAAAGATAGCTTATGCTTTCTTATATTACAAACTACTCATAACTCCATATCGACAAAGTAGAAATGTTTCCCTATAACAGGCACAAATATGATATCGACGATTTTTTTCGGTATTCGACAAAGTGGGACGCTGGGCACTAAACTTTGAGGCCTTAAAAAGTGCTTAAATTGGTCATTTATGGGTCGACATCAAAATCATAGGTTTATTACAGTATGTTCTATCAGTTTTTATTGAAAGTCGATTTTTGGTAGGTTTTGCAATATTTCGCTAAACTGCCCGTAACTCCGACACTAGAATCGACAAAGTGGGACGTTTTACTAAACTCCCTCACATTTATTCTACTCGTGAACTAATCTGTGAATAAGAACTCCGCTTATCATACTAAAAATTATGCACTTTTTAGATTGGTCTATCAATCTATACTCTATGTTTATATTATATGTCACTGAACTATAATACCTACATTATACAACTCCGCACAGAACTATAATGAATTTCAAAATAAGAACGCAGTGTTATTATTTTTATTTTTTAGCTATGTTTCATTTACATTTCTGGCTTTAGCTATGTTTTATTTATTTATTATTTATGTTTATGGGTTACTCGTAGAAAAAGTATTGTATACAATAGTTGTATAATTAGCTGTTTAAGTCTCGTACCTAAATTAGGCCACTCAGCAAGCTTCATGGCCTAAACGCGGAACTCGACTGAAAGCATACATTTATACATATACCGATTGCACAAAATACTCTCTCTCTCTCTCTTCCTAGCTAGTATCCCATATGGTGGTGGGGTCAGCTTTCCGCACTTGTCTCCTCCACTTCGCTCTGTCCTCGACATCGTCCTCGGATACTTGACACTCAGTCATGTCCTTAAGCACTACATCCTTCCACCTGGTTTTGGGTCTGCCCCTGGATCTTCGACCGGAGATGGAGAGTTGCAGTGTCAAATTTCCTACGTAGTCGGGTGGTCTTCGCTTTACGTGGCCATACCATCGCAACCTACTCTCCTGTAACTTATCGGTGACGTCGCGGACGCCCAGGCTTCCTCGTACGTACTCGTTACGGATTTTATCTAGCCTGGTAACGCCGCACATCATCCTCAGCATCTTCATTTCAGTAACTTGGATGGCACGCACATGCTTTTTAGTTACAGCCCAGGTCTCGCTGCCATACATAAGAACCGGCCTAATAATGCTCTTATAGACCAGACCCTTAAATTTGACCGGCATTCTCTTGTCACACGTAACACCAGTTACTTCTCGCCATTTTAGCCATGCAGCGGCTATTCGGTGTTGAATATTGCACTCTATGATCCCAGAATTGTGCATCATGGTACCCAAATATTTATATTGGTCGCACATGGTAACTACCTGTCCATCGATGGAGATCGGGCTATTGTCACGAGGCTCTGGCTCGTTTAGGGACATAAATTGGCTCTTTGCGACAATCAACACTAGGCCACCGGTGTGCAACTGATGTTTCCATGACAAAAGAGCGTTCTGTAACTTTATACGGCCCTCAGTGCAAATAGCAACATCATCAGCGTATATGAAGGTCCAGGTTGTTGAATTTTGCGCTGCCTATGTGAGCGAATCCAAAACCAAGCAAAACAGAATGGGACTTAATACAGAGCCTTGATGGACCCCTTCTGTAACTGCTATCGGTTTCATTTCACCCACCACCGATTGCACAAAATACTATTATAACGAATCAATATTTTTTTCATATGAAGACGTCACACAATTTTTATGAGTATTATAATGTTGGCAAAAGTTCTAAATACAAAGAAGAAATAAATGCTGTCCACTGCACCAGCTTAGACTGCAGTAGATCGCAATTATTTTTTCGTTGAAGTACTTCGTTTTTTTACCAAGATTCTACTAGTCTATAATATCCGATGCTGTAAGAGTGAGATGTGTGGGGATATTTAAGGGAAGAATAGGAAAATAAACGAACAGGGAAATAGACGAACGAGGAAATGGACGAACACGGAAAATAAAAAACTGAGAAATGGACGAACCGGGAAAATTACAATCTCAGAAATGGACTAACCGGGAAAATGACAAACTGGGAAATGGACGAACGGGGACCGAGTAGACGAACGGGGAAATGTACGAAGGGTGCAAGAATTGGTGCGAGTATGTTAGTAATCTAATAGTAAAATGCATTTCGGCGATCTGTTGTACCTCCCATCTGACACTTTTAGCAAACTTGAGTTTGTCGTTAGATTGCAAATAAAACTTCACATAATTTTGTAAAATCTAGTACCAACAATAACGAGTTTTATGCCTTCTATGAAAGTCAACTGTATCGTCCTATTTTCGATACTTCATGTCTATCTCTCCGGACAACCCCTGATAGTCTTTTTAAGGCGTTTGAACTCTGAACCCTCATATTACATGATAACTTCCATATTTTCAGATCTTCGAATATTGTCGTCGATATATCAACGCTTCGCTCCCACCCCAACTGGTCCAGTGGTCCTTATCCTTACCCGGCGGAAATTGCGCAACGATCGGCGCGGGCGCATCTAGCATGTCCGCGCATTACGCCAACCGCCGGTAATGGCATCGCTCCCGACAATCCCGAGCGGCGCTTTTGAAGAACACACGACGATTACAGTACTTATATGAATGTGTTATGCGGCTTTTTTACTGTTCTACTTTGTACCTTGTGAAATAAATGTCCCAGTCCTCTAGACTTACCCATTAGTTGGCATCTTCTACCTTAATTCATAGCAATAGAGTGACAAGTTGGCATTATAGTGTCAACCATTACGACGTTTACCGGCATTATTACGATAGAGTATAATAATAATATATGAAGGTTTTTTTTCTGTTCGACTTTGTAACTTGTGAAATTAATGTTTTAGTGCTATACTAGTAGTGAGTGAACCATTAGTTGGCATCTTCTACCTTAATTCATAACAATAGAGTAACAGTTATTGGGATTAGAATATCAAAACTGTCAAAGCATTACAGTGGCGTAGCGTGCCTTAGATAGGCCCTATATCAAATATTGTTGAAGAGCCCAAAGTAAGTGTTAAGATTTTTGGGCCCCCTGAGGGTAGGCCGATGGCTCTGGATTTTGGATACAGCTGTTATGGCGGTAGCTACGCCCCTGAAGCATTGGGATGTTCACTTAAACCGTTTAGGGAAGTGACATTAAATTTTAAACACATATTCCTTTAGAGACAGTTGTAAGGAATGACTTTTTGAATTCGATTACTTCGCGGACGCAGCCACGGGCTAAAGCTAGTAGGTACATAATGAATCCCTAATGTCGTTTGTCCTAATGTATCGTTTGCCAAATATATCATTTCCCATAACTCATTTTTTTCAGAAACCGTAAATATTTCAGGATTTTTTAAAATATCGTCGTTTAGATTACGTTAGGTTAGGTTTGTTTTGTACAAATCCTGAAAAGTTTACGGTTTCTGAAAAAAATGCGTTATAGCAAATGATACATTAGGACAAACGATACATTAGGACAAATTACGTTAGGGATTCCGATATAGATCCACATAATGTATATCTCAGAATCGTATTAATATCGTAAGCTTATCGCTGACGAATGTCGGTGAGGAGCCACCACAATAGCACATTTAAGTAGGCCTGGCCAGCGCCATAAGTACGCGAGAGCTTTTGAAAACTCGAATATCCATAGTCCATAGTCGAAGTTGTCTCGAAGGTAAATTCATTTCTCCTTCTAATATTTTTATGTATAATATCAATCCGGCGAGAGATCGTAATGTACCCACTATCACAACACATCAAACGGGGCTTAATCGAGTATAAATATAAATATGATTTAATTTAATCCTCCTTCGAGACCATGGACGTAACGCGACGTCCGAAACGTCGAAGAATTACCAACGAACGGTAGTTAAATGAATCATATTTATACGCGATTAAGACTCGTTATGTTGTGTTGTAATAATGTGTGAAAATCGTGTACGTTTACTTCTCCGAGATTTCAAGTTCAGAACATAAAATTAACTCTAATTGCCGTGGCAGCTACGATGCGTTTCACGGAACTTCATGGTCCCGCGATCGTTGCAGCGTGTCGTATCGTGTCGTCACGACACGAGTGACATTACCGTGTTGCGGAGTGTGACGTAATTGTACAGAGCGTGGTTCGTGTACTGTGGATTTGGTGAGGAATGTAAGTAATTTAAAGAAGATGACTTTTCGGGTGGACGCCGTGACCGTCAACATCTTTAGCATTTCTTGATGATACCTTATTAAGGCACCGATTAGATATTAGTGGTAAAGAGGCGAAACTCGTAACGGGGATTATACTGTTTGTTAGTGGTTTATTGTATTTGCTTGCGAATTTTTTTGTTGTATGAAAGTTGACCTAAAGTTTATTGTTGAACACATTCAACAGACGACCGATTTATCTCAGCAGGAGTAACGTTGCCTGAGAAGTTGAAGGTCCTGGGTTCGAATCCCTGTAAAGGCAAATGTTTGTGTGAAGAGCATAAGTGTTTGTTCCTGAGTCTATATATATAAGTAAATATATCTATAAAATATATCGTCGTCTAGTACTCATAACACAAACCTGAGCTTACCATGGGACTAATACGATTTGTGTAAAAATTGTCCCGTATCTACGAGTAACAGTGTCACAAGTTTTTTTTATAAAATCTGACTTAGAACAGGGCAGATGTGGCTAGTGGCTGGCCTCCTTGCCACAACGTAATCGGATTCCGTGGGGGAAGCACATACCCACAAACGGGAATGCCATCCGCGGTCACATAGAGTTGGGTTGGGATGCAGTGCGCAAAGCACAAGGCAGCGGAGGTGGATTGAACCGGTTCAACCCGACTTAAGGTTAGAGAGACTAAAAAATCAGACAAAGGGGTGTTACAAGTTCTCTTTGCATCCATTAAGCGGACGTGATCCACAGTGAAAGCATGGACTCTTGGCAAGTATTTGCGTAACTCATCACTGGCAGTGGTGTGCACTTTTTGGTCAAAGTAGGCAGTCTTTCTGTGCCTATATGGAGCCATGGTCTTTCAGTGCTTCAGGGTAGACAGTTTCGCTGTGCCTGTATGGAGCCATGATCGTTCAGGGTAGGCAGTGCCTTTGTGCCTATATGCACCGCACACCACTGATCACTGTGGTCACCCTTATAAGGAACGTGTTACAAAATCGTGTATAAAAAGTAATTCAATAAGCAACTTTACCGTATCGTGTTCCGCGTCAACTGATGTCGCGGTAAGTGCCGATTCTACTGCAGTTAATTATTAAACACCTGAGTTAATGACAGTGACATTAGTGACGGTGACGGGACATGCAGTCACTGCCCTTCCGATAAAGTGAGCGCAATTACTATCGCGGAATGTTAGTAGAATGCGCCGAGCGAAGAAAAAAACAATTCATTACACATATATAAAGCGTTCTGATGGGAACATCCTCAAACAGGATACTCACACAAGTCAAATCAGTTGTTTATTGTGAAGAATCAAAACAATTTTTTTAGTTGAAAATACGTGTGTATAAGTTCAACCGGTTGGACGTGTGTATTTGACTGACTCCGATATTGTACCTAGGGCTGCCAACCTTTGCGCGCAGGTTTACGGAGCTCTGGGACTTGCTCTAAAAAATCAGGACCCGTGCATCTTAACTTAACTTACCCAGCCGTCAAAGTGTAGAAGTAAGACAGGAAATAAATATGTTGGCCAGCAACACAACGTAGTTCGTGGCAGCAGCGCTGAAGAGAAGAACGCAGAGTTGAAGAGAAGGAAGCGGGGCACATCGCGACGGACGCCATCTAGCGGCTAGCTGGGTAAGCGCGGTAGTGCGATTATTAATCGTATAAATCAAAACGTTTACCGTATACTTTTCCATTTTGTTTTAATGTGATAAAGGGCACACGAGCAGACGGATCGCCTGATGGTAAACGATCACAGTTGCCCATAGACACCTGCAACACCAAAGGAGTCACAAGTGCGTTGCCGGCCTTTCAGGTGAGAGTACGCTCTTTTCTTGAAGATTTGAAGGTCGCATCTTTCCGGAAATACTGCCCGCGACAATTTAGTCCACAGTCCAGGTGGGCGAGGCAGGAAATTTCTAGCAAAACGCACAGTTGTGGACTGCTCAAGCTATCTGCTAAGTGGTGGGGATGGAAATATTTAATCGTCAATTATCTATACAATTTTACCATTTCGTAAAACTGGACAAACGGCCCGCACGCGTCCTTCGCGTAACGCACCCTCTAAAGTCATAGAAACGGGACGTACTTCCTCTCGCGGGTCGGTTGGCAACCCTAATAGTAACTCTCAGGTATGTGTATCATTTTCATTGCCGTTTACTATATTGGATGGGCTTGGATATAGATTGGATATGGCTTGGCCTCGTTGAGATAGTTCTTAGTTTTTTTTATTTATTTGTAAGTAGCTATTACCCACAGCTTTGTCCGAGTTACCGCGAGCAAAGGACCATTAAAACTCTTGTTTTAATGGTCCTTGGCTGACACTTGCCATACTTTGCATCGTGTTCCGATCACAAGGAGATATTCTGGCAAAAACTAGATGGCGCCATAAAAATAAACATTTAACTATGCTATAATTGAATAAACAAACATGGTATGGTAACAATTAGTTCGCTAATAGCTCATAATAAACAAATCGTAACATTTAATAGCTGTGTCACGCTTCAAATTTGAATAATTGTAAAAAATAAGTCCTATACATAGATGGCGTTGTACATATCGGGGAACGCCTTTTTGTATGGAGATGGTCAGCCCTCTTATTTTAATGGTCCTTGCCGCGATCTGAGTAACGGAAGTTTTAATGATTGATTACCCATACAAACTTCCACCCCCTTTTCACCCCCTTTCTAGAGTTTTGAACAATCTGTATACCAAAGTTTCGTCTGAATCGGATCAGTGTTTTTTTTTATTAACTTCTGTTTCTTCTGTAAGATCGATATAGAGTTTCTGAAATCCTTCGGAGCCAGGCACCATAGAAAACGTAAGGTTTTGCCTAGTAACCTGAGGGGTTACTAAGTCTTTGATACAAACTAAATAAGCAACTGGCAGTGGCCAGCTTCAAAAGTCCAGAAGTAGGGATCGGTTCGGTGGTGTAATCGTGAAAGGGGAACAGACAGAGTTACTGACGCATTTATATTATTAGTATGGATTTAAGTTGTAGTTGATCATGACATCAAACCTCATTTTTTTTTTCAGTACAGTGAAAGAAGACAAACATTCAGATACAAAATCAAAAGTACCTGTACCAAACTAGGTCCTGCGCAAACGCTTAAAACGGTGTCAAGTATGTACTCAAACTGACGATAAAAATGCAATGACTTATTCCACAATGTTGATTGGTGGCGTAAAACAGACAAGTATCGACACGACAATGACACAGATTTTCGACGCCTTCAGCTGAATATAGGAGATTTATGTCTGTTTTATGAGGTGTTTGTGGCTTGTACTTAGGTTAGTACGCTGTCACGGTGAACTCTATTTTTGAACGATGGGTAAAGAACGAAGGAAGTCGAGAAAACAACTGCAACGGGAACAACAAGTTTCACAGAGCTTAGCTGTAAATTTCATGTTTTTTTTATTTCTTCCTAATTTATGTAGGCCACAAAGTAAAAATATATACATACGAGGGAATTTTTTTAAATATATTAATATAGTAAATAATGGTTTTAAATAAAAATCTTTTTATTTTTGTCGATAAAATTGCATCTATTTTCATCCCTATTCGTTTGTGCACTTTATCCTAGTACACACTGTACGAGTATAACCGGCGAGTTCGTGCTTCATCAGATATATTGAAAGAAGTAGCGCTAACTATTTATGTTATTAGTCACTCTATCGAAAAATATGTTTTATGGAACTTTTGTATGTTTGTATGTATGTGTCTTTGCGTCTTCATCACGCCATGGCATCACGCCAAAACGGCCGAAAGTATTGTAACTGTTTTTGATACACGGATAGCTGGGCATCGTCAGATATTTTTAAGACAATTTTCATCCCTTCTTACTGCTCTACTAACGAAGCTGCTGAAGCTGCTCCACTTCCTACTTCTTAATCTCAAAGAACTAGTGTTGAGCTTCGCGTAGAAGTGCCCTAATAGAGTTTTTTTAGGGTTCCGTACCCAAAGGGTAAAACGGGACCCTATTAGGTACTAAGACTCCGCTGTCCGTCCGTCTGTCTGTCGGTCTGTCACGGTGATGAGATACAGAGCTCATGAACCGTGATAGTTGAACAGTTAGAATTTCCACAGATGGCGTATTTCTGTTGCCGCTATAACAACAAATAGATACTAAACCAGAATAAAATAATTATTTAAGTGGGTCTCCCATACAACAGACGTGATTTTTTGCCGTTTTTATAGATAATGATACGTAACCCTTCGTGCCCTAGCCCGACTTTCACTTGGCTTTTTTTCTGTTCTACGTGCATTAATCTCAAATGAAATAACCCTTTGTGCAATACCAGATGTGGGGATCATCGCCCTGCTCCTGAACGCGTCGTTGTCTCTAGTATGAGTCTGGTAATTACGTATCCTTTCTATTTCATAGAAAAAAAACTGCTTCCGACGCCTTATGCGTGATAATGATGCAATTAAACAAAATGTTGTCTGTATTCTTTAACTTTTCTACATTTACCATGTTTTATTTTGCGTGTTCGCCAGCCAGGATACGTTATGGATACTTTTATTTATCACGAACCTTGGTTTATTTTTCGATATCGGGATAAAAAATAATTACAAATTACAGAACGGTTACTCACGCCGTTTAAAGTCTGTAAGTAACGTTAGACGGGCTACGTTTACGAACGTTCATGACAAGTTCTTCGGATTAGATAGAGACTATACTCCATTTTAAAACTTTTATCAGACCACTTTGGGCAATCAATTACGTTACGTAGGAAATAGATATGCAAAATTTGACGTTTCTAGTCTCCACCAGAGCCAGGCTCTTGTCGGTGGAGCAGCTTCCATGTTTTTCTATCTTCAGCTTTCGTTTTGATATCCTACTACGACACGCCGTCTACGTTCTCGTTGATCGGGTCTATATAACATCTCCTAGATCTTCCTCTCTTCCTCATTCCCTCAATCTTTTCTTCTATAATGGTTTTTATGTACCTAATCATCGTGTCGCAGCAAGTGTTCAAAGATCTTTCCCCTTCTGTTTTCAATGGTTTCTGACCACGACCTTCTCTCTTCTACTCTTTTAAGCACTTCCTCATTCGTATTTTTTTCCATCCCGCTTATTCTTTCCATTCGTCTCCAGCACAGCATTTCGGATGCTTCCAACCGTCCCCTATCACGCTGTGTCATTGTCCACGCTTCGCTTCCATATAAGGCTATACTCCAGATGTACACTTGTGTGTGTGGTCCGATATTCTGGGTCTGAATAAGCTCTTTTTGGCATTAAAAGCTTCTTCTTGGCGATGGCTATTCTAGCAATGATGTCCGGTGTACATCTGGAGTCATCAGTAATTATGCTTCCTAGGTATTTAAATTGTTTGACTTGTTATATTGGTATGTTATTTAAAGTGATTGATCTATGTCTTGAATTTGTTTTTGAAGTGAAAAGTGTTGTTGTTTTATTAATATTTATATTTAATCCGAAGCCTCCTTCCTAAGCATTTATAAAATGCTTAAGACCCCCATAGCGTGTAGCTGCCATGGATCACTCGATATTGAATCAGGACATCCGGCCAAGGTCAACAAATTGTGGCATCGTCATCGTATGTATCGTAATAGGGCAATAAGATAACACGAATCATATCAAGATGTGACACAACACATTTGTGATTGAAAATAATGGATTATCTACTCAAAACTGTTTGTTTTGGATTTCTTCTACACGTAACTTTACAAATACATACAAAGTAGTCGTACGTGTTCACGGGGTCGACACGCGGATAGCTGTTAAGCTTCCGCAACGTCGGGAACACAAATGAGACGATACGCAATATACGTGGTGAAACTTCGCAAAGGCAAACAAGGTTGAAAAAAAAAGGAGGAACGTGCTTCAAAGACCTCAATTTTGCAAAGAAATATATAGGAGAAACATTTTTAACATGTATATAGACATTTATAATCGCTTACCTGAAGAAATAGTATTCTTCAAGGAAGTATGCTTAAAATAAAACAATTTAACGGATTATATCGCGTATATTATCTCATTTTAGTTCCCGACATTTCGGAAGCTTTCCAGCTTTCCATGGTCACGGGAGGACTGAGAAAAGATGTATTTTCCTCTGTCAAAGTTACAATTTGTGCAAACTACCCATTTTTTTGAAAAAACACAAATAAAGGTGTACATACATGCCAGATGGGCCTAAGCTGTAAAGACAGTTACACATGTGCCAGAAGGGCGTAATTATTTTATTCTAATAATTTACCAAGCAGCATTTCACAAATGAGGCGTACTGAGGAGAAAAGAAACGCTGCAAAGATAAACTCCCAGGCTACCTCATTACTAATTATAATATTTAAAAACAGAGACTATTAAACTACTTTTAAACAGATAAGATATTTTACACCGTTCGGAAATTAAGGTTTTGCAGTCCTGTGTCTTGCTTGTTCCTTGATGAGATGTATTACAGGATCCCAAGCTGGTGGTAGTGACAATCCATCTTCTCTATTGAAATTAGGATGCTTTTTAATCTCAATAGCCTCGCGTAGCATCCTGGGAAAATATCTTTTTTCTTTGGCAAGGATAGAAGGTTTATCAAACTTAATTGAGTGGTTTGGTTTGTCAATGACATGATTATTAAGTTTGATAAACCTTCTATCCTTGCCAAAGAAAAAATATATTTTCCCAGGATGCTACGCGAGGCTATTGAGATTAAAAAGCATCCTAATTTCAATAGAGAAGATGGATTGTCACTACCACCAGCTTGGGATCCTATAATACATCTCATCAAGGAACAAGCAAGACACAGGACTGCAAAACCTTAATTTCCGAACGGTGTAAAATATCTTATCTGTTTAAAAGTAGTTTAATAGTCTCTGTTTTTAAATATTATAATTAGTAATGAGGTAGCCTGGGAGTTTTTCTTTGCAGCGTTTCTTTTCTCCTCAGTACGCCTCATTTGTGAAATGCTGCTTGGTAAATTATTAGAATAAAATAATTAAGCCCTTCTGGCACATGTGTAACTGTCTTTACAGCTTAGGCCCATCTGGCATGTATATACACCTTTATTTGTGTTTTTTCAAAAAAATGGGTAGTTTGCACAAATTGTAACTTTGACAGAGGAAAATACATCTTTTCTCAGTCCTCACGTGACCATGGAAAGCTGGAAAGCTTCCGAAACGTCGGGAACTAAAATGAGATAATATACGCGATATAATCCGTTAAATTGTTTTATTTCAATAAGTATGCTTAAAACTAAATTAAATAACTGACTCCTTGCAAATAGCTTCTATAGTGTAAAATATTTTCTCGAGACATGTAAGATTAGGTAAATTTTATTATTATTGTTATTATTTTGAAATTTGTAATTATTGTTGACATCTTTTATTATTATTGTTGCTAATTTAATATTTTGATTATTATGTTACTAATTTAGACTACAAATATTTGCATGCCTAATTATCTATAGGCTGAATAAATGATACTTTTTTTGATACTTATGACACTTGTATGATACTGTATTCTGGGCAAATAAATATTTATGATTTGATTTTTTGTTTATTATAATCCGTTCAAATTGTTTTATTTGAATTTACGTGTCTAGTTATATTAGGGACGAATTGAACGCGGTTGAGTGCAAAATTTGAAAAACCGGCCAAGTGCGAGTCAGACTCGCGCACCGAGGGCTCCGTACAATATACGCTACAAACGGCCGTATCTATTAAAATCCAGTGTTAGCAGAGCCTTACTCCTAAGCAAAAAATGTACGCGGTGTTCGATCATTTTATATTGGTTGCTGACAAGACAGTCAGACATAAAATTGTACTGTTTTTAGTATTTATTGTTAAAGCGACAACAGAAATACATCATCTGTGAAAATTTCAACTGTTTAGCTATCACTGTTTATGAGCAGACACCGGTTTCGCGGGGGCAAAAATGTACCAATGCTAGTGATTAATTAAAAATCGACTAAGTTTATCGACATCGATAAAAATAATTTTTTAATCATCATTATCATAACTAAACTAATGGCTAAGTTTGAATACGTTTAACTATGTGCAAACCTCTTTCATTTATACTTATCGCAACTATTAACAACCGATATCTGACATTCACTGAGTCGAGTCACTTTTGACAACCATTGAATCGTTGAATAATTCATCCAGTACTACAATATTATTTTGCATTCCGATCAATTAAAACTACCTTTTTGTTTCTTAAGGCGGCTAAAAATGCCTCGCGAGAAAAAAGATCATTCATCTTCATGGAAACCTGGCCGTTCAGATATAGATGATAAAGGTACGACTTACTTTTGCAAGAAATGTAAAATTCATATATCATGAAAAAAGTTTTCCGTACAAAGGCATATAAGAAGCCAAAGGCATAACAGCGTCGCTAAAAACCAAAACGTATTTAACCTGGATTTGCTAAAATTTATTTTAGCTTGCAACATACCATGGACCCAGGTGGGAGATCCCATTTTCATCAATTTTATATCTGATTGCATATTTGGGAAATATGGTTCAGAAACAAATATTCCCAACGAATCAGTTTTGAGAAAAGCGACCTTAGACATCGCTTATAAAGAGATGATGAAACAGATTAAGACTAAACTAGGAAATTCTAGAATTTATGTGAGTGTAGACGAAAGTACAGATGCCAATGGGCGTCAGATTGGGAATGTAATAGTTGGAGCGCTATTAGAAAATGAAATAGGTACCCCACACATAGTATCTAGCGTTTGTCTAGAGGAAGTAAATAATGTTAGTATAACAAATCTTATTCAAAATGCCCTAGAGACGTAGTGGGGAAGTAACCACAACAAACATGATAAAGTTTTGTTGCTTCTTACGGATGGCGTAGCCTACATGCTGAAAGCTGGTAAGAATTTGAAAACGGTTTTCCGAATTTAGTACACGTCACATGTTTGGCACATGGAGTAAATAGGCTGGCTGAACAAGTGCGATTATTGTTTCCTGCTGTAAATAATTTAATTGCTTATACAAAAAAAGAATTTCTGAAATCACCTAAAAGAATAAAAATATTTCACCAAATGTTACCGAACGTTCCTTTGCCACCACAGCCGACGATAATACGATAGGGAACATGGATGAAAGCGGCTATTTACTATCATAAATATTTACCAGCCATCAAGCAAGTCGTACGAACATTTAATACCAAAGAATCAACGTGTATATTAAAAGCAAAACGGGCAATGAATGATATAAACATTCTCAACGATTTGAAATGGATAGCCAACAATCTATCCATCATACCAAGTACCATTGAAAAATTACAAACACAAAATTTAAGTTTAGAAGCCAGTTTGAATATTGTCCATAAGTTAAAAGTACATATTTCAAGATTACGTTTGAATCCTCAGGGCAAAATTATTCACAAAAAACTTCAAACAGTGTTAGAGAAAAACGTCGGCATTTCAACTTCAAAAACATTAAATGTTTTGGTATCCGGAAAAGAAATAGAACTGAGTCATATAGCAGAAATTCATCAATACTATAAATTGTTTGAATTTGCTCCAATTACTACAGTTGACCTAGAAAGATCATTTAGTTGGATAAAATGGATATTGTCACCCAGGCGACGAAGATTAAAGGCTGAAAATGTGGAGAAAATTTTGATTGTATATTATGAAAATTATATTAAATATTAAAAAAGTTTATTACGCAAAAAGTTTATTTTTGTGTATGTAGTTTTCTTCTTCATTCAAATTCTTGAAATTACCCAACGGTTGTACATCATTTTTATCTATATCAACTAATAAAATTAGTTTAATGTGTCCTCGCACTATTAAACGTCAGTACAGATTTGCCCCCGCCAAACCGGTGTATGTTTATGAGATACAGCCTGTTGACAGACAGACAGACGGACAGCGGAGTCTTAGTAATAGGGTCCCGTTTTACCCTCAGGGAACGGAACCCTAAAAATGACGCTCCTCGACGGATTTTAATCATTTGATGTGTCTATTGATTTCTCAAAATCAGAACTTGTGACTAGTAATAAGCACAAATCAGTTTCTATAATATTTTATTTCAATCAAGAACACTTTTACAATTAATAACATTCTTTCTTTATAAGCGACGCGCGGGGGAATCATTCAACTGTCAAAAATCCGTCTAGTGCGGGGACATATCAAAGTATTGTACATGAAAGTAATGTTGTTCCGTATATCCTATGTAGCGATTTTCTTCGTCTAACACTAGTTATAGGTTAGTTTTTGTTGATCATTTTTTGCAGTGGAGTTTTCTTTTCAGCTGACTCTTGTTCAATCTGACTTGATCTGTCAGAAATCTGCTCATTATCCTTCGGTTCAGTGCCACACAACGCCACTGCGGTTATTGTATTATTATACTGCGCATTATTATGTAAATGTCAATCTTTCTCATGCCTTATTCAAGTCTGAGTGTCAGTAGGAGTTGAACACAAAGTTATTGTATAAATATTATATCATGTTCTTTGTTCTTCATACATTGGCACCTGTGACAGCGCAGATTATATATCAAAGTCTAGAGTTAAATCTACAATTTAAGTATTGCATAATCTATGTATAGACGATATACATTTGATTATTCAGTTGTATTAAAAACGGTTGAAAAATCTTGTCAAACAGTAGCAACAACCTTATTGACAGAAATCGTAATGTTTTAGTATATCTTATATTATAATATAATCTTTACTTCTTATAGTGACATTTGCTCTAATCTTGGTATCTAGCTTCTAAAACTTTATTATTGTGTATAATCTTGACTAGTGGTTTCAATTTAAATAAATAGATATTGTTTGTGTCCCCGTCTATCTATGATATACCTATCTATAGATAGACGGAGAAGTATAGATATAGATATATATCTATACTATTATAAAGTTGTAAAAATGACATGTCTGTACATTAAAGATATTTTCAGAAAAAATATTGTAACGCACTATTTGGAGGTCACTAAAACGTTTTTTTGTATGTTTGTATGTGTCGTTGTGGCTTCGTCACGTAAAATGGGCTTAACGGATTTCAACTATTTTCGGTACAGGTGTAGTAGGGTATCTCGAGATAGTTATAGGATACTTTTTACATGACTACGCTGAATAAAAAAGGAGGGCTTATGATTTTTTCTCCTCCGCGAACAAAGTTGCGGGCGCCTTCTAGTCTATCTATTTTTTTTTTTTTCGTCTTGGCAGGGGCACTACCGTGCCCCCAGATATCTACAAATCAATTAAAGGTTTTTTTTTGAGTATTTAGAATTGTCTGGACAAGGTTTGTAAGAAAATATACTGAAAATTGCATGGAAAAGTGAAAATTTTGGCTGAAAATCTCCATATAAGAAGGGAGTAAGTGAGACAAGAGATATAAGTGAGATTTTCATAAAATGATTTCATTACATGGTCAATACAGTAAAGGGAAGGAAGTTATCGTTAAATAAATAAAAAAGCCTTTCATTTCTCATTCCATTACTCACTTTATGTCAAGTTACATTATATGTATGACAGTGACAGTTATGTCTGTTAGTTTTCATGCTTAATAGTATTATGTAGTAAGTCAACAAATTATTGATGTGGTAATTGTTTTGGTTAGTACTTATCTATCTATTTGTTCATACCTTACTACTAATGTATTTTGACATAATATAAAATATTTATTACATTTGTGGACAATAGAACCCCTTTCAGATGAAAACCTCCTTCAAGGACTTCCATTTTTTCCTATCTTTCCCTACTGCCAGCCATTAGTGGCATTTGGCCAGGTCGCCGTTAGGAAGGTACAATTCAAAAACGGTTTTCAATAGCATCTTGTTAGTGTCGTGAATTACAGCCAAAAGCTCAAGCCATTAATACTCAAATCTAGATTTAACTCACTACACAAATATTCCTACAGTTTGTGGCGAATTGCACAATAGGTACTGTTATTAGATTTATGATAATGATTCTGAGTTTTCGACGAACCTCGCTTGTACGTCAGCGTCAAATAGTCTGTAGCACACAGAGTGCCAAAAATATCGCAACGCATCTTTGTTCTTATGGGCATAAAGATGTGTGACGATATATTTGGCGCTTTGGATGCTACAGACTATTTGACGCTGACTGTACCATAAGATACTAATATACCTACGTGCCAATAAAACTGAATAAATGCAAGGCCAGCGGGCCTATGATAGTTGCGTTTGTCACGCGATAAATAAATGACATAGCTTCCGTCACCTTCTGACACGTATGTGAGTGCGACAGTAACAGGCGCGTTATCATATCATTTATCGCGTGATAAACGCGACCATAATAGGCCCACAGGGCAACTATTTGTGTGATGACCACGAATCGTTCCTGGGCCTTGGATGTTTCTATGTATTTAAGTATTATTATTTATGTATATGTTATGTATATCGTCGCCTAGTACCCATAGTACAAGCTTTGCTTAGTTTGGGACTAGGTTGATGTGTGTAAGATTGTCCCTGATTATTTATTTATTAATGCGTATTGTCTATAAATTAGGCAATTTTACGCAAAGCATACACATGTTTGTTATCTTACGCTAAACATGGCTGAAATTTCAAACTGAACGGAAATGCAGTAGAAAAATAACCCTCGTATTGCTCCCCTGATTTAAAATATCACACCCTCGCCACAGGAATAGATCTAAGAGAATAGCGTCCATTGCTGCTGGGAAGACTAATATGTTTGTGTGTTCTAATTTTTTATCTTCAAACGTGCTTTTATTTCTGAACATTATTAACTTCAGAATAGGAATGAACATCTATACTACTATAAAGTTGTAAAAATGAAATTTCTGTACATTAAACCGAACTACGCGTAAGAAAAAAAATAGGAGACTCCTCGGTAAAATTTGTACCTAGGAGTTACGTCACGCGACATTTTGACTCAATGTATCGCTTTTATTTTTCGATTACGTGAAAAAAGAAAAAATACGTCTCCAGTTTTTTTTATTAATCAACATGACGGACCAATGACTAGATCTAGTCATCATCCCTATTTCACGCATCTCAATTCGGTCCTATGGTTGGTAGAGAATGCCATTTGGCAGTAAGCAGACATGCGACTTATTTGAAATACTTGTATTTAAAATACAAATACAAAATACCTATTTTGTATTTTGCATTAAATACCTGTTGAAAAAAGCATTTTGTATTTTATTTGAAATACTTTTCGAGACGTATTTTCTATTTGTAAAATACAACATACTTTACTGTTAAGTTTCCTTACTTAGTCGACTAGGTAATAGCGACTAGAGAAGTTAGAAAGAAGCCTTGCGAGTTTGCCTGTGAAGTGACAAAACGAACGCGCGTTATCTGTGGATCATGACGTCTGTTTCGTTGCTGTGAACAGTGTTCGTGGAAGGAAAAAACTCATAACATTATTTTTTACTTAAGCTTAGTAGGTTAAAAAATATCCTATAACCATCCCTGGATGTCCAGCTACCCTTGTACCTACTAAAAATTGATGAAATTCGTTCAGCCTTTTTGACGTGATGAGACCTTATAGACACCTACGTAAATGCATAAGAAATATACTTATATTTTTCGACTCAGACCTTCAGATAATCAATTCTTCAAATATCAATGTACAAGTATTTAATTTTTTATAAAAATTGTGTTGAAATACAATATAACCAGAGATTACGTTGATCAAAACAGAAACCTAATTTCACCAAAAAGTATTTTATTTCAATAAAGTATTTTGAAAATACCTATTTTGTATTTAGTATTTAAAGTAAAAAAAGCAAAAGTATTTTGTATTTTGCATTTGAAATAGTTAATTAAAAAACTATTTGCATTTTGTATTTAAATACTCTTTATAAAATATTTTTTACATCTCTGGCATTAAGTCCACCATTTTCATTAAAAATTAAGCAGCAATGGTAACGAAACTGAACTGACGGCGCACGAGTACACAACAGATGTGCGAGGGGGAGACAATATCGATCTTTCAACGGCGCGCGCGCAACTATCGATCCCGACGTGTTAGGTTAGGGGTGGGCTGGGGTCAGCGCTTTGTTCTCGCAGTTGTAGATCGATAAATAAGGATTAATAATATTCCCTGTTCCCTGTTTCCTTGCACGGTATTTTTGCTTTGCTTGCTCGTCTATTATTTGAGTGCGCCTGGTACAAGCGAAATTAAATAATATCGCTTCAATTTCAATTACGGACTCCTTGACTACGCTGGCTATTTTCAAGATACAATTACTCTGTTGGTTAAGAGTCCCCAGTAAGCTCGGTTCTCCATACAAACGTAGATACGCTCTCATTTTCAAACGACTAGCTAGTTTGCTCTGAAACTTTGTAATTAGAATAAGTTTAGGTATATGCAGGCCTGTTATTAGCAGTGATCGTAATCAACGTGCAATTTTCGTGGCAAAGTGTATGGTTGACAGAAAAAGCGAATATTCAATTATTTATTTTCTAGTTTTACACAATCACTATAAAACAAATACTTGCCAACATAGGATTACATCTCTAGATAATAAATCTACACTGTACAAAACCTTTTCCGCCCTAAATATTTTTAAAACAATATACGTCAAAATGACATTAATTTGTCATACATAAACATATAACTGCAGCTGAACATTCGATAACATTACGCGAAGAGTTTATTTTAATCTAAATAAAGGCACGTCGTATCTCGAGTTGATGATAATCAAGTATTTCAAGTGGAGTCTTAGTAAAGTGCACATTATGGTAACAGTATTTATATTCACAGTATGGAGTTAACACAATACCCGGATATTATAACGACGGATGTAGGCACGCGATGTACAATTTGCAATGTCAATATTAAAAATAAAAAATACAATATAAATAAGCATATAAAGTCGAAATCTCATCAAAATAAAATGAGTGATTCGTACTCACATTCGAAGCTACAACACAGCTTAAAAGACAACCCTGATTTTGAAGTCAAAGAAAGAACGTTATTTTGTAAATTGTGTAATTCGTCATTACATCTCTCTTTATTCAGTTTGGACCGGCATGTAAAAACTGATTTACACCAAAAACATAACAACAAGAAAAATGAACAAAAACAGTTTAACAGAGACTTGGCTGAATTTATGATTCAATGTAATATACCGCGGTCAAAACTTGACAACCCAAAATTTCGGAATTTCATGGAAAACATGTTAAGCAATAAATATGGAAATAGCGTCAATTTGCCCAGTGAATCTAATATACGGCTGAACTATCTCCCAATCATTTACGAGGAAAAAAAAGAACAAATTAGGCAGGAACTGCAAGATAAGACGATATGCCTTAGCGTCGATGAAACAACCGACTCGTGTGGAAAAAAAGTGGCCAATGTTTTGATTCAGTCCCTGGATGGAACAAGCACCAAAATGCATTTGTTTACTTCAAAAGTTCTGGAGAAAACTAATTATTTAACTACAACCAAACTCGTTAAAGAAACTCTTGAAGATCTTTGGGGCCATAAATATAATGAGAACTTAGACAAATTACTGTTTTTCATTACTGATGCTGGATCATACATGCTTAAGGCGGGTAAATGTCTCACACAGGAATATCCCAATTTAACACATTTAACATGCTTAGCACACGGACTGAATCGCGTCGCAGAAAAAGTGAGAATTCTTTATCCTACAATTAACAAATTAATAGACTGCGTAAAAAAAGTTTTCCTCAAAGCCCCTTCTAGAACGCAAAAACTCCGATTGATGTATCCGAACATTCCTCTTCCTCCGCGACCAGTAATAACCAGATGGGGAACATGGTTAAATGCTGCGTCATATTACAACAAATATTTTAATGAAATCAAGGCTGTGATCAATGCTTTAGATTCACGTGAAGCAAGAGCAATTGTCGACGCCAAGAAAATTTTTCGCAATTGCAATTTAAAATCAGAGTTATTGTTCGTTGACACACAATTCAACATTATCGCCAAATCAATTCAATTGCTGGAGGATCCAAAACTAGAACTAAAATGTTCATTAAAAATTGTGTCTGACTTGATAAAAAGAATAGCAAAGTTGAGATTGCATCCCACAGGCAAAGAAATTTATTTTAAATTAAAAAATGTTCTGAATAGAAACCCCGGTTACAGTACTGTAAAAGTCGTGCAGCAACTGATGGAAGGAAAAGAGGTAAATATGCCGGAGGGCGTCAATAAAAGTTGCGTGCAATATTTTAATAGCTTAAATTACCTTCCCGTGACTTCTGTCAACGTCGAAAGGTCATTTAGTTATTTAAAATGGATTTTTTCCAATCGTCGTGAACGACTGACGGCAAAATCTGTTGAACAAATTTTAGTAGTTTATTCAGCATAATTGCAGAAGTGATAGTAAATATGTATATAAATGTTATAATTTGTGAAATATAATAATATTTAAAATACTTGAGTATTTGTTTTTTTGTCAACCATACTTTGCCACCAATTCAGCACGTTGATTACGATCACTGGTTATTAGTTTATGTAGCTTCAGATACCATAGTAAAAAAAATACAGCGAATTTAAGTTATTCATATAAAACTTGTTTTTGCTGTATTTCGCTTGTTTTATAAACTGCAGGCATATAAACTAGTTATACCTCATGTCATTGTATATGCAAAGTTTCGTTACAAACCAACACGTCGTTTTAAAATAAGAACGAAACTCCGTTTGTATGGGAAGGTGAAATTCGGCCGAGCTTACTTGGTACTCGTAAATAGGCATGATGGCTGAGTATGAAAATCAAAATTCTAATTCAGTCAGCTAGATGATAAAAAAATATTGGACACGTGTTTTTTGCTTTTTGAAAATAATAAAAAAATACTCAGATAAATCACATTAAATTTTGGGAGTGGGGGCTCGTGACCTCACTCCTAAGTAAAATGTGTACTTAGGAGTGACGTCACGCGACATTTTAACTCAATGTATCGCCTTTATTTTTCGATTATATATTATAAGAGAAAATACGAGTACAATTTTTTTTTAAATCTACATAACTAGTCCGTTTATTAAAATTTAGTCATCTTCCCATTGTGAAAATGAAATGTCTGTACAGTACACTAAAGATATTCAAAAATAATATATTAAAACGGACTATTTGTAGGTCACTGAATAGATTTTTTTTTTCCGATATTTTGCATATGTCGTGGCTTCATCACGCCAAATCTGCTAAACATTTTTTGGCGCACGGGTAGCTGGATATCCACAGATGACTATAGAATACTTTTTACCCAACTACTTAAAAAAAAATAGAGGTATGTAATTACTTTTTCGCTTCCGCGAACAAAGTTGCAGGCGCCTTCCATATACATATTTATCGAATTAATTACCTCTAAATAGTCCGGTACAGTCTTTTTTTTTAAAACCTACTTAATGTACAGAGATTTAATTTCACAGCTTTAAAATAGTATCGATTCTGTGGAAGTACAGCTCTTAAAAGCCTGTTGCGGGTTATTTCATTAACAAAATGCACTTACTGTTTGTCTCTTGTAATCTACTGTTTGAAGCACAATATATGAGTTATTTATGCACAATGGTAACGATTGTTTATACTCAATTTGATATTGTATAAATTCTAAACAAGTCCTATGTTCATCAATAATTCACGTCGTTGCCTGCACTCTCGATTGATGCATTAGAGACATGCAAAGTGAACAGCATTCCAAGTCGCCCACTGAACAAACTGTAATCTATGCATGAATGGGATTACGAGAAGGTATTTAAATATTTTTATATATTAATATCAAATCAATTGCTCATAAGAAGAGGATACAAATATTTTTGGCACGACTCAATTTGAAACAGTGGCATCACTTTTCACCTTTCAGTAAAGCCGTAAACATACCTATATTTTAATTTATTTAGTCAGAACAGGATTTGTATAGAGATAGTGTTGTGCCACTTACTCACATTCATTTCAAATCAAATGAATTGCTCAAAAGATGATACAATTATTTTTAAATGACTCATTTTGCCCTTCAATTGATATTATAAAGTTCTAAAATGAAATGTATGTACATTGAAGAAATTTTCACAAAAAATATTTTGGTATGTGTCGTTGTAGCTTCATCACGCCAAATCGGCTAAACAAATTTCAACTAATCTTGGTACACGGGTAGCTGGGTATCTCCAGATGGTTAAAGTATGCTTTTTAACCGACTACGCTGAAAAAAAAAAAGGGTTATGACTTTTTTCCTCCGCGAATGAAGTTGCGGGCGCCTTATAGTTTATAAATATTAGTAACCACATTTGTGTATCAACAACAGTACACGTGCAAAACGTGTGTATCGAGTTGTAAAGGTACAAACTTTTCCAAACAATCTATAATCTGACGACATAAAAAATGCCACCCGCAGAAATGATAAATATAAGGAAGCTTTCCCTAGCACCTGCTTATCAGCTTATCATGCCACACAATCCGCTCTTCAAGCCTAAACCTTAACTCAAAGACACTAAAGTACAACGTGGTCTGCGCACACGCACAATTATGACCCAAGTGATAATTTTGTGACAGCACCTGCTTTAATCGCTTTCTTTATTAAACCGTCGTAAATTATAGTTAAGTAACTTTAACTTGACAATGTCAATTAAGCTGGGGAATGCACTGGCAAACTGATAACAAATTGAAGAAAGTATGTGACGAGCAAGGCATGTAGAGACTTTGCGGTTTAGTAAAGAAAATTGGCTTTTTTTTAGGTTTATAAGGATTATTCTCATTTTTGCCTACAGAGTCGCTACCGCGTGACGAGAATGGATCGAATAGGAATGATTCTATGAGAGGAAGCCTGAAAGTATGACCCATAGTTGATAAGCTGAGAGGAAATCTCCTACGGTGGTATGGACATGTTATGGCCCGTTATGGGGAAAGATGAAAGTCATGGGATAAGAAGGGTAATGTGAGGGTAGAACAAGGACGAGATTGCGTGAGAGACGGCATGAACAGGAAGGTGATGAGACAAAGGGTGTGTTTATATGTAAGAAAAAAAAATGCTGCGCCGATTCAAAGCAAATTAGATAAGGACAAAGCGAATGATGATTCACGATCGTGAAAATTATGTTCTACGGTCATGATAGCGATGTTAAAACTTTGCCGTTTTGTAAATACATTTTTGAGAATAAAGTTATTTATTTATTTCTTACAATTGTTTTAATTTGTGTTTTTACCCCCAACGAAAAGAACGGTTTTTTCTACGTACATTTTTCATTCCGTACCTATAGAGCTATTTAGAACATTAAACTACTGGAGGTATCATTATTGAACTATCTTATTAATTAGGCACTTTTAGTAGGAGGCGAGAGGTTACTTAAGTACACTTCACTGTGGAATTATCCGTGCAAAATTTCCAAAGACTATCAACCAACCCCTTTTTAGACTCAGTCATCGGGCTGAAGCACATCCAAGACGCACTCTAGTCAAATCTACAACGAGACAGCCACCTCAAAAAGGGCATGAGAAAATGAGAATGGCACTTACGACCTTCCTACAAAGATACGTCTGCGCACATGGCGCGTGTGGGCCGGATGCGGCGTGGAAGCCCAAACTGACAGCTACGTATACAGTTTACTTGCTTTAATGGATCTTTTATCAGGTCGACGACCTTGTCGGGACAATACCGTGAATGTATTTTGGAGCTTAATCGCAGAAAAATACATGTTCTACGATTATCTAGGTATTCATTAGAACAAAAACAAGTGAAAAGCACTCACGCCCGCCCCATAAAGTTTAAAGAATCACAATGTAAAAATTAGCACATGAAATAGTGAGCAATTTTTGCAACAAACGTGCTTCAATGCAGAGCGGAGCGCCCTCTGCTTACTATGTGTATGATCATTAATAGTTGCAATTGTGGAGTAAAAACGCACCATGAAAGTATTTTGTCATTTCTGGACTACTCAACTATTCGTATATGTTGTTCATAAGGTATTTCATATTTTTCTACTGATTAGTTTAAAAACTAGAATCAGTTTACATTTGTATGAAGAGGTTAGTATCCTACCCTTTAACACTTTTCAAACGTGAAACTTTCCAATAGTCCCCATACCCAAATCGCTGGATATCGTGCCTATCAATTCCAACCGTGGTATGGAAATCAGTCACGTTTATCGATGAGAAATGACACGGCATGAACTATGCACCTGCGCCGACGTCTGATTGGCTACGGATTCGCTGCTTGCACCGTATCTGCATCTGATTGGCTGAATTGGACTGGATTTGGCTATTGGCTGCAAGCGTGACGTAATGTGATGTGTTGTGACTAAACCGACATCGTGTCTTGTGATAAAGCAATATCCACAGATTTTAATTCCTTACCAATGATGTCTACAAGAAATTGTTTTTTTGTTTCGTTCTTTAAGGCAAAACTCGACTACTGATCAGGTCACATCTCTTCACATCTCTCGTTTACATTAAATTGTCTGTTTTGTCATGTTAAATTTGTTATGATGTGTTATCCTGAAAAAGCTTTATTCCATTCTCTTCTTTTTCATACAACAAAGTACACTTGCAAAGTCAGCTCTCCTCGGATGGACGCCGGAGCGTCATCATCTCCTGCATCTCCTGCACCTCTAACACCACTGTAATACGCGACTCTTTGTCTCGGCACAAAGATTGTCCCTCTCTTTCCTTTCACTAGAATGCGAGAATGATGGGTGTGGGTGATACTATGTCGCGCGACGAGCGCAGTCGCGAGAGTTGTGCTAGACCGGCTGATGATGCGTCGCAGAGAGGCGAAACACGTGTTGAGGGTTATACTGTCTGGTGGTGATTTTTTGTATTTGGATGTGTATTACATATTTTGTGGAAACTGCATGAAAATATGCAATACGCATGTGAGCACAATGTATTGTCACATCTAACTAAGACAGTATTTCGCGGAAAAGCAAAGATACTATAATCCATTAATTACCCTCTTTTTTTCTTATTCATTCACATGCTTCAGATTTAGGATTGAACTCTATTTATACCTGAAATAAGACAGTTGACAGGTAACTAGAGTTACTCTGAACGCAAGTGAGTAGATATAACCGTCTATGGCTGACCAGCTACCCGTGTACCAAAAATATATGAAATCCGGTAAGCCGTTTTGGTGTGATGAAGCCACAACGACACATACAAAAAATCCAAAAAGAATATTTTTCGACCTCTAGATACTCTGTTACAATCTTTTTTATTTCAATGTACAGACATTTCATTTGAAGATAATAGTAAAGAAGTGTCAAAGAAATGCATTCTTATAAATATTAAAAGGTAATAGATTATTTAGGTCTCCTTCGGAATCCCTAATGTCGTTCGTCCTAATGTATCGTTTGCCAAATGTATCATTTGCCATAACGCATTTTTTCCAGAAACCGTAATTTTTTCAGGATTCTTTAAAAGGTCATCGTATAGATTAGGTTAAGTTAGGTTTGATCTATAAAAATCCTGAAAAGTTTACGATTTTTGTAAAAAATGCGTTACGGCAAATGATACATTAGGACAAATTACGTTAGGGATTCAGATATAGATCCTATTTCGGCCTCTGTGCCATATAAGGAATTTCTAAAATATTGAGTTACGTTGTGAGACGACGGCACCGACTAATAAATAAATAATCGGGATCTATATACGCACACAGAAATATATTCCTTATATGGCACAGAGGCCGAAATAAGATTAATTGTATATACTGTATAGATTGAGTAGAAAAACGGTTACTGAAAAATGCAATATTTATTTTACTTTCAGTGTTTTAAAATCAAAGAAAGGCCCGGAAAACTCAATCTTAAATAGCAATAAAACAGGAAATTTACCTATTGAATCATGTTTATACTTAGACGAAAACAAACAGGAACTATCTAGATCCTTTTCGTCTCTATGTTCCTGCTTTATTGTGTACCTTTATGAGAAGTAAATTATATGTAAAAACGACTCACCATTCCAATAACGATATAAACAAATAAACAATTCCAAAATCACAGTAAAATCACTATAAATATCAATTATCACAAAATGCACCACATGCACCGGTGTTGTCAAATTACGAGTAACTGACGTTTGGTAGAAAGAGAACATCAATCGATATACGACCCTCGTGAGCTATGAAGCGAGACGACTATATGTGATTTGTTTTAGGGGGAGAGGGATGCAAGAGACATGTGCTTTATGTTTGTACGCATGCGCGATTTTGACTCGTGCGTGATTGTTTTATGACAGGACGACTTGTCGAGAAATAAGAAGTCTTGTATCATTGCGATAAGAGTGTGGATATTGAGGTTTATCAGTTTGTTGACATGCTTCATTGAGATGAGTCATTGTTGGGTTTGAAATATTATATATTACTAATATATAAACATATAATTCAGATGCCTGACCGTAATGAATCCAAGAAAAATCTTAATGTCGCGATCTACGAAAGAGTCAGTTCTGTTCAGTTCAGTTTTAAATTTTAATGGATAATTTGCATTACGACAATTTTGCCAGCGTCAAATAATTAAGCCAAGGTACGGTTTTATATTAAAAATATTAAAACAGTGAGTTGATTCACGCCGATTTATGTTGCCCGTCTATGATGGCCGGCAATCTAGGAATGAATCAAATAGTATTAACCAGTAGGGTTATGATGTTATGACTTTTCCTCCGCCTTCTTACCTTCAAGGAATATTATAAAGTGATTGATAATTTATTTTAGATTGGTATGACAAAGAAATCACCACTATCGCCGACGTTCAAGTCTATTTCGAAAAAAAATCTGAATAATACAAATCCCAGGTAAGCAGCTAAGCTATAAGTACATGTACTCGTAAAATTGAGAAAGAGGTTACGCTTCCTTAACGAAATTGTACCGATGATCTGGTGAAGACCACGGAAAACCGTTGTATGAGGGTGGCGCACGACCGGTCATTATGGAGATCCCTTGGGAAGGCCTTCGTCCAGCAGTGGACGTCCTTGGGTTGATATGATGAACTACTTATTATTAAATTCTAAAACCAGGACACTTCTTCCTTTGCATACCTGCACGTTTGTTATTCTATGCGATGTTCGTGTCTCTTTTACATTACATTCGTGTCAATTTTACAATCAGCTAAGTCAACGAACCTTTATCAAACAATGCCCTGCTGTCCACACTATTTACTGTAATTGTTTAAATCAGGACACAGTTATGTGTACATCATCTGGTGGACAGGCCTCTCCAAGTTTACGCCATCACGAGCTCTACTCCCGTCACTTTGACATTCGACATTGACCATTAGAACAGGGTATTTTCCTGTTATTTTTATTGTAGTTAGATTATCAAAAAAAAATTGACACGTATTTTTTCTTTTATCAATCAAACAAAAAAAACGAAGATAGAGCGCGTCAAAGTTTCGGAGTGGGGGCGCATGACGTCACGCCGTGCGAAAAATGGTCACACGGCGCGGCGGGACGTCACGAGGAACTTATATCTCCTCTGCGTGTATCAATTATAAATTAGTTATAACACAATTGTAAAAGTTGTAAGTATAATTAAGACAATATTTTAATAGTTAATTGGTACACGCATATTAATTGTTTTATATACTCTGACATTTAGAATTTTATTCTAGACACATTCTAGTTTTTTTTTTATTTTTATTTGACAATCCTTTTGGGATTTATGTTATTAATTATTTTAATTTTTAAAATGATGATTTTATCAATAATAGGTAAGTATTATACCCAAGTTAAATGATCTGATTAGGGTTTTCTGGGTTTCCCTAATCCTTGCAACAAATGTTGGATCATATTGTACGTTTCCCAGCAAAGACTTCTCTCATTGTAACTGACAATTCGAAAGTGCTTGTATCTAAGCCTACTTGAATAAAGGATATTTTGATTTGATTTGATTTGATTGATTGATTGACTTTAACGGGCTATATCTTCATCATTTTTCGTTTAAGCGGCAAAAGAAAAAATACTTGTCCAATATTTTCGGATAATGTAATTGACAGACTAATTATATTTTTTAGGACAGAAGCCTATTTCATATTAATTGAAATAAACATGTCAATTTATTATAAAAATAAATAAAATAAAAATAAATATTAATTTTTACCATAAATATTTACTTTGCTATGTAAAGATTAACAAGAAAGTTAACTGACAAAGTCATGTTCTTATTGTTACTAAAGTATATAGACCAAAGGGTAACTATGTAGTAAACAAATGTAACATCGAGGTTTATAAAAAGTATAATATCTAAAAATGTTACGATATGTAATAAACAATTTTTAGATTATGTAACTCATACTTAAATACTATATGGCCTAAAAATACTCCACACACATAGACTCATTTAACGACTGAGAGACCTTCAAAAAGATAACCTTCCCTCCTGTTGCCTAACGCGTTTGACGCTCGCAATCAGAATCAAGTGTTATGATTTTGTATGGGCTAAGACAGTTGATTCGGATACCACGTGTCAAAATTTCGTTACGCAATATGTTGGATTTTATGTATGTTTGTATGTGTCGTTGTGGCTCCATCGCGCAAAATCGGCTAAACAGATTTCCACAATTGTTGGTACACGGGTAGCTGGGTATGTCCAGATGGTTATAGGATTCTTTTTACCCGACTATGCTAAAGATATAACGACGGGTTATGACTTTTTCACCTCCGCGAACAAAGTTGCGGGCATCATCTAGTAGTTACATAAGTGAATATTTGAACTGTAATCTGACCTAAACGACCTGTAGATAAATATAAGGATAGCTTATCAGCCTGCAACCTTACTGAAACAATAGAGGGCAACTGCATAACATATTACCTAAATCAAAAATGCATTTAGATAAAAAAGTTGCATGCGAGCGATAAGACAAGTGAATTATGATAAGCAGGCCAAAACTGATAAAAACCAACTACAAGCTAGAAAACCTTCATCATCATATCAGCTCAAGGACATCCACTGCTGGACCAAGATCTCATCCAAAGATTTCCATAATGACCGGTCGTGCGCCGCCCTTAAGGTGCGTCCACATTTGTATCATTTGCCCGATCAGATCTTCGTCCCGTGGCATGGTCGCGTGTCACGATCACGCGTTTGGACGTTGGGCTGATCCGATCGCTCGAAATCTATGTTGATAGGCATATCACACACTTAGATCGGAGATGCGTGGCGTGATCGGCGCACCGACAGTAAGCGTCCAAGCAGCGCAATACGCAGTCATGCCACGACACGGTGATCGGATACGAGCAAATGATACAAGTGTGGACGCTCCTTTAAGCTGCGTTTCCACCAGGGATGTGCGAAGATGCGTAACGAGGGATGTGTTTGAAAACAACCAATAGAATCACTTCATTTACCTATCCTCGCTCAGAGTAGCTCTAATGGAAACAGCTTAGTGGAGCGAGGTTTATGTACATACAAAACAAGGGAAGGTTGTGTTGCGAGGAATGTGTCCGACGGATGTGTTGCGGGGGATGTGTGCGAGGGATGTGTCGAGCGAGCAGTCACTTGGTGGTGGTTGACCTCCCACCGCTCATCTGCACACATTTCCTTCGCTCCGCTCAGCTACCTCGCACATCTTTGGTGGAAACGCAGCCTCATCCAACGGTTTCACGCCATCTTCACCAAATCTTCGGTCCACCTTGTTAAGTGGCAACCGCGTACAGGACGATGCAGCGTGGGAAGGCTCCCAGCAAGGTGGACCGATGATCTGGTGAAGATCGTAGGAAACCGTTGACTCAGGGCGACGGGTTAAGGAAGTCCTTAAGCTAATATTATAATGATGATGATGAGACAAAGGAAATTATTAAAGGACGCATAACGATATCAGTTACATTCATTTATCAAGACTAGCTACTTTATCAGTGGCTCCACATAGTCTGTTGGCAATGTTTGCTCGAACGATAAATAGCTATGATTAGGTACATACATATGTGAGAATGCGAGACGTTTTATGAAGAACACACGTTCCTGCAGTTTATAGTCTTACAATAACAATTTACGTGCGTGCTAGGGTTGAACAACGTTTGTTACAAGCATAATAAAGGTTGACTGGTAGAGAATGCCCTATGGCATTAATTCCACCTTTTGTACGATAGGTTTTTCTTTCGTGCAATAAATATTAAATAAATAAATAAATAATATTTGTGTGAATAAAACACGCATATAATCTCTACTGTAGATCACCCCGTACTGCAGAATAGTATATACAGCGTACTAGACGGTCAGCGGAGGAGACAAAAAATCATAACACTATTTTTCTTGCGTAGTCAAGTAAAAACTATCCTATAACCATCTATAGATGCCCAGCTACCCGTGTACCAAAAATAGGTGAAATCCGTTTAGTCGTTTTGGCGTGATGAAGACTCATTAGTCGTTTAGGCCGCAGAGGTAGTCCGAACAAAGATTTTTTCATAGATTGATTTTTTCATTAAACCGTAAGGAATCACTTCGTAGCGTTTAATTTTCTAATGGACAAGAAAAAAAATGAATTTTTGCGTCGCAGAATTTAAAAAAAGATAAAAATACCAGTATTTAACATACAATAATTCTGAAAAATAAGTGCGTCGCATGTTCCCTATCCAGATTTAAGATGTCAAAGTAGGTTATGATAGCAAACTAGGTTTTTCTGGGTTTTCCCTAATCCTTGCAACAAATATTGGATCATATTGTATGTCTCCCAGCAAACACTTCTCTCAATGTAACTGACAATTCGAAAGTGCTTGTACCTCTAGGCTTACTTGAATAAATCAAATTATTTTTTGATTTTGAGTAATATTATCTCATTTTTTTATTAAATATTTCTTCGTGAAACATGCCATAAAAGCAATTTTACGAGACCGCCCTATTGTACTTTTTTTTCTGTGAGATGTGCAATAAAGTCTGTCTGTATTATCGTACCATTTTATTGGAGGAAGATTATTCAACGTGCTACCGCAGCTGTCAATGCTCTACACCAATTTAAGGTCACTCAGCGAGTTGGAGAGGGCATGTTCGGAGTATCTCTGAAGGATCGGCTTCAAAATGTGGTAATCAGAGAACCAAAGTTGTCGACATAGACTGAAGTGGCAGTGGCAGTAGATAAACCACATCTGTCGCAGAAACTACAACCGTTAGAGCACACGTGTTCTGTTGTGGAAACTAGGTGTTGGCACATGTAAAGTAACGTCCTCCAACTAGGTGGCGCGACGACATACGAAAAGTGGCAGGCAGCGGTTGGAAACAAAAAAGTAAAGACCGAGTTCAGTGGTATACCATGGAAGAGACTTATGTCCAGCATTTCACGGAGACAGGCTGACAATGATGATGATGATATCGCCAAACCGCACGAGTCACCACGACTGCTCTGTCAAGAGCCAAGGCCATCTTAATACAAGCCAGGGCCCTCGTGCATACAAGAAGGCTACTCGAAGATTCATGAATAGGAGGCCTTTGGGCACTCAACTTAAAGAGTCTTTTAATTCAATTCATAAACTCTTATAGACCTCGTTGGACTGTATAAATGTCCAAGATTTTCTGGGCCTCCGTCAGGTTGGGCACACGTGCCCCTATGGTAAAATACAAAGGCATAAGAGTAACTGTTGTATTGTAAGTACCTGGATAGTTAGTCTAGTTGGTGTAGCCTGCTCAGTCTGTTGTCCGTTGCGCCCCTGGACCATGAGCAGGCCCATGTTCTGTAGCACCTGCGCCTGCTGCCCGTTGATGGTCATCTCCTGCGGGCCGTGAATTGACAACACTTACATTTTCATGTAAAATTAAATAGGAGACCCATTTTATAAATGTATTTTCAACGAAACCAAAAACATACAATTATTTTTTATAGCAACCAGCACAAATAATATGCTTTCGAAATCATCCAGAGAATATAGTCTGGACAGGACAGGCCTATTGAACTCAATTTGAGACTATCTCAGCGACTCCTATTTACAATTTTAAAATACGAGTGCACACCACTGATCCCAATCTTCTGTGGTTTCTTTTCACGACCCAGCTTGAAGCTCGCGTAAATCAGCTTCCACAGCGCCAGCCCAACGGTATCTGGGGCGGTCGGCCGGGCGTCTCCCTGTCGGTTTACCTTGATAGGCTGATTTGACGGCACGGTATTGAGTAGCCAATGTTTTAATTATTGATTTCCATTACAAACTTCCACCCCCTTTTAACCCTTTGAGGGGTGATTTCCAGGAAAAATACTGGTTGCACCTTGCTTTATACTTCATTTTGTCGACATATAAATTCATCGAAAGCATTTTTCTCTGAAACTTGATAATTTGGTATTATTATAAAACAAACCTAACTTAATGGTTACATACTCTAGCTCCAGAATAAAACTCCGGGATTGAATCATCAAGGCACCGGTAAAAGCCTACAGCAAAAAGATAACCTGTGAGGTCTTAGCATTGTCTAAGAACAATCTTCGCATCTTGGTGAGGGTGCTTATAGGCCACTGTTATCTAAATCACACATGCAGACCATCGGGAAAAGTGACACGAGGTTGCAGGCTCTGCCAAATAACGGAGGAAACACCTTTGCACTTTCTCACAGACTGCCCCTCCCTAATACTGCTGTCGTAAGGAAAAAGGGCGCATCTAACATTTTTGTCAAAAATGAGTTGTATATATATTCCGAATCAGCAAAAAAGACGCATCTACTAGTATTTTTATATTTGCCTAAAAATGAACAGAACCCTATGAAACAATCAAAAAGGACGTATCTGCAAGATACCGCATACAATACGAAATTGAAAAGTCGTTTCTGAATAATACTAAAATGAAAAGACACATCTAACCAAAAGCGTTTTATTTACTTACAAAATATGTAAAGTTTCATAAAATGAAATGGCGTTTCTACACAGTAATATGAAGAAAATACGGTTCTACGCAGTTGCGCCTCTTCATCTTAATAAAACCACCGCAAATTCAGGCGCAAGTGGCAGAACCGTCTTTTCTACGTAAGTAGTATTGCTAGGTGTGCGGGACAAAGCGGGCTCGCAGTTGGATATCGATTCAATCAGTTGCGTCTAGACAGTTAAAGGTGTCAGTATCAGCGCGCAGCTCGCCGCGCAACGAGTACGACAATATGGTAGGGCAAAATTTAAACTATTTTATGCATATTATTTAAACGATTACTTGGGTAATTTATTGTTAGTTATTAAAACTTCCTTGTCGTGGTTTGTCATAGTTATTTTGTAAACGATGTGTACCTATATTCGTCTGTTGACAACTAACACTACATATTTGAAACAAAACTCGTTTCTAAATACCAATCTACTAACTAAATAAGAGGTTTTCGAGAGCAGTGTCAGAAATTTTTGTGAGTTTGAGGTTGTCACCAGGCGATTTGATAATAAATTCTTAATATATACATACACTTCTAAACTCATAGCTAATCTTATGTGTACAAAATAATAAAATTTACCTCGGTGAATCAACTTTTAGACCCACACAAATCTGTCCACAACTTTTTAAACTTCGCTATAAAATAACGCTTTTAAGTAATGGTTTCTCTTTTTTAATTTGTCGTGTACGTTAAAAACTAATAAACAGAAAAACATCATATTAGAAGCCCGATTTCATCGTAACTCCGGAGACATTTTTGGTAACGCCAGAGACATCAAAAGTGTGGGAATAACAGCTGAATCCTCACCCAAACTAGTTTATTTTTAAAAAACATCATATATATTAATATACTGTTTAAAAAAAAACTTCAATAAATTTACAATTTTAGTAAATTAAGAACGTATATATAATGTATATATACATTATAATATTCAGTTACTACTTTCTTGTTACAGTCTGATCGAGCGAGACTTACTCGAAGTTCAAAAATAATATCTATGGTACCGTCAACCGTCAACTAGTTGTAACTGTTCTACGTTAATGCCAGACAACAGAAAACTGTCTTGGTACAATCTCTCTGCTAATAATAGTGACGATCTCACTTAAGCGCATGAAGGCTGATTTCTACTTAATCTCACTCAGGTTAAAATATTCGATTTTATGTACACACTATTTGTTATTATTTTAGTGACTGTTTTAGAAGTCGATAACAGTCAAATTTTGTGAACAATTTATTTCTTTGTGTTTATTTTGTGTTAGCAGTTTATAGGAATTATTAATCTAATGCTCCTGTTGGCTGAAAATAATTCATTTATGTCCATTCTCTAATTTAATTGGCTGACTATACCTACAAATAGTATAAGTCTGATTATTTTATTATATAATTTGATTTGTTTAACTAGGTAGGTACTTATAGTTTTGATTGCCAGTACCTACAGAGGCCGTGAATATATATTTCCTAAGAGAAAAAAGTAAAGTACCTACAAGTTAAGTTGATCTCAACAACAATAAATCTATTTTTATGATGAAAGTAGAGGAAACTTAAAGTTTTCTTTTAATAAACTAAAACGTAATTTCAAAATGTTTTTAATTAATAAAAATAAATGATTGTCATATTAAAATACACCTTTTAATTGGGTATCGGACTGACCAAAAGTCCTAATACATTACAGGCGTAACTGGTTTTTCTTTTTAATTGTTCGATATTTCACTTACAACCTACGTTGAAAAGCAATAAATGGCTAGAAGCGTCCTTTTTATTTCGTTTACTAAATTCCGCTATCGGTATTGTTACTAAGTAAAAAACACGTTTTATAAAATTACTATGTTGAAAAGACGTATCTGGCCAGATACGTCTTTTCAATACAGTATCAAGCGTTTATTTGTATTTTTTTTACTAAGATAGAAGATAAAATTGAATTTATTTATTATTAAATATTATCTAATTTGTATTTTACATATTTATTTCAATAGCTCAAAAGCTAATACACGTTTTTGCATTCAAAAACTATCACATTTTTAATTTTCTTTCACGGAGCGAATTTTTTAATTTTTAAATAACAAAATATTTATTTTCTCCGTTTTTGACTTAGTGTAGAAGCGCCCCTTTTCCTTACGGCGGCAGAATACGCAACCGTAACTCTATACTGGGAAAATATTCACTGTGCCCAGAAGATATAAAGAAACTCGGAATAAAATAATTTCTGAAGTTTTTTGCAACAACAGAACATGACCGGGAACTAGGAAGTGGCGATCACAATAGATCATGGTCGCAGTGATACGTATGCTGTATAGCCTGGAATAGCCACTATCAATAGAATAAGAACCTAAGGGCTTTTACATGATGATCTTATAAAATATCATGAAAATTGTATGGTTTCAGGAAGAAAGTTGTCGGTGAAATGAAAATTCTATTTACTAAAGCATTCTAGGAAATGTCTGTCGATTAAATGGAAGGATACCAAAAAAACTATTTTGGGTACCAAATTGTACGACAAGGTTCAAGAAGCATTAAATTTCCTAGAAGTTCGTTGGAAAAGGATAATATAAGAAACTGGAAATCACCCGCAACTTCGTTCGCGGAGGGGAAAAAGTCATAACTCCTCTCTTTTTCTTCATCGTAGTCGAGTAAAAGCATCCTATAACCAGCTGGAGATATCCAGCTTTCCATGTACCAAAAATAATTGAAATCCGTTTAGCCGATTTTGCGTGATGAAGCCGCAATAACACACACAAAAAATCCAAAAAAAATTTTTTTCGCTTCAGTGACCCCAAAATAGTCCCTTACAATAGTTATTCTTTTTAATATCTTCAATGTACAGACATTTAATTTTTACAACTTTACAATAGTATAGACTACTTTCTGCCCGCGACTGTCGTGAGATTCGTATATGTATATGTTTTGGGATCAGGGTATTTTCCGGGAAAACTAGCCTATGTATGACTTGCATATTCATATACAAGGAAGATTGACGCCCCTAGCAGCGTTGAGCGTTAACGCAAGGTCGCGACGCTGCATGATGCACCGCGACCTTGCGGCAGCGATAACGCTCTGAAACGCTCAGCTGCGCAGGATTCGATAACGCGACGGTTCTAAGATTTAAGTTTAAACTAGACGGCACGCACAACTGAGAAAAAAGTTTTTGGGGGCATCCATCAACTACGTAAGCCGATTAGGGAGGGAGGGGTCGAGCTGAATCTCATCTAATCTTACTTTGAGGAGAAGGGGTCTCGACGAACATCAAGTAATTTCTGCAAGTAGCAGTGTAAAATTGCAAAATTGGGTTAAAATAAGTAAAACATGTTTCTCACTTGGCTAAATCTTACACAATAATATTTCTCGTGTATGTCCAGCTATTCCTGAGCCAAAAATACACTCCCTTCTTGTTACATAAACAAAACACTAATACATAAAAGAAACTACGCGACTTTTATTCATTTAGCCAGTGGCATTGTACCACACATACAAAAGATGACTTTAGTTAACAGTGGTGGGGCGTCCATATAAACCGATTCCCACCGGGTTGCCCAGGGAAAGGCTTCATAACCACCTTTTCCTTCAAATATGAATACGCTTCGGCTTCCCTTGTAATTTTCCTGACGTCACAATCGCTTTTTTTAGTTAGAGGAATAACGAAAGACGTGGTGTTTCGTTTACCTTTTTAGGGTTCCATACCCCAAGAGTGTCAACGGAACCCTCTTATTAAGCCGCGGCTGTCTGTCTGTCTATCCCAAAGTTCTAACTCTATCACTGTAATATGCCTCCATAAGATTAGTAAAGAAAAGGAGTCTTCATGCAAGAAACGTTTTGTTTTTTTTTAAGTAAGACGACAAAGTATAACTATACTAGTTATTTGTCCATTCCTTGATTTGTTGCCTTTCGACAGCCCTATCGCCTGCGCGTGCGCAAGGTCGGACTGCTGCATAATCGTAAACGTACTGCACCGCGACCTTCGCGATAGCGCTCTGAAACGTTCAGCGGCGCGGGAGTTGATCGCTGCGATCTAAGATTGTTTCATTACCTTGGGCATATATTACCCATACTAAATGCCTACGTATTACAAAATTGTAAAATTGAAATGTTTTTACATTGAAGACATAAAAAAAGTGAAACGAGAAAAGGCCACTGAATCGATTTTTGTCTATGCTATTCCATCGCGCCAAAACAGCTCGACGGAATTCAACTGTTTTAAGTCTATTGCTACCTGGGCATCCATAGATGGTTTTAGGGTACTGTTTTTCCGATTGCGCAGTAGAGAAGACGGTTTTGTCTTTTTCCTTCTCCGCAATCGAAGTTATCTTCAGGCATTGAGCTATTATTACTACGTACATAATTACTCAAAGCCTACCTAATAACTACATATATATGATGTTTGAGTTCATCACTTTATAGATAAATAGATTTTTTTTCGATTGTATGTTTCGCGCCTCTTCCGTGGACACCTTTTATAGGAATTCCTGCTGATTTTAATAGGATTTCAAACTATATCGTAGAAGTCCGGGATTTCCACCAAATTTATAGCTGAATTGGCACGAAAATCTAAAGAGATTTCAACTAAAATTTGTCCCTGGAAGTGAGGCAGTCGAATAATGACCCAAATTTATAAGGCAGTAGTCGTCACTTTCTGATATGTTTGTCGGGCCGCTTAAGTGACGAGCTCAAAGAGTTGGACCATCGCATTAGCCGTAGATAACCATATAGACCCGTCGAAAGTGAAATGTTCTGTTCTGCGACGAAAATAACTATTTAATACACTTGTATGGTTAATTATTTGTTGCACAACGGAAACATTAATTATATTGAGATACCGTGTCCAAATTTTTGAACTCTACCCTTGATTTTTAACCACCGAGAAGAGCGAGGTATTATAAGTTTGATGTGTGTATCTGTGTGTCTGTCTGTTGCATCGTAGCTCCTAAACAGGTGAACCCGATTACGATTAAGTTTTCTTTTGTTTGAAAGGTGTCTCAATCAACAGTGTTCTTAGGTATCGTTTAGAAAAATCATGGGGTCGAGGGTTTTTTATCGATTAACCGATTGTACTTGTCTATCTAAATGGTGACCATTTAGATACTTTATACCACAGTATTAAGTATAAATACCACAGATTTTAGGTATTATGACCACATACAGAAATAAGTATATCACTTGCCGTTACTGGGATCCGAATCTGGAATCGCTAGCTTACACTACTAAGCTAAGCGCATAAATACAAAACATTAAAACCAGTGATTATTAAGGCGCGGACTTTCTCACTTTTGATTTTATTCCGCAGTTCCCGGAACTCTTCCACAAAAACTAATCCATAGGCAAGCGTTGAAAGCAAGAGTGACGTAAAGAGCGACAAAGGAATGTCCCGGCCACTTAGAAACAACTTAGTCAGAGGAATGTCAAGTTAATTTGCCCAGTAACTTGAAAACTTGGACTTTGACGTTCGTAGGGAATTCGTTTCAAGTGAACTACAGATATACAATGATAGCGTGTATATTTCTTTTAATACAATACAATATCTCATAAAACATAGAACAAAAGAAAAAATACATTCAAAGAGAGGTAAACAACAGGTAGGCTTTTTAGGGTATTTTTATTCATAAACTGACCAGCGATAGACCCCAGCCTCGCCTGATACCAGGCTAGCTTACCTAACCTGATGGTCTTATTGCTAAACAGCGATCTCTTCCAAACAACCTCGGAGTAATCAAGATTTTTTTGTAAAAAAAAAACTAGGTTTTTTGCTGGCGATGTTTTATTTCCCTTTGGCGTGTAGGTACTCTTTCACCCAATTATGGAACAACGGTTAGACGCGATGTTTTGTTAGAAATTGAATAAGGAGAAGTGACATAGTCTCTTTTATCAATACACGATTCCTTAAGTATACATTTTATACATGCGCGAATAAACATCCATTACTAATATTATAAATGCGAAAGCGTGTCTGTCTGTCTGTCTGTCTGTTACCTCTTCACGCTTAAACCGCTGAACCGATTTGGATGAAATTTGGTATGGAGATATTTTGAGTCCCGGGGAAGAACATAGGCTACTTTTTATCCCGAAAAAAAGACCCTTATCCGCGATAAACGAATTTAAGGCGAACGAAGTCGCGGGCAGAAGCTAGTACAAAATAAAAAGAAGGGATTTTTTGAGTATTTAACCGCTTCTTCGCTTCCGTTCCAGAGAGTTAAGTAGCGTATGTTTTGATCTATGTTCTCAACTTTCTACCAAGTTTTAGCTAAATACGTCCGACGGTTCACGCGTTACTGACTAACATCTTCACCATCATTCACAATATTGAAAAATTAATTGTTCGATGTATGTAAAATTGCTCGTGTGGCATGTTATGCTTAAACATCTATACTATTATAAAGTTGTCAAAATGAAATGTCTGTATATTGAAGATATCTGGATCTTGGGTGTTTTCTATGTAATTGAGTATTATATATGTATATTGCCGCCTGGTACCCATAGTATTAGCTTTGCTTAGTTTGGGACTAGGTCGTATTGTGTAAGATTGTCCATAATATTTATTTATTTATTTATATAAAAAAAGTTATACCGACTACTTGAAGGTCACTGATTCGTATCTTTTTTTGTATGATTGTCTGTGTCGTAGCGCATTCATCACAACAAAACGACTGAATGGATTTCAACCATTTTTGCTACACGGGTAGCTCGTCATCAACAGCTAGTTATAAAATATTTTTACCCGGCTGCGCTTAAGAAAAAAAAGAGGGTTATGTTTTTTACTCCTCCGCTGACAAAGTTAATAAAAAACTGAAAATCTCTGGGGAATCACTCTTATTTATTTATTTATTTAATCTTTATTGCACAAAAGAAAAACTTATCGTACAATAGGCGGACTTAATGCCATAGGGCATTCTCTACCAGTCAACCTTGAGGCAAAGCAGATAAATTGTGGGCGGTGCAACTAATTTACAGACATAATTTACGAAGACTCTTCAAATTAATATAGATCTATATCATTTTAGTTTCCATGGATCCTTCAACTCGCATCCATTTGTTATTACACAATCTATTCTCAATCTATCTATTGTGGCGACATGCAACGCGTGTCGATAACGAACTGTCCACACAATGGTATCGACAGTTCGAAGAATGCGGTATCGAATGTCGAGAATACGAAACGAGGATGTTATGGAAATATAGTCGATGAAAAGCGTGTTGCTGGGTTATGTAAGGAAACTCATCGTCATGTAGGTAACCTATACCTACCTAGTGTGTAGTTATTCTGTATACGACGTATGACAAGTGACGTACCCAGTATCAGCACTACAATAAATAAATAAATAAATATCAGGGAGAATCCTACATAAATCGACCTAGTACCAAACTAAGCAAAGCTTAGATATACATAGTATATAGATAAATTATAATACTTAAATACAAAGAACACATCCAAGACCCAGGAACAAACATTCGTGCTCATCACACAAACACTTGCTCCGGCCGGGATTCGAAACCGGGACCGCCAGCTTCGTAGGCCGTTGTACAACCCACTGAGCCAAACGTGAATCAAACGTTCAATGAATTTTGCTCGCATTTTACGAACCCTGGTTATAATATAATTTCATATAACAACTATGCATGTAAATTAATATTCACAATTTACAACACACGCATCATAACATACAAACGTATCGAAACCTCATAACTATCACCTGTTTTCCAAATGCGGCTAATACCCCAAAGCAAAACGTTGGAGTACCTTAGTAAAACAAAGACTTTTGATCCCTTTTTCACCTGGACGACTAATTTGACCGGCCAAAGAACTCAATTACGAATTAACCAACCAGTTATGGGCAAGCTAACTAGTTCCATTGAACTCGAATTGAAAGGTGCATACGATTCGGGCGGCCCGATCATAGACACTCGTAACAGGGTAATTTGATCGAAAGCTTCTCTTGTTGTGTGGGCTATAATCAACTCCTATTCTGTTATAAAATTACATTTGTAAGATCTAGTTTCCTTACAGGGTTATGATTAAAAGAAAAATCTTAACAGTGCGATCTACGTTGATGTACTGGTTAAACGGTGCCCACAACTTCGTTCGAGGAGGAGAAAATGTCATAACCCGTCTTTTTTCAATCGCGTAGTAGGGTAAAAATAATCGTATAACCATTTATGGTTACCCAGCTACCCGTGTAGCAAAAATTGTTAAAGCCACTAAGACACCTACAAAGATACAAAAAACCCAAAAAATAAATGCGATTAAGAGACCTCCAAATGGACCGTTAAAACCTTTTTTTTAAGAGTCCCCTGTAAGCTCGGCCGAATTTCACCTTCCCATACAAACGGAGTTTCGTTCTTATTTTAAATTTTCGATTGTAACGAAACTTTGCATATAAAATGACGTGAGGTATATCTAGGCCGTAAATTAGTTTATATGCCTGCAGTTTATAAAACAAACCGAAGTCAGCAAAAAAAGTTTTGTATGAAAAACTTAAATTCGCTGTATTTTTTACTATGGTATCTGAAGCTACATAAACTAATTACAGGCTTGCATATCCCTAAACTTATTCTAAGTACAAAGTTTCAGACCAAACTAGCTAGTCGTTTGAAAATGAGAGCGTAACTACGTTTGTATGGAGAACCGAGCTTACTGGGGACTCTTAATATCTGCAATGTACAGGCATTTCATTTTTACACTTTATAATAGTAGATATACCTTTCCCCTCTAGTTGATTATACTACAATATCACAATGGATTTAGCCTGTAATGATAATATTGAAAAGGAAGGATTTTTTTTTCTAGGAATAATATGGATGCAACTTTAGGGTAAAGAAAGTTGCGCAAACGCATCTCGGTAATGCGCTAACGCAAGGTCAACGACATCTTTCGGATGCCACATGTCGCAGCTTCCGGCACATGGGTTCCGTAATTTTAATGGCTTTTTACAGTTTAACACTGTTAAGGGCAACTGAATAAGTAAATGACTAGAAAATTTGTAATTTTCTATGGCGTAGCAACAATAATATGTTCATGTTCATAAGCTACGAAGTTTTCGGAAAATAAACCTACTAAAAATAAAGACAAATACTGGTAAACAGTATCAAAAAGTAAAAATCATTATAAAAATCTTTCTTATACCTTATGTACGTCACGAATTTGTATGTAGCTATATAAAATCGGCAAAGAAATACGCATGACATAGGCATTTTAAACTACTAATTAGACAGCGATTTGACAGAGGTCCGACATGTACTTTTACGTCATAGTACACTCCGGAAATATAAACTACATATTAAATTCTATTTTGCTAGAAAGAGATAGAATGAAATGTTTGATGGCTTATATCTTGGTTATTTTTATGATTATTCAAAAAATATTTTTCTCCACTGTTTGTTACATGTATGAGTTTTTAATAAAGCAAAAAGAAAAAATATGCATATTCCCTATTGGGATGAGCCAAAAAAATGCCCTTGTATGTAGTTTCTTCGTTAAAATAGGTCATTCTAATCTAAGATGCTAATTTCATGCGTTTTATACTTGGATTCGTTTAACACATTGACTGCCTGGAACCCGCCTAGCGGGTGCTCTGCTCGTAGACGTGAGTCGATACCATGATTTTCCCTCATGTAGAGGAAAGTGCGTAGCGCTACGAAAAGCTTGGTAGTGAAAGTGTTAATTGTTCTATTGCCTAGGAGATATTTCGAGTGACGTCACTACAGACTGACGTCTATGCCAAGGTTTAGCAAGGACAAATAAAAGTCAAAATTATAAACACGAATAACTTATCCCAGAAATCATATTTTTGAAATGCTGCTAATTGCAAGCGGTTTATTAAACCTTTCCCTCGAAATGGTTTTTAAATGACCATCCTTGTAAAAATTAGTACATCCCAATTGATAAGATTAGGAAAGAAACTTTTATTTGAAACATTTATAATTATACCATCCTATCCTACGTTGATATGTTTGGATGTTTCATCAGCATCATCATCATCATAAGCCAAAAGGCGTGCCCCAAAGAATGCCCCCATAATTGCTCCTGCCGGTCTAGCACAACTCAACAAAGCATCACTCGTCTTTCTCGCATTGTATCGAAAGGAAAGAGACAGACAATATTTGTCGCGTGACAAAGAGTAGTATCACAGTTGTGTTGAGGTGCTGCGCCGGCTGCATCTAGCGGACTCCAGTGACCTTCACTAGGTTATGAGTCCACCTTGGATGTTCAGATGTTTTTACTCATTAAAGCGATAACCGTTGTACGGATTTAGATGAAACTTGGCACACAGATACTACAGGTCATACATTAACACTATAGGCTACATAATTCCAGGTATCGCGAGAAATGCCGTGTGTAAATTAGTAAATATTTTTTTCTTATTGCTGTCCCGTGACTCAGGAGACAATAGTGACAGAGTTACTTAGACAAAACCGGCCAAGTGCGAGTCGGACTCGCCCACCGTGGGTCCCGTACAAAATATATACGCTACAAACGGCCGTATCTATGAAATTCCAGCGTCAGCAGAGCCCTACTCCTAAGTAAAATGTACGCCGTGTTCGATTATTTTATATATAGGCTACTGATATAGACAATACAGGCATAAAGTTATACTGTTTTTAATATTTTGTTGCTATAGCAGCAACAGAAATGCATCATCTGTGAAAATTTCAAGTATCTATAGCTATCACGGTTCATTAGTGACAGAAGGACAGACAGACAGACAGACGTCTCTCTCGGTAGCGGAATCTTAGTATCAAATCAAATCAAATCAAATCAAAATATCCTTTATTCAAGTAGGCTTAGATACAAGCACTTTCGAATTGTCAGTTACAATGAGAGAAGTCTTTGCTGGGAAACATACAATATGATCCAACATTTGTTGCAAGGATGCAGTAGGTAATAGGGTCGCGTTTTACCCTTTGGTTACGGAGCCCTAAAAATGTTAATAATCTAGGCTATTAAAATACTGACCCTCGAATAATTTACCGATATTGGCTACACAAAATATTTATGCTGTCTTTAAACTCGTAGTTTTAAAACTTTTAAAGAGTGACTCAGGAGATATCAACGAGGTATGGAAAAAAGTTGACTGACCCCAACGCTAGTTACTAATATTTTTAGTGTATTTATACTTATACCAGCTAGTAGCAAAGGTACTTTGCCAATGTTTTGGACAACCGCATATGCGCACTGAATAGATAATATAATGCGTCAATAACAGCAAACTTTCTTATCAAACACCAAATACCTATTATCGGTAGCATTATCACCCACGCTTCGAGAACAAAGAAAACTTGAAATTGAGCCCTTCAAAGCAAACCTACGTATTATATCTACTTATTACTTATTCTAACTATCATTTTGGCTCGCCTTACTCAAGTATTATTTTAACACCTTTTTTTAACAATTCTTTTGAGAACCAATAACTTGCCTATTATTTTGGTATCCCTTTTCCCTAACAATCATTTTGGCACCTCTTTACTTGACTTTTATTTTGGCACCTCTTTATCCAACGATTATTTTGGCCACACATTACCCAACGATTATTTTAGCACCCTCTTACTTGGCTTTTATTTTGGCACCCCTTTACCTGACGATAATTTTGGCACCCCTTAATTAACTATTTTGGCACCCTGGCCTAACGATTATTTTGGTGCACCCTTTGGTTTGGCGCCATACACACCTGCTTAAAGCATGCCCTCCAGAAACTCGGTACAGAGGTGGAATTCCCATTGGGTCGATTAGATTAATAGACGGTCAATCATATAGGTCAGAAAATAATTGAGATGAGAAGTGACCACATGACCTAGATCAGCTAAGACTGCTTATCCGCTCCGTACGTCCACCAACTCCTACTGGCCGCAAATGGTGTTCCCAAGTCTTTGTTTGGGAACGCCATCCACAGTCTTACTCTCCTAGTCTAACTTTTTCTTCAAAAGAGATTCTTCAAGAGCTAGGTTGCTCAAACAACTAGTCAATTAACCTCAGAGAGAACTGGTAACGTCTTTCAGTTTACAGAAAGTGAGTTTATTTTCCTCTGTGTCTCTCTCTCACTACCCAAAGTTTGTCAGTGAGAAATCGCGATTTATTTTCTTTTGTACTCTGCTTTGTGAAGTGTGCAACAAAGAGTTATTATTGCATTGTTGGTACCGAGAAAACTAAAACTATTGGAATGTTTCAGCAGACAAAAAACGCAGAATTCATGAAAAAATATCTCAAAATCCAAAAGACCAACAAAAACGTGTATAAAAACCGTTTAATTTTAATGGCTCAATATTGTTTGACAGCGTCACGTGTATACATGGATTAGTTCTCAATGGTGTGCATTCCATATAGCAGAGGCACTGCCTACCCTGAACGACTATGGTTCCATATAGGCACAAAGGTGCTGTCTACCCTAAACGACCATGGCTCCATATAGGCACAAAGGCACTGCCTACCCTGAACGAGCATGGCATGGCTCCATATTGGCACAAAAGCACTGCCTACTCTGAACTACCATGGCTCCATATAGGCACAGAGAAACTGCCTACCTTGGTCAAAATCAAGTCCACGCCACTGTTTTCTGTTCTAATATATGCAATCACTGTAACACAGAATGACATTGTGAAATACTTAGTTGCATAAGAAAATACGTGACCTATAAACATCAATGCATTGGAAGCCATTTTGTTTTAACATACACATCAGATTATCTACACGTTCAATGTCTAGATATACTTAGCTGTATAGAAAACATTATCTTACACATCCAACTAATTACCATCCACTTAACGACAATAGGCAGAAAGTTGATAAACTAGTTTTTTTACGACATTTTAAACTTGCATTAACACTCGATAATGATAAATTAAATGCAATCAATACTAATTTTAATAATAAAAAAATCATCGTTATACTGCAAACCTGTTAATTTTGCAATCCGCACCAAACTCCAATTTCCGAAAAATGGCGGGAAACTTAACACAAGGCGTTGCCATTATCTAGGTGAATTTATTCTTGATGCTCGTAATCGTTATCACAAATTAAAAACAATCAATACAGACATTCTAAATGAAAACGAATCACGGCTATAACCTTCGCAAGATGTTCTCTTCCATTCTCAAATATTTATTGCCTTACCAACATAAGTAAACATATAAAAAACTCACCGTGGATCCACAAACTTTTAATTCGTCTCGCACTTCCAATTTCGAATTTCGTGTAAAAAGGGCGGGAAACGCACACCAACGCCCGCCGCGTTCGCGCCAGCCGCCAACACTGAGCTGACTGACAGATGAACGCAGCAGCTGATTTTTATTTTGTTCTAACAACAATCGAATAACAGCCGTGCTGTGAGCACTTAGAGTTAAAAACTTATCCCGGTTCATATAGCAGCTGATATTTAATTAGTTTCAAATCGAAATAAACCTTAACTGAGCTTAGTTTATAGAAAATGACGCAATCAGCAAAGAACCTTAATCAATACACATAATAAAGCTGAAGAGGGTCAAAAGTCTGTACATGGACGATATTCGAAAAAAAATTGGCCGGGGATACTTAAAATCGATAACAGAACACGTTCCAACAGTTTTTAGAATTTTTGTCTGTTTGTCTGTTTATTTGTGCGCGCATCACGTGAAAACGGCTAAACAGATTTTGATGCAAACTTTACTAATCTGTCGAAAAAATCTCCGGTCAGGTTATAGGCTATACAAATTTAACCCCTAAAAGAGGGGGTAGCCACTAAATTTGATTGAGTTAAATTTGCACCTGAATCGTATGGCGCTACTTAGGAAGGAGGTGCAAAATTTTCTCAAATATGTGCTACACGAGCCTACGACTAGAGAACAGCGAGTAATTTAAATAAAGTTACTAATGGTAGTAAAGGTAGATGCTTGTCAATGTCGACCATTCCACGTGCCTAATCAGCCGTTAACAGCGTCGCGTAAACGGCAGTTGATAACTGGCAGAATATGGTGAAATGGGGTATTAAGTATTTTCAATATGCACTGTTAGGGTCCTTCCATTTAAGCGACAAATGTTTAATTTTACACAATTTTCATTTCGTAGAATAATTTTTATTCTGAGGATTCTTGATTTTTAAAAAAATTCTTTGTTTATGTATATTTACTAAAGACGTCATTAGATTAAGTGTGTTAGGGGTAGTGTTTTATAACAAACTAGCTGTGCCCGCGGCTCCGCCCGCGTGGAATTCGGTATGTGTCTGTAAGCGGCTACTTCACCCCTCTCCCCTGGTGACGTAAATTAAAGTAAAGTCCAGATGAAATATTATACAATTACCACTAAATAAAACTACACCAAAATCAATAGTTTTTCACCCTTATTCAAATTTTTGACGTGATTAAAAGACATAGAGTATAGGTATACTTAGTAGGTGTATATCGGACGATACAGTACCACGTTTCTATTTTTATGTCCTTATCTAAATCAAGTTCATGACAAATATCATCCAAAACGGTTCTCCAGTCAAATCAGTCTAAGCATGAAAAGGTAAGAACGCATAGAAATCCATACTTCCTAACAAACTTTCGGGTTTTTTGTCTTTTTAATTAGTATTTTTTTAAGTGCTCTGTTTAATTGCTTCCCGAACGACTCCACGTTATAGCAATTTGGCAAATACCCCGACCTACTGGAAGATTATTCCACGACCTGTAACTTGGCAAAATGTACATAGCAGGATGCCCGCAACTTAGGTCTATATGGATTAGAAGTAAAAAAAAAAACGTCAGGAAATAATGACAGCTAAGTTTTTAATTTCTCTTACTAATATGTATAGACCAAAGTATACACGTATACACTCAAGTAAACTGCACAAATGACATATCACCATCAAAAAAATAAATATCTAAAAAACAACACAACTTTTAACAATAAACTATTTGTACAGTTTGAGTCCACTATACACACCTCTGGGCAACTTAATGTTTCTATCTATACATATAATAAAGCTGCAGAGGGTCCAAAGTCTGTACATGGAAGATATTCGAAAAAAAGTTGGCTGGGGATACTTAGAATTGATAACAGAATACGTTCCAACAGTTTTTAGAATTTTTGTCGGTTTATCTGTTTGTCTGTTTATTTGTAGGCGCATCACGTGAAAACGGCTGAACAGATTTTGATACAAACTTTACGAATCTGTCGAGAAAATTTCCGGCCAGGTTATAGGCTATAAAAATTCAACCCCTAAAAGGGGTTACCAATACGCTTGATTGAGTTAAGTTTGCACCTGAATCTTATGGCGCTACTTAGGAAGGAGGTGCAAACTTTTCTCAAACCTACTCTAGCTGTTTCTCGAGCCTACGAACTATCGAGTACCCCGCTAAACTAATAGGTGGCGCTAAAATAAATAGATTATGATATAATTTAAGCCACTGAGAAAGCATTTTGCCAAATTAACTCTAAGTATAGAAGAGGGGGTACGGATATCGACAAATTTAATTGATTTAATAATACAACAAAATACGAGATAAGTGGCTCGGTGGTATCAACAAGGAGGAGGCTGTGCAAGGAGGAATTTGCCCAGGTACTGCTTCAGGTGGGAGAAGGACTTCTGGAGGAAACCAACGCCCTGGTTCGATTACCAGAGACGTTATGCAGGATCATTCCGTCCGATGAAGACCATATTCGGAGCGTATAGGGAGACCTGAGCCAGGTGACGCGACATGAGAACTCTTCCGTTTGTGAGAGAGCTGTTAATCCGCGGATATTGGCGGAAATCGATGGTGAACAGGCAGTATATAATTCCATTAACACTTTCGTGGATGAAGGCAACGCCACAACATACCCGATGGAGTTCCTAAACTCGTTGAGCGCTTCAGGACTCCCAGCACACACAATGGGGAATAGATGAAATTTAAAAAAAAAAAAAAAATTGTTTATAGGTAGTAATAAGCCTCCTTATTGTCAGATTTTTCTGTGGCTTAGAAAAAAATAAAAAGATGAATAGGTGTTGGTGGGCCTATATACTAAAAAGCCAAAAATAATCTTTTATGTACAGTACGGATCACATTTGAATCACCTTTTGAAGTCGGTGCCAAACCATTAATTTATTACTATCAAGAACCTTGGCGGCGAGCCTTTAGTTATTATCTACCTACATTTAGTCATGCATACATTTAGTCATAGTAATTCGTATTTTTATGAATAAATAATTTTATTAAATTTGTAATTAAATAATAACCAAATAATCTAACTTTATGTTGAAGTGTAGGTATTTTCCAAGTTTTCATTTAACTTGCAATCTGCCTGCAATGTATGTTTGTTCGGGTGGAATCTTGTAAGTCAAATTTGACCTACTTCCCCGTTTCCGATTGAGCTAAAGTCTGGCATAACTTCTGTAAGTTTTGTGACAATGCAATAGTATGATACCATCGAGCTGATCTGATGATGGAGCAGGAAGCTAGTCATAGAAACTCTGTAATAAAATAATGCAATCCTATCGAGTTTAGGCCCTTTAGAATCAAAAATGTTCAAAGTCGACAATAAACGCGCTTGTCACAAAAATATTCTTTGACAGAAACTTATTTATAAATAAAACTTACCCTAAATTCACTAGTTGCACAATTTACTAATTTTTTTACGAAACAAGATTTAATTAAATAAATAAGTAAGCAAAATGGGAACCGTTCGATTCTGGAATTGAGTTATAAATGGGAGTAAAGTGTATTTGTACAGATAATAAAGTACACAAAATGGTACAAAAACCTTTGTCGTGCGACGTAGTATATTACCTATTGCACACGACTGTATTGATAAAGAAATTTAATTATTTAATTGCGCAATATATACGACGTAATGATCATTATCAACTTGCACTTTTCGTAGCATAGGATGGTTAGCAAAAAACCATACCCAAGTTTTATAGTTTCGTATCCAAAGGATAAAACGGGACCTATGACTAAGACTTGGCTGTCCGTCTGTCTGTCTGTCTGGTGACAGGGGCTGTATCTCATAAACCGTGATGGCTAGATAGTTGAAATTTTCACAGATATGATATATTTCTGCTGCCGCTAATACAACAAATACTAAGAACAGTATACTAACTTAATTTTATGTCTGTCTATGTCAGTAACCAATATAAAATTATCGAACACCGCGTACATTTTGCTTAGGAGTAGTGATCTGCTAACACTAGTTTCTATATTTTGTACGCAACCCTCGGTACGCGAGTCCGACTCGCTCTTGGCCGGTTTTTAATATCACATATTTAAAGAAATATGAGATTTATACAAGATGCGTTGTGATAAGACAGAAGTATGGGAAAGACTAAATTTTACCGATAACGACCTTAAAGGCGTTAAAATAAAGTTAACCTTTAGGAACTTATCCTTACCTCTCAACGCACTTATCCATATTATATTAAATAAACAACTAAATTTTTTTCAACAAGTTTGGCTGTCTGTCGTGTACGCCCTAAATAAATGAGCTTTCCAAGTTGACGAAAGTTAGAGAAGTTGCAATCTATTAGGACTCCACTTAACGATAAAAAAAACCGCAAACTTTCAAAAGAAAATAATGTATAAATAAGAATTGTCAATACGAAATGTTATGATTTTGATTAAATTAAAGAATTATATCTAAAGGTCCTGAAGTATTTATCTTACAGTATAAAATACTTACCTACTAAGCCGGCTCGGTCACCCAAAGGGGATCTTGTCCTCTGATAACAGAGAACGCCACTCTTCCCTTGTCTGCGCCACTTCACGACAATCGGGTACTCCGAGGGTGGTCAAATCTTTGTGGGCTTCATCGCTCCAGCGGTATCTCGGGCGCCCCACCGGACGTTATCCGCGGGGCCGGCCCACATACGCTCTCTTCACTTCACGATCATCTTCCATCCTCTCCAAACGACCGAACCAACGAAATCGTGCTGCCTTGACTTCGCCAATTCACAGTATAAAATAAATGTAAAAAAAAATATTGTATGTTCATATGTGTCGTTGTGGCTTCATCACGCCAAATCGGCTGAACAGATCTCAACTATTTTTGGTACACGGGTAGCTGGGTATCCACAGATGGTTATAGGATACTTTTCTCCTCCGCGAACAAAGTTGCGGGCGCCTTCTAGTCTATCCATACTAATATTATAAATGCGAAAGCGTGTCTGTCTATCTGTCCGTCTGTCTGTCTGTTACCTCATCACGCTTAAACCGCTGAACCGATTTGGATGAAATTTGGTATGGAGATAGTTTGAGTCCTGGGGAAGGACAGGCTACTTTTCAAACGGAAATATACCCTTATCCGAGATAAACGAATTTAAGGCGGACGAAGCTGCGGGCAGAAGCTAGTACTATTATAAAGTTGTAGAAATAAAATGTTTGTATGTGTCGTTGTGACTTCATCACGCCAAATCGGCTGAACAGATCTCAACTATTTTTAGTACACGGGCAGCTGGGTATCTACAGATGGTTATGTTATAGGATACTTTTTGCGCTGTCAGAAAAAAGAGGGGTTTTGACTTTTCTCCTCCGCGAACGAAGTTGCGGGCGCCTTTTAGTATTGAATACACATTTACATGTATTGCTTTTTCTGCCAACCATATTCTGAGCTACGAAAACTTCATGTTGATTACGATCACTTTCGACGATTTTAATCGGTTATACCAGTAAATTAATTTCAAAGTGTTGATATAAACGTATTGTTGAATTGAATTAAATTAATGGTAAATCTTAAAATTTAACAACAATATTATTTTAACAACAAATTAAACAACATTTATTTCGGATTCCGTCCATAAGTGTTAATAACAATGGCCTTAAGATTAAGAACTATGATAAGGCCAATATCCACTGAAACCATGGTCATCCTACACTTCTTGAAGCGAAGAGGTGACTATGATTTTTATTTAAAAGCTATGTCCACAAAGTGTTTTGTAATTTTTTTCATAAAACCGTTTCGATACACGCATGTTTTACCATAGCTGCAGAGCTAAATTCTTATTTTCCCTATACAAGATACTAGCGTGTGACGTCACATGCTTGTAGGTTTTAGTATGAAGCGTTTTTTTGGAAAGTCCAAAAATGTGCTTTTACCGTCGTTTTATCTACGGGATTTTTTATGATATTGGAGTAGATTTTTCACCAATATTTATATTATTAAGACGTCATTGTATAACATACTGTTGCGAATACCATGCGTCATCAATCATCGATGTTGTCATGTTTAATAAATGTGTATCAGTTTTTCGCAGGCCAAATTTAGAACCGAATGGCCCTGTCGTAGGACAGTGGCTTAGTGATCGTGAGGTCGGCGGTTCTAATCCCAGCATGGACGAGCTTTTTGCAAGTTTTCTTCGGATGTTTAGATTTTAGTAAGTGAGACTAAAGTTTTTAGAAAGTTTGAAGAAAAGAACATTCCGTGCCATAGAAGTTTAAAGACAAATGAATGGGATTCGAATATGCTAGAACCTTCGACACAGACCAATTTACTAGAAAGACGACGCTACTCAAAACAGCAGAATAACGAAAATATGACGATTAAAAGTGACAAAAGACGAGCGAAATTCACGGGTATAAAAGACGACGACGGTGGAGCATACGGCAATCTTAAAGTGGCAAGCGAAGGAGAAACAAGTGGAAAGAAGAGGAAGTTAAAAGTGAAGTGATAAAAGTGAAGTAGTGAAAGTGAACTAGAAAGTGTTCAGTGTCACTGACTCAGTGTGTGCTATACACGGTGCGAAGTCTAGTATAGGTACCGGGACGCGTTTAAAAGTGAATCCCTGCTACTGTAAGTCGTGAATAAACTAACGTGGAACTGTCAAGGTGTTTTAACTCTATCCTATACCCCACGCTCGTAACAATACCATAAAAAAAATTAGCAAATAGCCTATTCTTCCTATTTCCTGTATGTTGGCATGCCTTACTTACTTTCATCCCCTTCCCGCTATTTCTATTAATAACTGTAAAAACTGTATTGTCTGTGCCATCCAAAATATAAATATGATTTGTTTTAGGTTTCTTAACATATTCTCTCCTCAAAATCAATTTTTTAATACCGAACATTCTCCTCTTGTGTGATATGTCTACACGTCTACATTGGCGTAATACCTCTTGCTAAATTATGGAATCCGAATCGGAAACTGTGGAAATATGTTTTTGAGGTACCATGGTTCTTGAGGAGTTAAAAGGATCTTCGAAGAAGATCTGCTGCAAGGTAAACAACTGACTTAGGTACTTTACCTATGTTTTACTAGAAGATGGGCATCTACCTCGTTCGCAGAGCAAAACAAGTCATAACCCCCTTTTGTGCTTGAGCATAGTAGGGTAAAAATAATTTTAAAACATACTTGGAAGCTTCCCTTTTTCCGAAATTCGCCCAGCAGTTTTGACGTGTAGCGAGCAAAGACACATACATTCATAAATGTTCTTGCAAATACACGAAAAAAACCGGCCTAGTGTGACTCGGACTCGCGCACCGAGGGTTCCATACAAAATATACGCTACAAGCGGCCGTATCTGTGGAAATCCATTGTTAGTAGAGCCTATTCCTAAGCAAAATGTCCGCGGTGTTACTGACATAAAATTATATTGTTTTTAGTATTTTAGCGGACAGTCAGACAAACAGACGGACAGCGGAGTCTTAGCAAAAGGGTCTCGTTTTACCCTTTGGGTACGGAACCCTAAAACCGATTCAATTCCTAATTTAATAACGAATTAATAGCGAGTGTAGTTTATTTTTTTGCATGTCTAGTTGGTTAGATGCCATTCAATGGTTATTAATGTAAAGGAAATTGAAATAATGTTGACTTTATGTAAAATTATTAGTTGGTTAGATGCCATTCGATGGTTATTCATTTAAATGAAATTAAAGTAATATTGACTTTATGTAAAATTAGCTGCCTTAGAAATTAATTTAAGGTACTTTCACTCCAGGGCCCATAGATTTATTCAACCCTGTTGAAGCATTTATTTCACAAATACGTAGATACAAGTTCCAATACACAGCATTCCTAAGGTCATTGTCAGCTCAAACTGCACAGATGTTCTCTCTAGCAAAAAAACCCAAGTACCATTGCATTTCTTGCAAACTTACGCCTTTTTCAAACTAATACTGTGTAGTTGGGTCTAGCAATTTTCCACAGGCTAGTCCCAAATTCAAAAAGCGTGCGAGATTGCCATCTGTCTAGCCACGAATCCGTATTTTGGTGTAACAAGGGCTTATGTAACTGTGACCTATCGTAAGTAACGTCCTTCTTCCGCCAGTACGAATAGGATAAATATAAAAGTGGTGTAATTATGTTGCAATGCATAATTTTAAGTTTGAATTATTTTAAAGAAAACTGTTTTAAGGTAGATTTTTGTAGTGTTTTTTTTTAAGCCGCACTACTAGTGTTGCTGAACTTAATAAAGGACAAGAGGCAAAAGTTAAAGCCATTATTTGCTCCTAGTGACTTAAGGAATACGTGGTAAAAAAGGTTCCGAGGAATTGAGAACCTCCTCCTTTTTTGGAAGTTGGTTAAAAAACATCGGATTCTTGGCGGGCACCGTGTATATCCTGTGTTAAAAATCATAAAATCCATAAAGTGGTTTTGGCATCATAACATATGAAAGGGATTGATCAGTACATTTTAGAACAATTTTTTTAATTTTTTTGTGGTTAAATTTTGTTTTATTAAGAAAAATGTGGAAATAATACCATTCCCCCCCCCTTATCCCAGAAGTTTACCGAACGAAAAATCTGGAATGTTCTGGAATTATGTAATTTAATATGAATATAACACGAAAATTATAACCATATATCTATCTGTCTTACTTTTTTTTAATCACCAAAAAACATTTTTGAATAATCCGGTTTGGTTAAGTTTGCCTCTCATTTGTATGTGACGCCATAGATACCAGAGGCAAACTTAACTCAAGCGGCAAGTTAAGTCGGAATAAGTGAAAGTTTGTAAGGAACCCTCGGTGCGCGAGTCAGACTCGCACTTGACCGGTTTTTGTATGAACGGCTGCGGAACCCTACACTGAACATGGCGCGGACATGCTCTTGGCTTTTTTGTCTTTACTTCCTTTTTCTCGTAAATAAAGTAACAGGAATTTAGTTTTTTACTGCCACATTGCCAATTTCATACATTCAATTTATTTCCTTGCAAGAAAATAGTTGGTATGGGCATTAAATGCATATTTTAGGTTAGAATGCTGTTAACTATTTAGAACAAGTAAGGATGAATCCATACTTCCATACTAATATTATAAATGCGAAAGTGTGTCTGTCTGTCTGTCTGTCTGTCTGTCTGTCTGTCTGTCTGTCCGTCTGTCTGTTACCTCTTCACGCTTAAACCGCTGAACCGATTTAAATGAAATTTGGTATGGAGATAGTTTGAGTCACGGGGAAGGACAGGCTACTTTTTATCCTGGAAAAGTACCCTTATCCGCGATAAACGAATTTAAGGCGGACGAAGTCGCGGGCAGAAGCTAGTAGCCTATAAGACAACGTCGGGGTCCGATTTATAACAATAATTAATAAGATTCACTAGACCAAATACAAAATTAGATATAAAGAATCAACCGCCACGTGCAAATGCACATTTTGAAATTCAATCCGTGCGTCTGTCCGTCATCAGGACAAAGCTTTCGAAGGCATTGTTGTCGCGCGGCGACCGTGACCAACAGACAGGCTGACGGACCAAATTAGTACTTATACGATAATGGGACTGCAGAAATATAGCTTGATGGCAACAGTCATAGTCATCGGTCGACAACTTGATAGTTAAATCATTTTGATAGATTCAGGCGTTACTTTGCGGAATCCATACTAATATTATTAATGCGAAAGTGTGTCTGTCTGTCTGTCTATCTGTTACCTCTTCATGCTTAAACCGCTGAACTGATTTGGATGAAATTGGTATGGATGGAGATAGTTTGAGTCCCTTCGAAGGACATAGGCTACTTTTTATCCCGGAAAAATACCCTTGTCCGCGATAAATGAATTTAAGGCGGACGAAGTCGCGGGCAGAAGCTATGTACTATAAATGCGAAAGTGTGTCTGTCTGTCTGTCTGTCCGTCTGTTACCTCTTCACGCTTAAACCGCTGAACCGATTTGGATAAAATTTGGTATGGCGATAGTTTAAGTCCCGGGAAAGGACATAGACTACTTTTTATCCCGGAAAAATACCCTCATTCGCGATAACCGAATTTAAGGCGGACGAAGTCGCGGGCAGAAGCTAGTGTACTATAAATGTGAAAGTGTGTCTGTCTGTCTGTCTGTCTGTTACCTCTTGACGCTTAAACCGCTGAACCGATTTGGATGAAATTTGGTATGGAGATAGTTTGAGTTTCGGGAAAGGACATAGGCTATTTTTTATCCCGAAAAAATACCCTTACCCGCGATAAAACGAATTTAAGGCGGACGAAGTCGCGGGCAGAAGCTAGTAGAGAATAAAGTACAAAGCAATCAAAAATTAGGGTGTTGATAATCCTCGTTATCAGAGGTGCTTACAAAAAGATTCCGACGAATGAGAACCTCTTCCTTTTTGAAGTCGGTTAAATAAATCCCAGAGTCCATTCCATGTGAGGGCCGATTTACTATAGAAAGCCGACTATAGGGACCTTTAGCCTTTTAAGCTATTCAACCTGAACTGTCGGATGTAAGTGGTGGTCGCACTAAGTAAACTACTAAAGGGAGTTTAACACATTTACGACCGCGAGCCTGCTCGGCGGGTACTCTAGTAAGTTTTCGCTACATACTGTTTTTCCCATGTTATCGCCTACGAGCGTAGCGGTTGCGAACGTGTTAAATAATCTAACGGCCCGGCCACGTCAGCGCGCGACTAGCGGCGCGGCGAGCGATTTCTCTCTTCATAGCTCGGTCAAGGCGCTCACCTGTGGCATCACACGCAATGTATTAGGAATTCGCGTGCCGCACCGCTGGTCGCGCGTCGTCGCGGCTGGACCCCGGCCTAGCCACGACATTGCGCGGATTGCGGCGCGGGAAGCGTTTTTCCTGTACAGTGGACGGTAGGGACGCGCAACGAACGGTGGCTAGTTGGGATCACACGCAATGAATTAGAAAAACCGCTGCCGCTGCCGCTGCCGCTCGATGTCGTGGCCAGGCCGGAAAACTCCTACAACAGATTTCGCTGGGCTCGACCTAAATTTTACTAACTTAGGGTTACCAGACGTCAGGAGTTATAGTCATTTGTCAGGGAAGTCACGACAACCCTATACGAAAATGTCAGGATTTTTTAATGAATAATGTAAATACCCAAAATAAATATAATAAATGTAGGTACATTAGAAACGTCAACAGCAACAGATACTTGAAGATAAAATGAAGTCATAAGCTAATTACGAAACATTTTGTGCAAGTGCTACTCAATTCTTCGTTATTTTTCTGATGTAAATATTCAAGCGTGTTCAAAATATTTCATCTCAATCGTTGTGTTTTTCTGGGATTATTATGTTCCTGGGTCTTGGATGTTTTCTATGTATTTAAGTATTATAATTTAGCTATGTATTATGCATATCTTCGCCTAGTAGGTACCCATAGTACAAGCTTTGCTTAGTTTGGGACTAGGTCGATTTGTGTAAGATTGTCCCTGTGTTATTTATTATTCTCCTTGGTTTTCTACACTCCATATTAAATTCATCTTTTAATGCAAACAATTTTATCAGAATTACTTTAGACATCGAAGTGAATAATATTGATAAGCAAACAATGACATCAAAAGGCAAAGGTCACTGCACTCTTATCTGTGCCATGCTTGGGTCGGAATAAAAGAGGAAATCATTAAAATACGGGAATGCAAGCTTATTGCACAAACAAAATAAATTGGCAGATTAAAAATAAGGAGAATGCTAGTTTGGATATTTGGATCATATTTAGTGTTTGGTTCTAATTGGTATTTCCTGTTTCTTATAATTAAGAACGTGGTTTGTAGTATTCAATCAAGTACATACACAATAATAATAGCCAAAACCAGGTAACACATATGATTATAACCAGGGGTGAGTAGTGGGGTTGGACTTTTTATCGCACGTTAAGACGAAAGATTTAATTAATTTCAAAATGTTAATATATCATGAATAAAAGTTATATTTTTTGAACTAAATAATAAAAATGATAAATATGAACATTTTAATATGTAAGCTTGCTAGCTTGCAATGTCCATAGAACATGTAGGTACGGGAATATTAGTTTCAAGATCTTGACATGGTATGGAGTGTATATTGTCTATTATGCCCATCAAAATTGCAGAAACTTGCGGAACTGACAGATTAATGAAATGTTCACTTAATAATTAACACTGATTGCAAATTTTAGCAACGTCTAAAGACTGGCACATGATGTACATACGGATAATTTGAATTAGTGACGCAGCCATTACCTACTACTTTACATCGACCCTCGCTCTCTTTACATTAGGAACAGTGCCAAACATTAAGCGGGTCAATGGCGTGCGGTCCATAAAGGCACAAAGGCACCTACCCTGAACGACCATGGCTCCATATAGCCATAGAAAAACTGCATATCCATGTGATTACAACATTTTAACTGCCTACCTTGACCAAGGGAAAGAAGGAAATAATTTGGAACAACTCATGGTGGATGGAAAGGTCAATGGGCAGCGTCCAAAGGTGCGTCCACATTCGTATAATTTGCCTGATCAGATCTTCGTTCCGTGGCATGATCGCGTGTCACGATCACGCGTTTGGACGTTGCGCCGATCCAATCGCTCGAAATCCATGTTGCTACGCGTATCACACACTTACATCGGACAAGCGGGGCATGATCGCCGCGCCGACAGTGAGCGTCTAAGCAGCGCAATACGCAGTCACTCCACGCCACGGTGATCGGATACGAGCAAATGATACAAGTGTGGACGCACCCCAAGGGGCCGGTCACCGATGAGGTGGTCTGACCAAATCCGCTCATCATTGGACACCAAGCTACACAACGCACTCCATGAAGCCAAGGACAGATCTAGGTGGCGAAACACGGTCCGGAGCATAATGACCCAGCAACGGGGGAATCACGACCCTCAGTAATGAGGAAATCAACGCGAGGAGGAGGAGGACCTGGACCAAAAACTCTGTGCACGTTACTGAGCGGGGAAGTTAGGGGTAGTTCTAAAGTGTTCAGATACCGTGAAATGTTCAAAACAGGGCTCGGAAGCGGTATATTTTAAATCTTCTAAAATACACGTTATTTCTGGAATGCTTTCAAATTGTATTTAGAAGTAGAGAAGTTAATGACAAAACACCTAATTCACGTTCTATCATTTTAATAAGATTGAACGAAAAAAACGAATCGTTATTTCGGTGATTTTGTATGAAAAACATACCGGTTAAGACGCATTTGTCCCAGAGACGCAATTGTCCCAGTAGACCTAATATATATTTAAATATTTCTATGAAATTTGGCTATACTCGTAGATAAAATTTGTCCACTCTTATCTGATCGTTAGTGCATAAAATATATAGAAACATATTTTCTTATCGCTCTCCTTCTCCTTAGTATTTAAAGAGGGACCTAACTAAATACGTATTGTAGTACATACATGCAAGTGCATGTTAAAAGTCACGTAGTCAATGTCAACTCAAGAGGAGGTTCTCAATTTGACTACTTTTTTTGTATATTTGATTCATGTAACAAACAGTACAATATAAATATTTTTCAAATACATAACTATAAAAGTAACCCAGATATAAGCTATCAGACATTTGATTCTATCTCTTTCTAGCAAAACAGAATTTAACATAGAGTTTATATGACCGTGGTGTCGTATGACTTATGTCAGATCTCTCTGTCAAAACGCAGTTTAATTAGTGTAGCTTAAAATGCCTGTACCATCCTTCTTTAATTTATAGGGCGATTTTAGTTTCAAATTCACGTTTTGACATCTTTTTTATATTTAATTAAGAAATGCGAATACAGAATGCATAGCTATTCTGTGCCGAATTTATTGAATAATAACCTACATACCGGTATCTAGGAATAAAATTAATTTGTCTTTGAAAAGCAACTCATTTTGTCAAATTCAATAGGTACACGTATCTTATTCGAAAACGGGGTTTTATTATTTATTTCAGGTTGTTGGTCCACTTAAATAACAATAATATGTTTGCAGTAAAAGAACATTCTTCTAGGTGATTGGAAAGAATAAAAGACAATTTCTTTCACAGCAATAATAATAATAAGTATACATGCAATACACGAGAAAAAAAATAGCGTTGTGCGAAATAGGAGTCCACTCAGAGTAATGCCAAATCACACGGAGTTATTTTACGCGGATCCGCAAATTGAGCGGAACACGACTGCACGTTATAATCCCATCTAACATAATAAAGTACGTGATCTCATAACTACATCATATTATGAGAATATTCATTTTACTACTGAAAGGCTGGAGCTACCTATGGTTTTTGAACACTTTAATAGTAGATTGTTTGACAAGCGGCTAAAAGAAGCCATCATGAGACGAAGTGATTATTTGGACGAGCTCACGAAGTGAGCGAGGACAAATATGTCTGAGTGTCATAATGGCTTTTAGCCACGTGTTACGCACTCTGCTTTTCACTTCGACTGCGAGAAAATAAAAAAGGGGCCAAGTGCGAGTCTGACTCGCACATGAAGGGTTCCGCAACCGTTTATACTAAAAATGCACTACAGATGAAAAAAACACTAACAAAAGAGCGTATCTCCCCGGCACTTACGTCCTTTCGCTGAGAAGCGCAGTTTTTTGGCAATAACTAAAAAACGGTATATCCGATCATGTTGAAAACAATTTTCGTTGGAAGTATTTATTAAGTTTTATTTATATTCACATTTTTTGAACTTACCGTTTAGAAAATAGAAGGATACATCATACTAAGTAGCGGTTTACACACGACACCTATGCTTCAAATTTCATCAATGTACATCTTATAGTTTTTGAGTAAAATGCCTGTGACATACGGACGGACACACAGACAGACAGATAGACAGACAGACAGACAGACAGACAGACAGACAGACAGACAGACGGACAGACAGACAGACATGACGAATCTATAAGGGTTCCGTTTTTGCCATTTTGGCTACGGAACCCTAAAAAGACTTAACATTAAAATTGTATATTTCATGAAAAACTAAAAGTGCAGTTTGAGCAATTTTATCAGAAATTTTGGCCAATCTGATCAGGTTGGTTTGTTTTTTTTTTTCATTATTCGTAACAGTATGTAGCTGGCCGTAAGTATTTTTTCAATGTGATTAAAAAAAAAATGGGATTATATGGCTTTCTTTTAAACCCTAGGGGCTAAATGTACTATTTTAGTCTCGTTTCGCTCAGCTAATATGGACGTACTTTTTGAGCAGAAGTAAAAAAAGTATTATACTCAGAGTGTAGATAAAACTTAATGAAACTTGATAAGGTGTCAGTTTATGGTATCAGTGGATAAATAATTAATTTATGAGAGATATGATATTTATGCAAATTACCTTATCGGATCTCGGAAGTCTGTTTATAATTATCTATATAGTTCATGGCTATTGATTGCTCTCCGGATTTGTACAAGTCCTTTATCTTTCTTTGTGTCACAAAAAACTTATCGTATTTAAAGTGATTTTATATTATAAGTAGGTAACTTATATATAGATTAATGAAACTTGAAAAAAATGGCTATGGTCGGTTTCATAATTTTTACAATACTTTTTTTATGATTTACCCAAATATCGTTTTCAGTTTTCAGTGGTTTAAATTTAGCAAAATTGAGCGCTAAATTTTATAATTTTTTTTGTAGTGGTTCAATTCATAAAATTATAACTGTGAACCATTTAAAGCTACAATATTATTTCTTTCTTTTTAATATTTGAGAAAAAATCTTATCTGACTTTATTTATATTTTTTCAATCAGGGAGGGCATGAGTGAAAACTTCAAAGTGTAGTAACGTAAACACAGATATGACCAGCCCAAAACATTTATTAAAAATAACAACACAAATAACATAACATACAAAGAAAACTATTTTACATTAATTTAGAATGTGTTATTTAAAGGTTTATAAACACATTATTAAAGTGTTTTTATAACCCTTTAAATAGCAAATTCTAGATTAATGTAAAATTGTTTTCTTTGTATTTTATTATAACGACTTAAACATTTTTTTTCTGATAATTCCATAATAGCGCAATTTTTTATAAAGGCCAAAGCTTTTAAGACATGACTGCGTATCGCGCTGCTTGGACGCTTACTGTCGGCGCGCCGATAATGCCGCACTCTTCCGATTCAAGTGGTGATCGGATCGGCGCAACGTCCGAACGCGTGATCGTGACACGCGATCATGCTACGCGACGATGATCTGATACGGGCAAATGATACAAATGTGGACGCACCTTTATGTAAATCTACTTAGTGAGCTATGATTTTTTTTGGCGACCGGTTTGGCTCAGTGGGAGTAAAGTTGCCTGCGAAGCTGAAGTCCTGGGTTCAAATCCTGGTAAGAGCAAATATTTTTGTGATGAGCAAAAATATATGTTCCTGTGTCTTGGATGTATTCTATGTATATAAGTAATATGTCTATTAAATATATCGTCGTATGGTACCCATAACACAAGCCTTATTGAGCTTACCATGGGACTAGCGCGATTTGTGTAAAAATTGTCCCGTAATATATATTTTTTTTTATTTATGATTCAATGTATTAGTTTTACTTTTTTTAATACACTACCTATGCATGTAAGTTACTAGAAGCTGCCCGCAGTATATTATAAAGTTGCAAAAATTAAATGTCTGTACATTAAAGATATTTTCAAAGAGTTGATTGTAACGGACTATTAGCAGGTCACTGAATTGAATAATATTTCTTTTGGATGTTTTTGTATGTTTGTATGTGTCTTTGTGGCTTCATCACGCCAAATTGGCTAAACGGATTTCAACAATTTTTTGGACACGCGTAGGGTATCCACAGATGGTTATTGAATACTTTTTCCCCGAAGAAAAAATTAGGGGTAATTACTTTTTCTCCTCCGCGAACGAAGTCGCCCTTCTACTATTAAACAAAATTCCCCGTTCCCCGAAAATGTCTTGATCTAAGTACCTACCTAAAATGTAATATAACCTGATTCATAATAAATCAAAATCTGTGCTCAAACGCTTCCTCCGAACCATGACCATCCTCAAGTGACGCCCGTATCCTGCCTCCTAAACAGGTCAGCGACCCCGTTGTGTCGAATCTCATCCTACCACCATGCCTATTCGGGTATGGCGCCATAAAAAATATGGCGCCGATGCTAGTAAGAATGGTAGAAATGGAGATTTTTATTTATTTACATGGAGATCCAACAGCTTAAAATATGTTAGTAGTGTCTTAAATAGTAATAGCGAGCCAATTACAGGATCTCACTTGTAGTACCATGATAGTATTTAACATTGAGTTAAACAATACGCACAAACGTTACGTTACATACCTACTCATGCACTAAAATACCATATATAAAACAAAAGGGTTGTTTGATGAAAGATAAATCGGAATAGTCTCATTTAAAGCAGCTGCTAGCCAAGTTACGCCTCACAGAAGGGATTGAGCAATGAAAAATATAAATTTCTAGCTCTTTTGTCATATTATTTAGACAACGGCTGGTACGAATCAAGTAACTATTTCGCTTATATTTGGATAAAGCACATTTAACTGAGAAGGGGGGGGGGGGGGAGGGGCACTATCTTTTTTGTTATACACGGACTGCTCGAGCAGTTACCCAGTGATCAACATACACGGATGCTTGACCGCGACATTTCACCGTGCTGCCAAACACCCGAAGCAGTTGCAACTACTTGAACGGTTCGTGTATTGCGAATGACAATTTTGTATTGAAACTGCAGATCAACCAACGGCGACCGCTTGAAGCTGTTTGCACTGACTGCTCTAAGCAGCCCGTCTATAGAGGCCCTAAGAGCAACATTACCTATTGACTCAGCAATCTTGCTCGTCCATACTAAATGTTATGGCAGCAAAGTTGGGAAAAATTTGCATCTTCAATGGCAGAAATTAATGCCGGAATTAAAAAAACTGTAGTGTGATAATTTATCATCACATCATACGGGTGTGTTCTTAATTAATGTTCTAGACTAATTCTCATACCAATCGAGAAGCAAGCCCGTAAATAAGTTCAAGGGTTTGGAGCATACTTATTCCGTGGGATGCAAAATAGGACCAGATTACGGTAATCGATTCCGTCCATACTAATCCATACTAATTCCATACTAATATTATAAATGCGAAAGTGTGTCTGTCTGTCTGTCTGTCTGTTACCTCTTCACCCTTAAACCGCTGAACCGATTTGGATGAAATTTGGTATGGAGATAGTTTGAGTCTCGGAGAAGGACATACGCTACTTTTTATCTCGGATAAATACCCATATCCGCGATAAACGAACTTAAGGCGGACGAAGTCGCGGGCAGAAGCTATAGTATTATTATATAAGGGCATTCCTAAGTCACAACATAATCTTCAATGAGCGATAAAAAACAAGCCTTAAGCACAAAATAGTCTCCTAATTCGCAAATCTGTATTTTTTTATCTATTGGTAACCCAAACTAGTACCTATTTTGGTTATCAATGATTCCAATGTTTCTGGGCTATTATAGCAACTGGGCTAAATGATCCCATTTCTATGTTGTCTATTTCCATAGGTAATTATCTTCTATATGTTATACGACATTAGTTAACTCTCGTTTCTTATCTTCGAATCTCGTCACGTCTCTTCCTTTATTTTCTGTTTATATATTTTTCCTTAAAAGAAAGAAAACACATTTATTGCAGCGAATAGATAACACCATTACATGAAGAAAGCTTAAAGAAATAATTAAATTAAAATTATCTTAAATCTAGATTGACAATAACACTTAATATAAGTATACAACACGGTGCTACCATGTCCGCAACAAAAAGCCACCACTCAGCATGATGCTGCGGCATCGGGGTAATATCGCAGCCGAGGTAGGTAGGTAGGAAAAAACAGCAACAGCAAGTCCTGACGTAATGTTTACATAAATAGGTAGATTTTAACTATGAATAAATCTACCTATAAATAAAAGACATGGTTCAACGGACTTAAGGCTGCAGGACCTCGGTCCTCCGACGTGCCTGGAATGGGACGGCTTTCGGGACTTTGATTTAATGGCGACTCAAGATAGGACCGGCTTACAAAAAACCGTCAGGGTCCTCTAATTTCAATATCGAGGAGATAAAGTCATAAGCATTATTTTTTCTTCACCGTAGTCGGGTAAACATTAACCTATAACTATCTGTGATGCATACCAAAAATAGTAGAAATCTATTTAACCGTTCGTCGGCTAAAGTCGCAAAACTCGTAACTCCATCGGATCAAATTTTACAGGAGGCAAAAAAACTAAATTTTAACAATATGGTGGTCGGGTATTGCGAGGTTTTCTATTTCGGTTTTTAAACTTAAACGGTTTTCTTCTAGTATTTAAAAGTTTTACCATTATATGGGTTCAGAATTTAACTATCTAAAAGTGCTAAAACATTATTTTGAAAAAAACAATGCGGTTACGAGGTTAGCGAATTTAGCCGACGCGTTTTGGGATGATACCACAAAATACATAAAAACATGAAAAAAAAAATTCGATTCAGTGACCTTAAAATACTCCTCATTCTGTTCTCTTCATCTGTACTCCTCAAAGGAAACTTAGGTAAATTAAATGTCTTCCTTAATACCATTTTCCTAATATGCTTTCTTTCTTAACAATTTCTCGTAATATAATATCTCTAAATCAACTAAAAGACGCCCGCAATTTCGTTTGCAGAGGAGAAAAAGTCATTCATAACCCCTCTTTTTTTGACAGCGTTTTCGGGTAAAAAGTATCCTATAACCATTTGGAGATACCCAGCTACCCGTGTATCAAAAATAATTGAAATCCGTTAAACCGATTTGGCGTGATGAAGCCACAACGATACATACAAACATACAAAAAATAAAGAATAATTATTTTTCGATTTAGTGAATGATTTTTTTTAAATATATTTAATGTACAGACATTTCATTTTTACAACTTTGTAATAGTATAGATTATTTTAGAGAAAGTGGCTTCTAAAGAATGTGTAAAATGTTGAAAATTGACGATTTTAGTAAGTTGTGACACGATGGCACCGAATCCAAAATAACATTAATTGTATATATAGATTGAGTAGAAAAACTACTTGTAGGTAAGTAAATTGATGAAACTGAATTATATATGCAGTTATTTTTTTACTTTTTAGTGGTAGCTTCTTCGACTTGGTTTTATTATTTATTGAATAAAACATTTTAACGGATTATATCGCGTATATTATCTCATTTGAGTTCCCGACCTTACATTAAAAAAATATAAAAATAAAATAATGAAGCCCTTCTGGCACATGTGTAACTAACTGTCTTTACAGATTAGGTCCATCTGGCATGTATGTAATGTACACCTTTATTTATTTTCTCAAAGTGGGTAGTTTGCACAAATTGTAACTTTGACAGGGGAATATATATCTTTTCTCAGTCAACCCGTGACCATGGAAAACTGAAAAGCTTTCGAAACGTCGGGAACTCAAATGAGATAATATACGAGATATAATCCGTTAGATTGTTTTATTTAAATGAGTAATAATCGCGCAAACAGAAGAAAATATTATGATTTTATTATTTGTTACAAAGTTAATTTATTTCACACTTTTTAGTTAATCGTTACTTAAAAGTATATCTCGTGACGATTTGAACAAGCCCATATTTTATTTTATTGATGAGGAGCCCACCTTCCGGCTCCATCATCAAATCAATTCGATGGTACCATTTTCATCAGTACCATTTTAATTTGTAATAATGAAGTAGCTTAGCTATTTTAATCGAGATATATTCCGTCGCCATCCGTAAATTACTTATCGTTGAGGAGTTCCAGTGACCTTCTATGGCCTTCTTCATGAGTTTCACTTCACTGCTTGCTATACCAAAATCGCCATATATGTATGCCTACAATATTTGAAGGGTTCCTTCAATTCCTTATGAATCATCATCAGACCTTCACTAAAATGAAATGACTACAATCTGGATGCACTTCCAACAAACATTTAAAAAACACAACCGAATTGAGAATCACCAATCAATCCGGGTCTTCTCTTACACCCCCGTGGAGGGGTGCAGGGGGGCCCGTGCTACCATTATGGCACCTTGGGCTGTGGCGGGGAATACTGAATGAGAATCACCTTTTTTGAGAGTCGGTTTAAAATAAAATACGACCGAATTGAAAACCACCTTCTTTTTTGGGAGTCGGTTAAAAATAACATTAACTTGAGGCCGTGCTTTACCCAGACTTATCTAACAGTAATATCCAATTAAAAACTAGTTAAAGTGGTCGGAATTAATGTACGTGTTTAACGTTATGATGATAAATGCATTGTTTAATTAAAAATCTTGTATCGGAACACGAGCATAGCACTTGTGTTACGTATTTAATTTAAAATTCATGATGTAAGAACATTTTTTATAATACGGTGTAACTCTATTACTTCGAATTTGCTACTCGGCATTCGTCGACTTTTATTGGAACACTTTGGAAGTACGAATTAAACGAAACACAGCAGCAATCATCTGCCACAATGTAATTTTTTTATATTATGGGGGCAAACGAGCAGACGGGTCACCTGATGGTAAGCGATCACAAACGAGCAGAAGGGTCACCTGATGGCAAGCGATCACCATCGCCCATAGACATCTGCAACACTGGAGGAGTCACAAGTGCGTTGCCGACCTTTCAGGTGGTAGTACCCTTTTTTCATGAAGGCTTGAAGGTCGCATCGGTCCGGAAATACTGCCGGTGACAATTTTTTTCCACAGTTCAGCCGTGCGAGGCAGGAAATTTCTAGGAAAACGCACGAATGTGATCTGCCAACCATCTAAATAGTACTGAGGGAATATTTCGTACAGTAGACCTATAATTTAAATTAATTCTAGTAAGATGTGGGTGATTCTATGAAATTCGGATAACTTTCGTCAGTCTCAAATAGAGGTTGAATATTCCAAGTTTGTAAAGTTTTCCAAGTTTATCTAAACAGGTTTCAACCGCCGAGCAAAGCTCGGTCGCCTAGGTTCTTTTATTTACACCGCTACCACTACCACCACACACACACCGCGATTAACTGGTTAGGTATAATCTGATTTATCTCTTCCCTCAAACCGAATCCGATTTATACTCCTCGCCTGATTGGCCATGCAATAAAAGGTTTCATACTCGACTGCCCTACCCCAAACCATTGAATGACCATCGTTACGCAACATCCGCACAGCTGCATAAAACAAATGAATGCACCAAATTTCTTCAAATTCAATCAAGCAATCTAATAAGACCGACTATAACAGGGGTTCCCAAACTGTTTTAGCGATTATCACTTATGCATACTGTTTTAAACTTTTTAAAATTGTAAAAATGAAATGTCTTTACATTGAAGATATTTTCAATAAAATTATTGTGACGGTCTATTTTGAGGTCCGCCCATTGCCAACTTCAACCATGCACATTCCGCGAGTTATGTCGGTTACTTTGGTTCTTCTGCGGATATCCTAATTTCTGATTCTATCACTACAGAATTGACAACGTTTAATTTTTTTAACAAGACTTTTTTTCGATAACATCAAATAGAGGATAAAATATTAAATATGACCACATTAAAACAAATTTTAAAATTCCCGACTTTCAAAAATCAATTTCAAAATTTCCTCATTCTAAAAGAACGTAGGTGACAAGTAAATTGTAGGTGGCAGCCCCAGCGTAGAAAATCTTGCAGAAGTATTATTACGACGTCGAATCCATACTAATATTATACATGCGAAAGTGTGTATGTCTGTCTGTCTGTCGGTTACCTCTTCACGCTTAAACCACTGAACAAATTTGGATGAAATTTGGTATGGAGATAGTTTGAGTCCCGGGGAAGGACATAGGCTACTATTTATCCCGGAAAAGTACCCTTATCTGGAATAATTAAATCTAAGGTGAACGAAGTCACGGGCAGAACCTAGTTTTTTATAAAAATTGTACTACTGTTCTTCTTGTGCGCTGCGACAAAAATTATCTTTTTTCAACATCAAATTATTAGTTGAAAAATGATAATTACGTCCTTTTCAAGTGACGAATCATTGTGTATGTTAGCATTCGGCCAGTCAGTAGGTATTTTAACTGCGCTTTGATTTAAGTCTAGATCTAGACTGACGTATGCATTGGTGTGTGGTCTATATCGGCACAGATAAACAGCCTACCTTGGCAAAACTCTGAGCACGCTACTGGACGTGCCCCTCTTTGAATATCGGTGCGTCTGGTGAACAACGCCAAAGTTTGAATACCTACATATTAGATCAAAGACCATAGAATATGCAGCATATTGTTTTTGGGAGTGCGTTGACCCTCCTAGTTCGCGTCTTGTGAGAACGCACGTGTTCCTTTGTTGTTGTCCGATTACTCTTTTAATGGTCTCTAAATTCAAATTTTGGGGTTATGGCTGCATAGAATAAAGGACGCAAGGAGTCGAACTAATACATATTATTTAAAGATAAATGTTGGCCGATGTGATGAATGTTTATGAATATTTGTCAAAGTAATTTCTATTCAGACTTGTAATACCTAATGGCGAAAATATTTTTGGGATAAAAAACACAATGTGCCAGTCTCCAGCTCAAATTGCATAATCGTCATCATCATATCAGCGAGAAGATGTTGCAGGCGTCTTTCAATGTAAAATATGCAGAACAACCGGTAGTGCGCTACCCTCGTCCAGCGATTTCCTGCTATCATTGACCAGATCGTCGTTCCACATTTTTGGGCGCCTGTTAGTCCATATTGCGCCTTTCAGTGCGTGGTAGCCTCTCAAGAATTATTTATATCCCACCTATCTAAATGCAATCACGCCGATCCGTTAAAGCTAAAGAAGTTGATAAAGTTAAGTTAAAATACAAGCCAGATTTTCGTATTCCAAGTTATGGTTTGCCAATCAAAATATTTTCGCATTTCGGGATAGGGAAGATGTGCCTTACCTACAATCTTTTGTGGCTAAATTTTGAACACAGCAAGTCACTCCAATCCTTTCCCTGTCCAATTCTAAGTCACGCCATCCCTTCCTTACTGCACTTGTTCTGAAAAGACCCTCCGACTGCCTCATTCAACTGTGACATTGCTGGATCCTATTCAGTAAGGGAGGTATTGTGCTACAGAATTCAAAGTGAGGACATTTTGTAAAGGTTTTTATAATACATGGTTTTAATATGTAGGTATGGTACTTAGTTACAATGTACATGGCAGATACAAATATGTCAACAGCAATATAGTTAGATTTCCAAAGTGGATAGCTCAATTATCAGATGAAGGACAAAACTAAAAATAATCTATCGTGATTCAAACAATTGCCTACAATTATTTGATTCCAATTTATTCTTTGTACAATTCAATCAAATTAATGAAATAATGAAGCGAAATAAATAATGATCTTTATTCTGTAGGCAAGGGCACTTTTACAAGTCTGTGTCTATGTCTACAGGCATTTTCCAAGAGGAAACTACTGTTGAGGAGAAAGCCGAAAGAAACTGAATAATGAGTCATATTTTCCTACAATATTGGTACTGTTTAGTATAGTTTAGCTCTAAGTTTTTATTTCTCTTTACGATATTTTTCTTTTTCGAGTTTTCTAATCCTGTAAAATTTTCTTATGTTAATATACTTAATCGACTCATTCATTGTTAGTAAAGCTTATTTCTTATATTATAGCGCTTATCTTATAGTTTGTCCTATATGTGTATTCTATATACGTAGATCTCCAAGGAAACGTATCAAAACTTAATATAAAAGTAAAATTATTATAGAAGAAAAAAAGCAAAATATGTTTTTTTTTTTAAACAACTTACGTATGTTTCATATGCCTTTTTATAACAACCGAATCCCGGTACAAGTAAGTTACTTTGTTTTTGGTTTGGGCCATGCATTTTTGTCTGTTAAATAGACCTACCCTATGCCTTCACCATTAGAGATTTTTTCAAGTAGTTTTTGAGAGTGTACAAAGGTCCATGCACCCGAATTAATTATAGTGAGTAAGTTAACAAACCATTCCATTTACTACTTCTAAGGTAGATAGAAGTGTAAGTACCTATCTAATTATAATAATTTGCTTATTTTCATATTACTTAACTGGTCCGGGTAGGCAGGATTACGAATTTTAGATAGAAACTGGCAAAAGATATTATTCGATCAGCGAAGTCCATATTATACACGGTTGGGAAAATGAAGGAACGCAATCTTCATAAAGATAAAAACATACCAAATATCGTTGTCAAAAATCTAAAATCGTAGTACCGAATAGTATGAGTATAAGACACGTTTGGCTAAATTGGTTGCACAACGACTTGCGAAGCTGGCAATCCCGGGTTCGAATCCCGGCCAGGGCAAGTATTTGTGAGATGAGCACGAATCTTTTTTCCTTGGGTCTTGAATGTTTTCTATTGATTTAATTATTGTATTTATCTATATATTTATGTATATCATCGCCTGATATCCATTGTACCTACAAGCTTTGCTTAGTTTGAACCTAACTCGATTTGTATAAGATTATCCCTGAATAAAACCTCAAGCATCGCAATAAAAATACAATCAATGATTAAAAGATGAACTCGGCATAGCTCAGAACAATCGAAATATGGCTGTCAAACAAAAACAAAATGTCACGAGCATCTGATAAAATACAGGTGTTGCGAAATGCAAACAAAAACAGCGAGAATATACGAAAACATTCATATCATTACGTAGGCTACTCCCGTCTTACGACAAGCGCATTAACTCTAGTCAAAAAGTTAAACTTAATCCACCTTATTTTATTAGAATAAGGATACATTACGCATGGTCGTTTGAGCGGAGTTATTACACTTGTCGTAAACAGGGTAGTAATGTACAATGCCTTATTCGCAACTTAATTCAGGGACGTAAATGAGAAACATTGTTAATCATGTTATGTACATAGATCGTTTGTAAATTTATGATGCAATTTGCAAAAGTCAGTGCATATTGCATATTGTAATGCAAGACACTCACAAATAAATTTACGTAAGCTTATCAAGTCATTATTAACATGATTATTTTACTTATTTATCTTCGACCTCGGGGCAGGTTTTTTACGATATAAATGAAAGTAAAATGCAAAAAGCAAATACAACATATAAACACGTTAAAAAAAGCCTAACCTAGGTTTTGGGGCAGGGCTCAAGCTACCGGTGTTAGGACTTCACAGAGAGGAACCCCTGACAATGCGGGCCGTGTCCAAGATTACTGCCTTCTCTATCTCACCCTTGTTCCAGCCATCTAGAGAGAGTCCCTTAAGATGTTTATTATTATTAATTTGGTATATTTTTCAAAAACGGTGTACACCTGTTTATAATTGCATGCAACTTAAATTAACTCGTCAAACTGCTAAGACAATTTGTTGGCGAAATCGCTAAATGCACCGTACTAATTTACCTTACAATTATATCAACAAGTTAATTTATAATTATATAAACTATTCACAAAAATGGGTAGTAAGGATACATTTCAATCCAATCTTAAAAAATCAATGGAATGGGCTACGCTTCAAGTATCTGCTGCTCGAATTAGAAATGTGGAGATCTATAGAAACACTAAATCCATATCCATACTAATATAATAAATGCGAAAGTGTGTCTGTCTGTCTGTTACCTCTTCACGCTTAAACCGCTGAACCGATTTGGATGAAATTTGGTATGGAGATAGTTTGAGTCCCGGGGAAGAACATAGACTACTTCTTATCCCGGAAAAATACCCTTATCCGCGATAAACGAAATTAAGGCGGACGAAGTCGCGGGGAGAAGCTAGTTAACAAATAAATTAACTGCTGGCAGTGGACAAGGCACATTGCTCGTAGAACTGATAGTTGTTGAATGGCACTCACGTACCGTATGATGCAGGGTTAGTACTTTGGGCAGCCCCCCCGTTAGTGGTTCGAGGCGGCAGTGACGTGCGATCCATTTAGGCACAAAGGCACTGCCTCCCTGAAAGGACCATGGCTACATGGTGCGTTCATTGAGAGAGGCCTTTATTCAACAGTTATTCGGCTGATGATGTTACAGCTGAATGTCAGCGGGTCTACTTCTGCAACAAATGGTCGCACGTTTTCTGTATCCGCCGGCTTTTGTTAAAAATCTTACCCAAGTCGTCAATTCATTTTGTGGAAGACTAACTCATTTTGGACTGTTACGCACGCAGCCGTCAGTTTCTTGAGCTATGAGTCCCCAGCTCACTGTCACTTAACTTAAATTTACGTTTGTAATTAAACTGTTTTAACAACTTACTCAGTTCCAAAAACCGTCCGCCTATTGTTCGCGTTCCAAACAAAGAATGCGCATACATTACACATTACCTCAAATTTGGGCACATTTATCATTAACCATTGTTATTCATAACATTTTCATACAACAATGCGACGTTCCGATGACACACTGATTATCATATCATATGAATACCACATCGTATCATAGAATCTAATGTCTAGCGTGACTTCCTGGTGTAATTGAGATTTCAAATTGCTATTGTTGTTAAAATAGGTGAATTAGACCAATCAGTACAATTCGTTGACATATTAATTTCATTCATTAAAATAACCGGCCAAATATGAGTCGGATTCACGCATTAAGGGTACCGGGCCATTAAAACGCTGAGAAAACATGTTACTTGAATGTTCGCGATTCTCTTTAGTCTCAAAGCTTACCTATTTTATTAAATATTGCCATAGCGCCCCCAGTAATAAAATTTTTGTAAACATTTCAAGTGATTTAATTATGTTATGTGAATATCTGGAATCTTAATATTGACATAACCGGATAGAGACAGACAAGGGAATTAATGTTTTTTCGAGCCACCTGATGGAATATGGTCATCGTCGCCCATGGATATATGCAACACCGGATGAATCGCCCATCCTTTGCCAACCTTTGAGAGCCCTGTTAACTCGCTTCTTGAAGAATCCCATGTTATAGCGGTCTGGAAACACCTCAGGGGAAGGTTATTACACAACTTGTAAGTACGTGGTAAAAATAAAAATGAGGTTGAGCCCTCTTATTTTCTATTCTACATAAGAATAACTTAATAAGAAATGTCTCGGAAATTGTTAAATCAATTTTATTGTTGATTACTGATTTTCGATAAGGCAGAAATATATTTTAATTTCATTTCATATTTACCTACATTTGATAACTTTATTCGCATACCTTAACTACCGGTTTGGTGACCAGGAGAACGCGGAAGTAACGTTCTCTGCGAAGCTGAAGGTCCTGGGGTTCAAATCCCGGTAAGGGCAAATATTTGTGTGATGAGCATAAATATTTGTTCCTGAGTCTTGGATGTTTTCTACGTATATAAGTAAATATATCTATTAAATATATCATCGTCTAGAACCCATCACACAAGCCTTATTGAGCTTACCATGGGACTGGTTCAATTTGTGTAAAATTTTTCTATAATATTTATTTATTTATTTATACCTATAGTTAACCTCAAAAGTACCTGAACATTTTAATACGGTGACATAGCACACGAGTGTTAAGCGACTTTTGCGGCTGGCTGTACATTTCCGGCGGCTTTGCTCTGTCTACTTTTATTATTATTTTGAGTAAAAATTAAAAAAACTAGATTTCTGAATTGTATCTAGTTCGTTATTTTAAACGTTTTTCAGGATTTGCGTGCAAACTATTTTAAACTAAATTAATACCCATTTCAGGGGAGAGATTTCTAAGAATCCTCTTTTTATGTGCTAGTCGTGCAATTTTAATTAGTACATATTTTGTTAATGGGTAATCTACGTAGGTATGTGTAGTAATCCAGTAATACTAATAATCATAACGTTAAAATTTTCATTGTTCATATCCACGCCGGTAATTTACAAATAAGTCGATTATTCAATCAAAAATTAGTCCAACCAAACGGGAAATAATACGCCATCGCCAGCTAACTCGTCTATCCGAAACCGACTGCACACGAACAATACCTCCCAATTACAATGTCGGTAAACAACTTTGATGGCTTATTGTCGCTCTACCACTTGCCATACACAATTTGAACCCAGCCACTTATGGGATAAGGTTAAAAAAGACTGTTTGATGTGATATTGATTGAACTAATTACGAATGTTCGCTTCAATTGAACAATAGTAAAAATAGTACAATAATTGGTACTGGGATCAAATCCCGGTAAGGGCAAATATTTGTGTGATGAGCATAAGCATTTGTTCCCAGGTCTTAGAAGTTATCTATGTGTATTAGTAAATATATCTATTACATATATCGTCCTCTAGTACTCATAGATAACTCATTAAGCTTACCAGGGGACTAGTTCGATTTGTGTAAAAATTGACCCGTAATATTTATTTTATTATGCTTTATTTTCTTTATTATGGAAACTGCTGCAAATCGTTAATAGATATATACTATCCGAATTATTAGACTGAAATTAAACATAAACTCATAGCCCATGATTTGGAACATTAAGTTTCCCGGAGGTGTTCATATTGTATTATTTTTCGATAGTGCATGTTATTTGGACTTACAATGTACAATTAGGTTATTTTTAAGTAATATATATTAGGGTAGTTTTTCCTTGCAGCGTTTCTTTTCTCCTCAGTACGCCTCATTTGCGAAATGCTGCTTGGTAAATTATTAAAATAAAATAATTAAGCCCTTCTGGCACATGTGTAACTGTCTTTACAGATAAGACCTTTATTTGTTTTCTCAAAGTGGGTAGTTTGCACAAATTGTAACTTTGACAGAGGAAAATATATCTTTCCTCATTCAACCCGTGACCATAGAAAGCTGTACATAATACGTCGGGAACTCAAATGAGATAATATAGACGATATAATCCGTTAAATTGTTTTACTTATTTTAAGTAAACAAGGTAAAATTGTAAAAAAATAGGTTAAAGATTAGGATTTGATAACTTTATTGACGAAAAGGTAAACACATTAGTTGAATTCCCCGACTTTTGAGTTAGGTGGAAAGCAGTGTGACAAAAGTCAGCAGGTTAAATTAAGCAGAACATATTTATCGTAGTTTTGCGATAAAAATATCAAGCAAATTATGTTATTTAGAATAAATTCAACGTATTCACATCTCACGTGAGATTGGGGGACGCGTTGAGCCAAATCTCACGAAATCTCACCAAGGGGGAGGGAGGGTCGGAAAAATCGCCTCACGTAATTAATGGACGTCTAAGATTTCAACGGATATTGCATGTCCTAACTTGTTTGCATGAAAGTAAAAATGTCCGCTACTTACAACTCCATAAAATCAAAAACAAGGCGAAACCTCTTCAAATGGCAATCGAGGCCAATGATCTGCAGCCTCATTACGTACTGCTACACTTGGTAACACAGGTAACAACTATTAGCCGCTGCCTAAAAGGTCGTATGTACGTTAAAATTCGATCAACACATGCGACGTTTTGAAAAAAAGCGCTATTATTCATTGACTATCGAAAAGGACGTATGTACGGAAAGGTTTAGTGGTATATATGACGTTTTGGAGTGGGGTGGTAGAATATGGATCGTGGTCACGCAGCGTGTCGGAGGTTGACAGGTGCCAATCTTGTACGTGCGCCTGCGTTTGTCGGCGACGGGGCACATTGGGAGCTAACGAGGCCTAAAACGTATATGTCCCTCGGAAAAACTGAGCAGATTTTTCTACTTAGGTTTACGCTTTACTTCATAACCGACTTCAAAACAGGAGGAGGCTTTAGATCCAGTTTAAAATACGTGTACTTTTTTATAATAATGAAAGAGGCATTTAGGGGTTGTTCATTTATTAAGTATATTTAAGATGATTTAGCAGGGAGGTGTTCCGAACAAGCCTTATTTTTGTTCAAGTATAAGATCACAAAAGTAAGCTAAATAATATTTGAGTATCACTTTTTACAAAAACGTGATTTCTTATATTTTTACTCTACATTTTGTTGGATATAATCTTACGTAAGATTTTGGAGAGGGGAGGGGGTATGTCCTAGTCTTATTTCTTCTGACTTAGTAGGAGGTCAGAAAGTGATTAAAATTGTTTTACTTTCAAAATTAACAGGTCCTATCTAAATACGGACACTGGTTAACGTCAAAATTCATTAGCGCCATTTTTAAATGCCAAATTGACGTTTTAAACAATGTTGCTATATAAAAAAATGCCATCTCATTTAACGTACTAACAAACGAAACTGCATGTAGTTAACATTATTACATAGTTGTCAGCCAGCACTACGAATTGGCGAAAGTCAAGTGCGAAATACATAATACCGCTTTTGAATAAGAAAAGGACTGCAACACTTCGAATAACGTCAATGTATCTCCGCCTCGCCTCATTTGATGCATGCATGCATGGTGTTAATACAGATAATTTGAAGTTTGAAACCACCAGCCCTTAGAGCGACCCTCCATAGCAGCACACGCTTCCCGCGCTATGCACGAATGTCCCCGCTCCCGGGGAAGTGCGGGGTGTGGATAGGTAGGAGCGGGTGATTTCGTGCATGGCGTAGTAGGCAGCGTGTGCCGCTATGGAGGGTCGCCCTTACTGCCCTGTATACCTTCAACCTAACAAATGAGTTCACGCGTCGCGAACATGCAGTGATTGCGGGATGCGGCCTATTACTGGCCCCCTCTCGCATCCTTACTTCGCCATGCCACTTTAATGCTTTCTATCGCTGCCTCTAGAAGCACCCGGATTCTAATTAGCTACGTCGACCCAGCAATGGATTGAGTAGTAGTATTTAGGTCAGCATGACTATTGCAACACAGGGACTGCTTAGATGATGCACTCTATTATTTTTCAACCGATCTACTTCTTCTACCTTTTAGTATAAAGGAGTTATATTTTGCAAAATGCTCGGTTGTTAACCGATTTAAAAGACCGAGTATTCCTTCAGTACGCTGTAACTAAGTAGGTAGTTATTTTAGAAATTAATACAATAATATATTATTATTGCCACACAACATAAGTACATTAAGAATTAGATACTAACAAACTTAAGTACTAAGTTACGGCTAACAACAGAAAACGAGAATAAAAAGTGTGACAATAGAGGTGCACTCAGCGTTTGCTGCGGCGTGGACGCAGAGAAACTGCACTGTGCACGCAGCGCTGATTTTCAGTCCACTTCTAATGACTACTAGTACATTACTAATTCGTTTACGGGTACTATGCTAAAACTAAAACCTCCTAATACCTACTAAACATTTTTAAACAACAACAAAAAAGAATAAATGTGGGTACAAACGTTTGGGGGAAGGAACATTTACAAATATTTTCCTAAATCGGGACATAATTTCCAAATTTCTATGCACCTAGGTGTAAGGAAAAAGGGTTTATAAGAATTAAATAATGGAATACATTTTCAATCTGTGTCTGAGTGTGCGATAACATGAATGATCGAAAGCCGAAGCCAAAAAATCTCATTCATAATTTAAACGATTAGAATCCCATTGATATAGGTATATACTATTAGAATTTTGCAGCATCTCAAATCAGGAAACAAAAAATGACACGAGGTCATGTCAGGCAAGTTTTATTTGTGAAGAGTCGTGCTTGGCCTGACCCGCATCTACATATACCAAAGGAAAGTGATGAGGCGTCAAAATGTATTCAATTAGCAATACCTACGGCCGATAGTAGGTATCGGATAAATTCAATCGTGATCCAGGTTTGATTTAAATGAGTTGCCGTTTGCGGAGTTAAGCAATCTAGTGAAATCAAAACATGTGGAGTGGCATACCTATGTAGTACATTGGACCTATGCAGGACCCCAGTGGCGTGGCGTCCATATATTTCCCTTCGGGTTGCCCAAGGAAAAGCTTTAAAACCACCTTTTTAATAAAATATGAGTGAATGAATTAATCTCTTCGGCTTTCTCTTGTTCATTTTCCTGACGCCACTCCTCTACTATGTATTGTATAGGGTTGCCAACTATTTTTTAAGCAAAATAGTATTTCCCTGCCCAAGGTACAAAAAAATAGAACTCTGAAAAAAAAAATAGTACAAAATACCTAAAAAGAGTGAAAATTGATTCATTAAAGATACTACTACTACATACTCCGATGGCTCAGCGACCCGAACTGGATCTTGGCCTCCGATACAATTTGGCGCCACTGCGCCATATCTTGTGCAATCTCCTCCCAGTTTTTTGCGTTCAGGGCGCGTAGGTCTTTCACCACTTCGTCTTTCCATCGGTACCTGGGTCGGCCGACCGGTCGTCGACCCCTAGGCCGCCCCAAATAGGCTCTCTTCACCGCCCTGTCTGCTGGCATTCTTTCAAGATGTCCAAGCCATCGGAGTCTAGCAGATTTCATTTCCCCTACAACGTTTGGCTCCGACACCATATCCTCCAGCTCCTGGTTTTTCCGCATTCTCCATCCATACCATCTTCCCGCTGTACTGGTCCCAAAATCTTACGGAAGACCTTGCGTTCGGCAACAAGAAGCTTGTTTAAACATAATGCATAATATTTACTAACATTCGGCCTGTTATTGCAATTGGGTGGAGCAACTATCTGAGTTAATATAAGCCCATTTGTCCCCTCCAACAACATTGATTGGTGCATAAAATCTAGTTGATATTAGTAAGAACTGACCGAAATATAGTACTTTTGCGTGCTATATATTTCTTCAGAAGTAGGTATATATTTCACAGAGTCAAAATATAGTACAATACTATATATTATAGTACGGTTGGCAACCCTAGCTATGTACGATACTTTTACAAAAGATTAACAAAATACACTGATCTTGAAAAAACATAAACGTACCTTCACCACCTTCATCTAAAACTAAACACCTCCATACCCACACGCAAAGTAAGTCCACAGTCAAATGAGCCATCCAAAAACTCCGTGATGAATCGGTTGCTTGCGTGGCTAAACCCTTTGCCGGTATTTTTTAGGGTTTTTCGGTAATTTTGGGTACGCTCGTGATTCTCGAGAACCGAGGGCGGTTAACTTACCGCCCTTACCGGTAAATTGATCAATCTGTGCTAGTCCTGGTACAGTTCTGGGCACAAGTGCTGTGAATCACTTTTGATTTTTATTCCCGTCATCATGCCTATTAAATCGTTTAACTTTTGTTTTTATTAGTAAATGGTAGATGTCGTATTAAATAAATAAATATTACGGGACAATTTTACACAAATCGCTTTAGTCCCATGGTAAGCTCAATAAGGCTTGTGTTATGGATACTAGACGACGATATATTTAATAGATATATTACTTATAAACATAGAAAAAATCCAAGACTCAGGAACAAATATTTATGCTCATCACACAAATATTTGCCCTTACCGGGATTTGAGCCCAGGACCTCAGCTTCGCAGGCAACGTTACTCTCACTGAGCCAAACCGGTCGTCAAAATACTAAAACTTGTATTGAACAGTATCGAACACTAACAACCAATTTAAGGGCCCGGTTTTAAACGAAGTCTCATCATCAAATCCGCCTAAACACGTCCATTGCTGGACAAAGACCTTCCCCAAGCAGGGCTACAATTCATCAATTTGTCGGCAGGTTTAGCTCAGCGGGAGTGTCGATGCCTGCGAAGCTGACGGTCCTGGGTTCTAATTCCGGTTAGGGCAAATATTTCTGTGATGAACATAAATATTTATTCCTTAGTATTGGATGTTTTCTATGTGTATAAGTAAATATATCTAAGAAATAAAAGCCTTTTTCATTTATTTTATGGGTGCTGGCCATAAAATAAATAAAATAAAACAAATAAAAAAAATCTTTTATTTCTTGCGAATTAAGAATCGAACAGTTATAATAAAGTTTGAATTTGCAATTAATATTATTATGGAAAATTAAATTTAATGTCAACATAGTCATAATAAGTTCAATTAAAAGTAATATACAAATTCGCAAATATGATTTATGCAAGAACTTGAGTGAAGGTGAATAAGGTCTCCTCCAGTGACGACCAGTGTTCTCGGTCCTTAGGGTCGCTCATCGAATCATTGCCGGTGACTTGCTTGATGTTGCAGTACCCATAACACAAGCCTTATTAAGCTTACCATGGAACTAGATAGTTTTTTGTAAAATTGTCCCCTAATGTTTCTTTATTTTATCAATTCAAGTAACATGGCGACTATAACTGGATATATTTGGAATAACTGTGGGTTAACATAAATATTTAATTAATTAATATGCGGTACTGATAACTTAACCTACTTTATTTGTGATACGACTAAACTTCCGGCCTGCTTCAGAGATAACTTTATTGCCATTAATTCGGCCTCGTTAAACTGACTATTGAGTATGAGTATGAGGATTGACGACTTTTAAAACGTTCAAGTAATATTAAATGGACACTCATTTCGTTAATTTATTATCAAGGAGCGCCATTTTTTTTCATAGTTATTTTAAAAGTAAATCGGAAAAAATGTGAAAGAAGTATATGCGATCCCTAATAAAGTCATTAGCGAAAACGTGACGCGCGTAGGGAGAACAGCCTTTACATTTTTACAGTAAATTCGTCTTAGTAATGGTGCTTCTGTATGATTTTCTACACTGTGACGGTCACCTACTCTTTTTGTCGTCTACGCTCGTGTAGAATGGGGAACTTTTGAAATGGATTTCTTTCTATCTATATGAAATCGGGAAACTTTCGTGAATTAAAAAATGTAGTTACATTATTTTTTGCCTGGCAAGCCTGTTTAAATAATATGATGTCAATTAAATTATGATGATGTCAATGTCAATTGTTAGTACTTACCTACAAAAACACAAACGTAGGTAAGTATACCTACTTATAATTAATTTATTTACTTTTATTTATTAATAAGTATATTTACACAGCATTACAGACTATATCTAACACACTGAAACTAAATGTAAACTTAAGCTAACAATCAGATAGGGACACTAGTTATCCTGTCATCCATCAACTCACAGTACTTCAGACACGCATTACATACAGCCGTCCAAAAAAAATATATAATGCGCGCCACACAAATGTGTATCTATGAAGTTAGTTTTAAAACCCTCCCGCTACGGCGTCCAACCCAAAGGAGACCTAAATACATCCATTCCCGTCCAACATTTCATCGTATCGGAGGAATATGATAAGGACAGTTTTTGGGGGGAGATATTCACATTACTGAAATACAGAAAAATCACGACGAGATTAAGGGGATGCATCGAAAATTTAAGCTATTTTGTAACGCATTTTTTGTCAAATCTAGTATATAAATCAGGCTGGTTTTCAGATATGTGTTTCTTGACTATATAACCTATTCAGTAATTAACACGGAAACATGTTTAATGAAAATTTCCTCGATGGAAAAGTTATCCGAAAACGCGTCTTCATTTCCCGTTTTTTGTCTAGTTTGTACAAACGACAGATTAATATACGGCTAAATTGTGTTAAAATGTCATTCTTCCAACTTAAATGTTAACAAAACTTAATAATATCTTCGATTTCATGGTACTTTTACATCTTGCGCTTACGCCAAAAAACCCCAAGCATGTAGTGTATTAGCTTTCTCTTTCTTTGATGCGCGCGAGCAATAAATTCGTCCCTTATTACAAATCACGCTTATTGGCTGACTCCGCGTTTGGGGCACGATTTACGAATGACGAAGTTGCCCCTTAACACTTGTGGACAAATGATTTTTATGTTATATACTCGCGTAACGACGCTGAATAAAAGAAACATTATTATTTAATATACATAACATCCACTTTCGACCTCGCGCGTACCTATTCCCAAAGCGCGAGATAATTACATGGTCATTTGGCGTGACCGCGGCTAATAGAGAATCCCGTAGGAATCGACTCGAGACGCGATGCTTAGAATAGCCCCCCTCGGCTTGCATAGTCGTTGGTATTCATTTTGAGAATATTACAAGGACTCAAATTGCACAACTCAATTTAACTCATCGACTATGTAAAATGTGGTGTAAATACCTACGAATAGCATAGATTTCCTGCAGCTCAGCTCATCGGTTCTTCAATGGTAATCAGTTATTATAATTTTCATACTATAAAAATAGACTTTCCCACCCAACTTCAAAGGCTCATAAAACAAGCTGCACGTAAGGTATCGAACTCATTATTTACTCCCGTATTACTTCATTGTTAAATGAAGTAATTCGGGAGTCCCGTCCCGACGATCCAAACTCTTTGTAACATTTGTGGTCACAGGAGCGTAGTCCTGTGACTACAAATGTAAACGAACGGTAATCGCGAAATAGTTAATACTAAGCTATGGTTACATTTTTCGAAGAAAGTTTGCAGAAAAAACACCCCAATAACGCACATTAATAAATGACAACAACCGCAAAACCGTTTGAAACGACCAATACTTCCCGAAGCCGAGTTATAATTAGAACGCAAAAAAACCGCCCGAAATCGGAAATGTATGTTAAACCTGCGGTTGCCAGGTGGCGGGCGGTTTTTACGCAACCAAATGTGGTTTCGATCAATCACTGTACTCCACGTTACCTTTTTCTTATTTTTTTAACTAACCATGACGATCGTAAGTTGCGCATGTGGTTTACTTTATATGCAAACTAGAAGGTGCTTTCGCGGAAGAGAATAAGTCATACATAACTTCCTTTTTACTTCAGCCTAGTCGGGTATAAAGTATCCTATAACCATTCTGTGGATGCCCTGCTAACTGTGTACCAAAAAATAGTTGAAATCCGTTTAGCCGTTTCGACGCGACGTAGCCGCAACGAGAACGACACATCCATACTTAATATTATAAATGCGAAAGTGTGTCTGTCTGTCTGTCTGTCTGTCTGTTACCTCTTCACGCTATAACCGCTGAACCGATTTGAATGAAATTTGGTATGGAGATAGTTTGAGTCCCGGGGAAAGACATAGGCTACTTTTCATCCCGGAAAAATACCCTTATCCGCGATAAACGAATTTAAGGCGGACGAAGTCACGGGCAGAAGCTAGTACGAGAAGTTTCACTGTCCTCCAAATAGTCCATTTTACATGTTTTTAAAATTATCTTTAATGAACAGACATTTCATTTTTACAACTTAATAATGGGGAATGGATGAAAATTTTCAAAAATCTTGTAATATTGTTTATAGGTAGGAATAAGCCTCCTTATTGTCGAAAAAAAATACAGATTTTTCTGTGGCTTAGAGAACAATAAAAAGACGAAAAGCTGTTGTTTGGCCAATATTATATATGTACCTGCCTTATACTGTACGCCAAATGCAGCATTGATATTTTCGATTAAAATGGCTGTAAATGTACTTACTGTTATTCTTGCCGTACCGTATAAGGCAGGCACATAAGCCCACCGACACCTTTTCATCTTTTTATTTTTTTCTAAGCTACAGAAAAATCTATTTTTCTAACTTTCCATATTGGTAAAGGTTTTCTCATACTCATACTAATTTCGTCGTTTAATAAAATTGACGACTGGCTTAGCTCAGCTGGAGTAACGTTGCCTGCGAAGCTGAAGGTCCTGGGTTCGAATCCCCGTAAAGACAAATATTTGTGTGATGAGCATTAATATTGGTTCCTGAGTCTTGGATGTTTTCTATGTGTATAAGTAAATATATCTTTTAAATATATCGTCGTCTAGTACCCATAACACAAGCGTTGTTGAGCTTACCGTGGGACTAGTTCGTTTTCTGTAACATTGTCCCCTAATATTTATTTATGTTATATTTAAATTTTAAATTAAATATTCATTAAATATATTAAAATAATAGAAAACATTCTATATTACAAGATTAAATTGTCATTTTATTATAGTTAACCACAATAGTATTTGTAGATGGAATGAAATACTTTGGCTGACAGCCATTTCAGTAATTTAAGGCCGAAACACACCCGTGCACATGCGCGTGTGCGTGGCGTGCTCGTTGTATCGTATGAAATGTCATAGTAGATGGCACACCGCTTGCGTGGCGTGCACGTGCGCAGCGGTGTGTCATCTCTTATGGGTATTCGTACTTTACAACGCGCACGCCACGCGCACGTCTACGTGCACGCTACGCACACGCATCCGGTGTGGCTTGGCCTTTATTAAAAAAACTAGAAGGTGCGGAGTTCGTAGCGGAGAAGAAACAAAATCATAACCGTCATTTTATTCAGCGTAGTAGATTAAAAAGTATCCTAAAACTGTCTGTGCATATACCCAGCTAGGTACCCGTGTACCAAAATCAGTTGAAATCTGTTAGTAGATATAAAAATGTCGAGTAGAATACAGATTCGCGGGTAGGAGCAAAAAAGATGTCTGCATGAGTGCACAGATCATATTGTCGCTCGTGATGCGATTCGTTTTTTCATACTTATACTCCTTTATTGATAAAATATATCTACATTTCACAAGTGGTCGACATACCTATCATTAAATTTAAATTTAAAATTATTAAAATGAATTAAATTGTCATTATATTATAAAATACTATGGCGGTCAGCCATTGCTGTAATTTATTTAAAAAATGTTAATTACGTCACTGTGTGACTGTTCTAATACAGACTTTAATAGTTGTAAAAAATCTTCGTAGGTAGGAACTATCAGAGTACCTAGTATCATACTCTGAAACTATATACAAGTTACAATTATCGTATTAAATAACTGATATGTCAAAACTTTATTATTATCAAATAAAAGCAAATATCAAATAAAAGTCCATATTAATGTCTCATTTATAGCTTTTCAATATGATATACCTACAACGGCTACAACTCAACCATTTAATATGATAGTTAATTGACCCTTCAGGGTTAGTCATAGTTTGCGAATATTCCGTGATTTTTTTTTAAATTCTTCCTATTTACTACTTACTTCAGTATTTTTTTTAAAATTCATACAAAAATTAATAAAATAAAGCTTTTTTCCATGTGTTTCCTGCGTCCAAAATAAAATTTATACATTTCTCATAGGTTTATATATTATCCAGTTAGAAACATATATATACATTGATTAAAGTAGGTATGCGAATTATGTTAGTGTGTCGATATAATGTTTAATTAGTAATAACCTACAGCCGCCACAATTAACTCATGTTTTCTCAATTTATTTAAGCATATGTGTCGCAACATCTGTTCTCAGCGGATATAGTTTTTGCAGTGCGCCTACGTCGATTTCCGTTATAACAAAATAGGTCAATATGTCCCCAACGCTCCTTCCAAAATATTGATAATGTTTTGCGAATATTTTTATAGGTTTACGTGGGAAACCACGTTTTTAAACTCACAGAATAAGCTGATAATTTTACAAAGCCGAAGATAACAAAAAAAATATTATTCGCCTAAACTAAAAGTATTTTATCTTAGTTCTCAAAAATATTCAGTTCAGTTCTAAAAAAGTAGCCATAGACCTTTCTAACAAACATAAAATTAATAATATGGTAGTTAAATTAATTTATTAATGTGATAACTCGGCGATATTCGCCGGCGAAACAAAACAAATATCCAACCGATCGTTCCAAATACGTAATTAACCTCCGCACATGTTTTACAAAGAAAACTCAGTCTTTATTTACATTACACACGAAACGGCTTAACGCGGCAAACGCAGTTTTCCAAGCCAGTCTGCGCCGGAAAGTGTCATCGTTTCCCGCCATCCGGGAAGTCAACCAACCGAAATTTGCCGCCTAAAATCTGCCAGCCAATGAAACTGGTAGCCGCCTTTTTCGGCCAATCAGCGACGAGCCCGCGCTCGCGCTTCGCGTCATTGTCATATCTTGAAAATTAGTACAGCGGCGAACCCCGTCGGCAAATTGACGATTTTCCGTGAAGGAGTTTTCAAAATATTCAAAGGGTGAGTTTCCAACAACCTACTAACTGTTTTATACACGATATTGACTATAGAATATGTCACGTAATATTTCTTCATCACTACAATAATTATATAGCGCGATTTAATATGTAAAGATACGAAATCATGTAATTAGGTGACTTAAAAGATGAAATTATTTCGATGAAAATTATATTAAAAATTGGGACGAATAATCAAAATATAATCATAATAATAACCAGCAATATAAAAAAAATCATCGCGGTAAATCTACTAACTCAAATCTAGTTAGTCTTGTTTCGGCAAGATGGCCGCTATTCTACGTGCTATTAATATATCTTCCGTCTACTATGCACAGTCCATTCTGACCGTATAAGTGAGCGAGACGGCTATATTTCGCACAAGAACAACCGGAGCAAGCGCCTGACTGCTTGCACACGTAACTAGACACGTCTTCTTTATTTCGTAAACAAGTCTGATTTAGTGTTGCCATAGAAACAATATATCGTGAATTTGCGGTTTTAATTTTATTATTGTACTTTGAGTGTACAATTATGAAATTGAAATAATTGTTAAGGCACAGATTTAAATCGTAGTTTTAAGAAAAACATGGTATTTTAATGGATGATATAATTAATCTACCCAACTGTAGTACAACATCTACTACTACTAAAATGAAATACCATAAGTACTAACTACGATAATTATACATTTATCTATTTAATTGTATGGCGAAAGATCTGTTGTAGAAATTAATAATTATATATCTACGTTGACATATATTTTCTTTTATTCCTTTTTCTCATTGTTTTCGCTGCATTAAGCAACGCTTATGTCAGTTACACTTACAATTTTCATTTTGTCTAAAAAATTACAAGAACAGAGTTATAATTTTAATAAAAGCACATTTCATTTCGAGAAAATGCAGTAATTAGATAATAATTTAATTAAAATTGCCATTTATTTAATTTTGGTATAAAAACCTATGCTACATGGTAACACACCATGGACTCTCCGCTATCACAGCGCACGCAACTTTTGTGGGCTGTGGCGCCACACGGTGTCGAGAAGTAGAACTATTACGAAACAACGCAACGCCGCTAGCGCCACGCCACGCACGCGCAGCTCGCAGCGCAGGCGACGCCGACCCGACTCGAGTCGAGTTAGCTTTTTCTTTTTCGTCAGTCGCCGAACGTACCTCGGTCGTGCGGCTGCACGTTATTGTTTTGTGACGTCGCGTGTTTTTACGAATTGTTTACGCTCACTTGCACTAACCTGAATTAGAAACTCAAATCGTGTTCTTATTAGTGCGTGATGGACCAAACATCTAGCTGCGTGCTTGGCTTATTACGTTGTATTGCATTCAAAAACTAATTTTTGACCTTGTTTAACGCTAGGTGAAGAGAGCGTCGCGGATGCTATCAGAGAAGTGTGTTCGCGCTGTGTTTGGTGGTGGACTTAGTCGCCTGGAAGAGATGTCCGCGTTAAGTGTGAGAGCGCCCGGCCTGCAAACGACCTCCGTGTTGGACACGAGGTCGTTGCGGGTCCGAGGGGTCACGACGCTTGAAGGAGTCAGGAGAAATCTATTCGGTTGCACCGATAGAGAAGAAAACAGAAAGTTTGTGGAGCGGGAGTTGGCGCGACAGTTGGAGCTCGACAGCCAAAGATGGGGCTTCGATTTTGCGAACGAACAACCTCTGCCGGGCCCTCAAAGGTTCGCTTGGTCCCTGGTCCCCGCGTCGGCGGTCCCGGCGGCCCTCAGAAGAGCCCCCATGGCCATAGCGCCGCCCAAACCCACCACGCCATCGCAAGAATCGCCCACGAAGCTATCGAGCCCGGAGAACGGCAAAACGCAGAAGAGAATAACAGGTCAGTTTATCTTAATTGCATCTTGTTTTTTCCTTTTTATCAGTTATCACTCAATGCAGTTTATTGGTTGGCTAGATTGTAGTGAAAACTTGTTTAAAGGTGCGTTAAAGTGGTCGGTTTACTGCGTTTTTATGCGATAATAAATCTGAGCCACGGTGACCAAGGTTATTATTATAATTTCTGTAATGTCAAGTCGAGTGCAGTCGACGCATCGTATGGTCGTTAGCAGTCTAGATAATGATGGCTACTTGGAAAAGAACATTAGTACTTTGCGTTCAGTACCTCATTCATTACGGTTGTGTACTCGTTGTTTAGTTGAGCTAATTTGCGCTACTTAATTCATTTGGAGAAGATCTGACATAAGGACCCAACAAATCTGACGCATTTTCTGATTAGACTTAACTAACCGTAACTGAACAATATTTGAAAGCAGTTCTTGCCACCTACTTTTATTAATTACAAACTTAACCGAGCGGGAAGGGAACATTTTTTGCTAATTTAATTTTTGATTTATTGTATTTAAGTCATTCAACCCTTGAAACATGATGCCAAGTCGCCCCAACTGAGTCACATGGCATTTTTTTGACCATCAAGGTGTCAATGAGTTCATAAAGGGACCAAGGAAGTACATTATTCAATAATTACTTACCTCGTAATTAAAAATTAAGATTTGGTACAAATCTTTTCTTAGTTAATTTTTAATGGTCTTTTTTCTTAACTAAAGGGGACATTTTGCGGAAAAAAATGGTTGAACTGCTTATTAGAATGTTTTGTAATTGGTGTTCTAAAATTTCAAAGACATCTGCGTTATTCATCATTGTTTATCAAAACATAGTTACTTAATTACAGTGTGGCGTGTGGCCATATGCCTGTTAGTTTATAACATACCTATGTGACCTAGTTATATTGTTTTGACATCCAGATACGGTGGTGTTCGCCTCCCACATTTGTTCCATTTTAGCTTCCACATGTGCTTAAAAAACAACGCGGAGCTAAGTAGACCTGTACGCAATTAGAAAATGTCACAACTCACAAACAACTTGCTTACTATTGCTACAACCACGTGACTAACTCGTACCTATGTGCTTATCGATTAGCGTTAATTATTACTTACTTCTATTATTTAGAGAAACGTCTGGAACGTCCAGTCTAGCTATTGTCCCCGCATATCTACATATATATATATTACATTTATTATATTATGATGTTTGTGTACTCGCAATATACACATACATATAAAAATAGGGCAATTATTTTTATCCAACTCTAATCCGTACGTTCTCGTACAGGTATTTTATCAAAATAATAGTTAGAATTAACTCATACGCGTGCGTTATATAATTAAATGTGCTTTATCCATTCACTACTACGTATATTTGTATAGTTTATTATCAAAATGTCCTTGCCCAATTCAAACGATTTGGACCGCGGAACGATACGCGATAGATCTCCGATGCTTATTACAGAAGGTCGTATAAGAATAAGATTTATGAAGTCACTTACGCCTTTTTGATCTGGCTTTGCGCCGACGCCGCGTCAGCGCGCATGCGTGAAGCTAGTGACGCGCTCTGCAATAATGGCGTCTGATTTTTTACTCATAGTCATAGTGTTACATTGAACGTACTACGTGTTACGTATGATCTCTATTTGATCAATGTAAGAAACGGTTGGCTGAGGAATGTGTTATTAATTAATGCATATAGGACCAACGTACCTACACCTACCTATCTTATTTATATTTAAGTTCTTAGTCAAAAGACGGAGAAAGACTTTTATCTGGTATCTTTTCAATTTTAATATTAACCACAGTTATAGGTACTTACATCTAAAATTATAATTGTATCTCATAAAATATTTTAATTGATACACACATTTCATCACTAAGGCTTTATCGTTGGGTACGTAAATTGGCCGGTAAATTTGACTGTACATAATAAAAATTACTCGTACGTATGACTCGTATGAGCTCAGCTAACCGGCTTGAGGTAGGTCGTAACGACTCAGGATGCTACTTACTACAGTATTACACAACTTGCAAAAAACTGCGCTAACACGCATTTAGTACCTAGCCGAATCGAGTCCAACACTTTTTGTCTAAATTTAAACGTAAAGAGATCTTTATGAGAGTCATTAGTATTATCTAACTGACCTTTGTGACAATAGTTGACAAGTACCTACAAGCTTTGTGGGTTTTTGTCGGTGTGTTTACTAGTTGTAAACCGTTAGCTACGTTTACGGGTCTCCTTGTATTTTTTTTCTAAATTGCTTCACAATTGTAGCACTGGAGCGCGCAAAGCGGCATCTATCATTTGTCATTACTTCTAATTTGAAAATCATGGTTGTGTTATGGGGTATGGGCTAATTATGTTCCCAAAACTGCTTCATTTCCGACGACCGGCTTAGCTCAACGAAAGTAACGTTGCCTGCGAAGTTAAAGGTCCTGGGTTAAAATCTCTCAAAATCCAAGACACAGGAACAAATGTTATTCCTGTGTCTTGGATGTTTTCTATGAATATAAGTAAATATACCGTCGTCTAGTTCTCATAACACAAACCTTTATCGAGCTTCTCATGAGACTAGTTCGATTTGTGTTAAAATTGTCCCGTAATAAGAGGATTTCCCAAATTTTTTTCTAGACCGTAAAATATTTAGATAGTTCATCTACTTAAAATTCTACACACACTATTAAAACACTGAAATCGATTTAGTTATGGAAAAGATTAAAAGGTACCGAAAATTATGCCAAAAAAATATTTTAAACTGCCATCGCGATTACCAGCAGATGCAATGACTTCCTAAGAATTTTTGAAGTACTCAAGGGTCACAAGTTCCTTTGTCTCGAACTGACCAACTGTAAGAAGCTCGCAGGGGTTCCTAAAATAACCCGGTCACCTATTTCTATCCCTTTTCTATGACATAATTACACCTTTTGCCCTGTAAGTTCGTTGAACTCATGTGTCTGGGTATGTAAGTGGACGAATCCGCGGGGTTTCTCATTCTAAAAGTTGCTATTAGAAATTGTTGCAATTCTCAAAAGGGTTTTCGTCAGTTGGTGGTCAAGTAATTGCTCTACTTGAGACTTCATAATGGTTTGATTACCCTTTAGGGTAATCCGAGAGGATTGAATTTCATCTTCAGTTACAATCACTTTCATAAGTGGCACGTATGTTTGAATCGTTGATTACACTATTAATTTGGTTACTTTCTATTGTAAAAGACGAATTTGCCAGAAAAAGCTGGTAAATGCATGATCTTACAATACCCGATCTTGGGAGCATATTCAATAACTTTATTTATGTTTCATATATGAGATATGTAATATTTATGAATTAATATATGTATTTGAAAATTCAGTATGGATCCCCGTGCCCCTAATAAATCGCTTCCCGTAAATAAATCAACAGCGAGCAACAATGCAGAAGCAAATTTACATCGAAACGTCATATGCTCTAGGTAACAGCGAATATACATAAGCCCTTTTGGAGCGACCCAGGACAATACTGCCGGCGCGTGCGCTCCCTTTGTCGCACCCTCGCGGACAGTAACCGTCGTATTGATTTTTTAACTGTCACTTTCACTGACTTCTATATAGGAAATTTTATTTTATTTAAATTAATATACGTTACCAGCCCTGTAGAGTTTTAAGTCACATCCTAGAAGATTTTCCTATACCTAACAGCAAAAAAGGAGACTATCAAAACATGGACACTTAGCCATGCCAATTTGGGTTAAAAAGCCTTTTGAAAAGTGCGTATGCACGCTAGTCTGAAAAGGTCTACTTTATTGTTTCTTACCGAATGTAAGAAAATTGGCTAACGGGATTGGACACTGTACTAAATACAATAGTATTGATATCTTTCTTATTCATGGAAATATTCATACAAAAAACATCTTGCAAACATCCACCGTGCCAAACGAGGAGTCAGATTGCAAAAAAAGAAAGTAGCGTTACATAAACCTTCAAAAATGAGCGCGATACGGGCGAAACAAAAAAGGTGTTCACACACGTGTTCCGAATTCGAAAATATTAACAGATCTCGTAACGGCCGTATCGATCGCGCATCTGCGTACGCGCACCCGCCACCCCAGCAACACCAAACTACTAAAACGACACAAACACATACAAGTTCCAAGGGAAGTTACGTTGTTTTATCATTAGCATTACAGTCACCGGGGGAGAAATTTCCCCATCCCCCATCGATATCCCTAACCCTGTCATCTGTTTATATCTTTTTCCACACGCAACAGACTGACCTTTGCAAAACGGTCGTTCACTTTTTACTCTTCAATTGTCCAATGACTTTAAATCTCGCTGCAATGACATGTCAGAATTTCGACGGTTGCTGCATGCAAAAATCCGCTTCAATTGGACAATTTGTTTGGTTGCAGAGACGACCTATAAATACATTTTACAGGACAATCGTGGAGTCGTAAATATTTCATCCTTAACTTCGTTCGTAACTTCTGTTACACACCACCCTAAATATACACGCTATTAAAAGCACGCAAAAGTTTAGAAGAATCTTCTGATAAACCAACTTAAGAGTCGCTCGAAGAATCTAGAAAAAACCGGCCAAGAGCATGTCGGACCATGCCCAATGTAGGGTTCCGCAGCCGATTATACAAAAAAATGCACTACAGATAGTACAGATGAAAAAAAACGATATGAAAAAAAAAACACTAACAAAAGAGCGTATCTCCCCGAGAAGCGCATTTTTTTAGCAATAACTTAAAAACTGTATGTCCGATCATGTTGAAAACAATTTTCGTTGAAATTATTTATCTTTATATTTGTAATTTTTTTCATATTTTTTTTAACATACCGTTTAGAAAATAGAGAGAGGGGGACTTAATTTTTGCTACTTTTGGAGCGAATATTTCCGAAAATATTTACTAAATCCATTTTTTTTTTTAGAAACCTCAAACTGTTTTTAGAGGAACTGTCGAATGATGTGCCACACATTGGTATTTGCTGAAAAAGAAAATTCAAGTTTCGGTTACATGTATAGAGTGCTCCCCCTAGAAATATATATATATATATATATATATAATTTTAACTATCAAACTAAGTAGCGGCTTACAAAAGACACCCATGTTCCGAATTTCATCAATATATATCTGACAGTTTTTGAGTATAATGCCGGTGACATACGGACGGACATGACGAAACTATAAGGGTTCCGTTTTTGCCATTTTGGCTACGGAACCCTAAAAATTGACGCAGTATTTTAAGGCCAGAAAACATTCCTACATGTATGTAAAAGTAAGTAATTCCCATTACTTGCACTTGTTAAATGGTAAATTGTAGAAGGCATCGGCACGAAACTAATGCGAGTACGTTATAGTTCTCACGTTGCCTCCCTCAGGAAGGAAGATACGGTTCAATGCCTCTAACGACTCCTGGCGATAAAAAATCATCACGGTTTCTTGTTCTAAATAAATAGCTGTGGGATATGCATCGGTCCTGGCCGTAAAAAACTGAATACTGTTGCGTACCTAGTACCTTCTAGAACCCCCTCTTGTCTTTATTACTAGGGACATGCTTAAAAACTAGGAATTATAATTACTGGATTTTCACAACATAGCTTGTCAACTTAATATGCTCTAGAGCATTGCATATATAATATTGTACAGTAAATACTCGGGAAAGGAAAAGGGGAAGACCAAGAAGAACATATATGGAGCAAATAAAAGAAAAAATAAATGTTTCATCATATAAAGAAGGAAAACAAAAACTTAAATATATGATGATGATGAAATACTCGGGCTCTTTGTATAAAAACGCAAACTAAATTATTTCTAAGGAGCACCATCTTGACGAAGTACGTCAAGTCGATAATATATGAGAATTAATAAGACATTCAAATGACCCAAATAAAGGCACATAAATTCATTTGTGGAATTGATATAAACGGTATCATTTAAGCGAGACGGTACTAGAAATTAGATCAAGGGCGAAAGATGACACGGATGGCGTAAGAGGCAATTGCGATGCCTATTGTCCTAATCATGATGCAACTGCGAGTACATACACTTGTTCCACCAGTGAGCTATCCAATTATTAAATAAGTTTTTGTGGCTGTTGCCGACCAAATTTTCCAAGCCTGAACATGATCATGTGATGTAATGCAATGAATCAAGAATTTGTGTAAAACAGGCGAAACAGAGCATGTTAAACCTATCTCGAGACCATTTTTGAGACCGATGTTACCACTCGTTGGGTTGAAATTTCAACATTATCTGATTCCAGTCGTGCAGAACCGGTGGGTTGAAACATTTCTCCGTTAACTTTCTACTAGTCCAGACTTCACTTACTTTATCACGAACGTAATTACACCAATCGCTGTAAATAATCTTAATTATTTTGCGTTTCTAAAGAAAATGCAAGTTGAAATTTTAATCACAATCTCCGTGATAAAATCACTTTATAACTTTCTTCGTCCCCTTGAACTTTAATTAGGTATTTAACGTCCGCAACTGTCATAAAAACTGATAAGATTGTCACGGTTGAGGCGTCCCGAAGGTTCTCTGGGAACGGTCACCGTAGACCGTAAAATCAAATCAAAACGGACAGCGAAAGTGATTGAAACTCTTGCTTTCAAGCTATAAGATGACAAACCATGTCTTGTGTAGATTTTACTGCTCTCTAAACTACGTGAAGTGAAATCCTCTTGAAATTTATCGAAACCAGGTACCCTTCAGTTCCCATGCTCCTGTGTTTGGGGTGTATCGATAACTGTAATTTCCCAATGAAAGTTCTGTACCGATCATTGGGCCCCTGATAATTGATGCTATCAGCAATATATCACCCTCGTTAAACGGTTTCCCACGAGAGGTCATTGGACACGTGATCAACTGGGAACGTATGGAAACGCTTGACCGGTCAGGAAAAAGTGAATCAATTCGAACAACAAACAAATGGAAAACGTTGGTGCCAGGCATGAGAAGATAAGCGACGATGACCTAGACGCGTTTTAAAATGGCCATGGTAAATAGGTAATTTTTACCTTAAAATTTCCATTGCGTTTTCATAAAGTAGATTCCGATAGACCGTAATTATTATAATGAGAGATCTGGTATGAGTTGAACTTGGAAAAATTATTCGAATTTTGACCCTCGTATTAATTACTTATCTGGACATGCCTATTTAAAAATGCGAGGGGTGGATTTTTTCCATTTTTGCACCGGATCAATAAATAATTACCACTTTTACCCCGTGCGAACCTGACCTTAATAAAAATGCCAGATACGCTGATCGCGTGATGTCTGCCAGTTTTTTTAAATTTCATTCCATAGCTGTTAACTGAATTAATCACTCTATTGAATTTAACGTCAATCAATAAAATAACACAAAACACAATCCCTGTATTTTGACAAAGCCCCTCAATCGGATTCAATTTAGAGCGGCGGTTGATTGTTTTAAATGGAACTCGTCAATTTCAATTTAGGAGCGTGTCAGATTTATTTCCCGACAGATGGACGGGAAAAAAGCGTTCGCGATTGAAAATTTTGAAGGTCAGTCAACTCTAGAGCAATATGGCGGATTTCAGAACTATTGGACAGAGCTGAAAATTTGAATAAAAACGGTAATGTTCCGCCCGCTGCGCCCGCGCGTCAACAGCTGCGACGCGAGTCGGTGCAGTTTTTTAAAACTAACGGTCGAAATGCTCTATTGTTTTTATGTTCGTTAGAGACATTTGTAACGTAATTTTTATTTTATAGTAAAGTGTCTTTTCTCTAACCCGACGAATTTTACGGAAGTCCCTCTAACGACTTGTGCGTGGGAACGACGCCTCGCGTAATTATAATTATACATGTCACAATGTTCCTTCTAAGTGACTCTTGGCGTGCGTGAACACAGCACTTCCCTTTCGGTTTGATTTGAGGTCAGATTTCGAGCATTCCCACCGACCTTAACTACTTAATGACCCCCTTTAATTTCGAGAGACTGGTATGAGGTCGTTATATACTTGAATAAGGAAAGTCGAGGAGAGGTCTTTTTGATATCGGCCCAACCTTGAGCTGAACGATAACACGACGACTTGAACCGCGTGTGAACTACTTAATTAACTGTATTTTACCTTCAAGTATTCATTTTTAAATAGGACAGAAAGTGAAAACAGTAACTCCATAATTATGTAAATTTCTCAGCTCCGTACAATTAGTTGTTGTCCGACAAAGGAAGGGCGTGGAAAAGTGTGATGTATTACTGGATTATTCAGTCGATTTATAAATCACGGGAGAACATTAGTGATTCTCTTAGATATTTCGTATTTCAATGAGAAAAGGACAATCGGGCCACTCGAGACGTGGTGGGATTAGATGGCTCGATTCGACTTACATTTCAATGAATCCTTTATTGTTGTGCTGACACACTTAATATTCTATTGTGGATGACCAAGGCGTTACGCAACTGAGGATGAAAGGAATCGTATTATGTATAGGCGTCAGCCATTATTGTATCAATGGAAGTAGTTCACAGAGAAATAACCAAAACTAAGGAAAAAAACAGTCGATCTGCCGGACCATAAGGATTCCTTTTTTATCTTTTTGGTACGGAACCCTAAAAATGGAACGAAAAAACTTGGGCAAACGTCATTGAACTATCATGTCTTGAACAAGTAAAACTAATTCTAAGTACACAGCAAACAGAGGCCCTCCATATCGACAAGCCCTTGAATTTCAAAATGTTTGCTCAAGCCTGTTTGTCCAAGAACCAGCCAGGGAGAAAGTTAAGTAGGCGACATCCACGATTGCGTGGGCCCGGACAAGAACAACATTCTCGAAATGAGAGATGGAGTGCTTAAGAAATCGTATTTTTTGGGGTGTTGATGAAGGGTCAGAAGCCCCTGACACCACGTGTGAACTTTAGCTCTGATACGGTCGATAATGGACCTCTCAGCGACACTTCATTCTCTGTGACGATTCAACTGTCACTAACGCGTAAGACGCATCCATCACCTTAGGGTGATGGATACCCTTCGATGAATGGAAAATTTATGTTAATATCAAATTGAAATGTTAATTCTCCATAATTATGACGACTGTTAAGCCCAACTGAATAAACAGTCAAATGATCATTTCCAGTTTTATTCAGACTTGTATACAGTCATATAAATATACCTTTGCATCTGCAGTCATTGCGTGTTATTGCAACAATACGACACTCATTACTAACAATTAACTTACAATTGAATGTTTATAAATGAACAAAACATAATTGCATCGATTAATTTATCTTAATTGTTTCTACAACAATGTAATTTTAAACAAAAACCACAAACACGAGACCGGCGGTCATCGACAAACGCACAGTGTGTGCTATGGTAATGTTTCCTTGAAAACGGCTAGTTGTCTAATGAATAACTAAGTAGTTCAACATTCGGTCGTATTTTTATGGAATTTCGGGCAAACATTGACTACTTCGAAGGAGCATAATGAGCATTCTAAATGGCTGAGCTAACAAAACCCTTTGACCTGTGGCTCTGACACTATGTGATTGATCAACGGATACAAAGACTTGAACGTGACTACGAAAGGAACGCTCGCATGTCTCCCACTCAAAAAAATTACAAAAGACCTACCTTCAGAAGTGAATGAAGCCACGACAATGAAAATATACCCATTGTCGAGTTAAAATTAATATTTCATGCTATTCTTGTAGATAAGAATTATGATATTGAGTTACCATCTGAATTTTAAATTTGTTTGTATTTTGATGAGTCTGGTGCGCTGCAGTCGTATAATGAAGCTAATTGTGTGTGAACGAGCGATTATACGGAACAGAAATATGAATATTTATTATTTATACGTTACTATTGAAGTGAATCAAGGGTCAGATTTATGATTGACAGCTTAAGATAAGACCAACGGAGTTTCTAATTCCATATCTATAGCATTTCAACAGTACTTGAGTTTATTGAAGACCTAGAAGGCGCCCATCATCGTTGGCGCAGTCATAAGTCTATTTTTTGCTTCATCGTAGTCGAGTAAAAAATATTATTTAACGAACTTTATAGATTTTTAACTGTCCTTGTGCAAAAAGAAGTTGAGATCCGGCCGAGAGAAGTCACTGTTATCAATATTCATACTTTTCATCTAATTGTTTTCTCGGAATCATGACCCGTGTAAAATAACTGGATATAATTTCATAGTATTGTAGATAATTGTACAATCCTACATTGAAGTCATTATCATCAAACGTTTGTAATTGGGTACAAAAACCGCTGGTCACAATGAGGCATTCCAGGTCCAAATGGGCGCAAAAAAGAACGCAACATTGCGTGTAGTACGTACTTGGCGGATTCCGTTACTTGGCTTGAGGCCCTACAGGGTAGCTGCGACCTCGTAACGGTATCGTGACGACCATTCAGTTTAACTTATGACATTGAACGTTTCGTTTTAACACTTTGTTTTATGTTTTCAATCACGATTAACGCTTCCTTCGAGCGGAACATTAAATAATTGCTTTGTACGAGTATTCGTGTGCTGCTTTAGGCATAAAGTCAGTCTAGTTGCGTAATTTTCTGACCGTTGGTGTCAGTTTAAAATGAATGGCTATCTGATTTCACTTCGAAATGTTTCAGTAAGATGCCGTCAATTTTCTCCGTAACAATGGCCCATTATGCGAAAATTGTTCCGAAATGGCAGTTTCGCAAACCGTCACATTTCCGCATCTTGTGTTCTAGCGACGGGTCGTCGAACCTACGCCGTGTTACTGAACGCACAACAACAACGCGCAGTAGACACGGAGTTACGATATCGCCGATCCAGTTGACGATCGATTCAATTGTTTTTATTGCCGATTTATTGGAGCTCACTGCATACGAATTTAAAATTTAAATTTGAATTTGGAACACGCTGGTTTTGTTTTGATCACTGGCCAGCCTTAAAACATGATACCATAAACAAATAATAGAATGCAGCTTGTTAGTTGGTAGTATGTTTGTTTGCGTTTATTAGTCACCTTTTTCGGGAAAATTAACTTCATACTTCAGTAAGTTTCTTGTCGTTGAGGATGACTACGCCAAAAAACAAAAGAAAAAACTACAGCTTAAGCGTGGGTTGTAAACAACATTATTGCTAAAAAAATAGTGTTCCGACAGCCTAAAGTGTACGACCGCGGTAGTCGAATTAACGGTACCACCGCCCACCGGCGCCTTTCACCAAATCTCATTCACACTCGAATAAACGCGACTTAGAACAAAACCATTCTGTTCGTGCACTGTTCCAGAAAAAAATTGCTGCTTTAGGGTCTACTATCTGTTTAAAACATTTTGTTATAGGAGCTAAAAGTGTTAAATGTTAACAATTTCGAAAGATTTACATACAACTTCGCTTATAACAGTTGAGCTGTTTTTGTCAAATCGATATTCAATGATATGAATATATACCTACGTTGGATTATCGGTATCATAGTATTGTTGTTTCTTTTAGAAATTTACTATTGAATAACAATAGACTTATTTAGATAAGGAAATATGACGTGTCATGTATGTACGTTGCCATTTTATCAAACCTTAGAAAGATAAGGGTTTGTACAATACCTTACGTTTCATTATGGTATTTACTGATGAATACAGTAGTCGGCATAACACGTATAACTTTTATTTACGTTATTCAGTTGGACACAATATGGCAGCAGCGCGCAAAAAAGTGTAAATAACAACATTGACAAACCTAATTTACCAGTTTAAAAAGACTTGTGAACCAATGGAAACCGCCAAACGGGCTACATATGCATACTATGAATCATTATAGAAAAACGTAATTCGTCGGCGTAGTTATCTAAAACACCGCTTTAACCAACCGGAAACCCATGGCGGCCATCTCCAAAACAGCGAGGTTCTTGAACTTAAGAACACAAACACCTTTGTGGCCATAAATGTACAAAAATACTGAGCTCACGGGTACCGTTTCTGCGTCAATGGATTAAACCAACGTGCACAGAACATTTAAATTTCAATTGTTATTACTGTTTACTTAAAAAGGTAAACAAACATTTTGTTAGTCATTGAACGTTTACGATTTGTAATGTTATGCAGGTTTGCATTTGAAACGTACTAATAAGAGTAATAAGCTTCGCTATCGGACAAGCAATTTTCCCGTCGTGCAGCTAAATAAACATTGGACACGTGTATTTACACAATACAAATCGAAATTGACGTAGTTTATTGCAAAATAAATGATATTAAAGAACTTACAATTGGTATAAATGCGCGTTTCGGCCATAGATTGGCGAACTTGGACAGTGATAGTTCTAATCACTTCGTGATATAAAATATAAAATATTGTTGTTGCAAACTCCCCGAGTTACATTCTAAAAAAGTCCCAAACAACCCCCAGAAGATGGACATCCACTACCGGGCTAAGGTCAAAATTTGTAATAGAATCGAATTAGAATCTGGCATGTTTACAGAAACTATGACCACTACAAGAACACAACTAACTTTAATTTAACAATATGTATACTATTGTAAAGGTGTAAAAATGAAATGTTTGTACATCGAAGATATATTCAAACAAAAATATTGGAATAAAAAAATATAGTTTTATTTTTTGTATGTTTGTATGTGTCGTTGCGGCTTCTTCACGCATAATCGGCTTAACGAATTTCAACAATTTTTGATACACGGGTAGCTGGGTATCTCCAGTTATAGGATACTTTTAACACGACTACGCTGAAGAAAAAAAGGGGTTATGACTTTCTCTCCTCCGCGAACGAAGTTGCGGGCGCCATCTAGTGTACTAATAGAACTTGTACTTGGACAAATTAAGGGTATAATGAACGGTACCGCTGGGTCAAACGGGCCTAATGCCGGTGTTTTGCTAAATTTCCAACTAGGTTCCCTTACAATGCGCAGTTCAACGCTCGCGCACGATTTTATTAAGGTTACTGAACCTTTTCGCAATCGCTCGGAAAACGCCAAATTTGCATTTAATCTAAATGTTTTTAAAAATTCTTTATAGAGTAGACTAGTCCAGAAGGACTGTACAACGTAGGTATTTTAACTCAAAACTTATCAGGCTATTAGTTTTTTGTGAAACAGTAGTTATCGTAAGTTTTAATGTGTTCGTCCATAACGACATCTAATCGGGATAATCACTCCAGGTTAACTAGTATAGTCTGCTATAATAATCACTATTATATATCTACTATCAATATTGTCATTATAAGATCACGATCAACAGTTTCCTGAACACATACAATTGTGTAAAGGTATATTGTCTTGCAGTAAAACATGATCGGTCCTGTGAACATTTTCTCAACGCTCACACAATAAATAATTCCAAAAGCGGGCAATAATTTCACATTAGCATAAAACGCAGACCTTGTAAATTATCCACGGCTATATCTACAAGCGATCTAGGTAAAAGGAATATTTTAGCGTAGAATTATCTTGGTGCGTGTTGCCCGCGCTGCCAGTTTCGCAATTATGAGCTACGAGTATAGGGAATGCGGTTCTAATTGCACCACAGTACACAATTACCTACAACAGATTTACAAATAAGATAAAAAATGTCGCAGTATCGATATATTTTACGCTAACTGATCTTTAACATACATATGTGTCTAAGACAAGGGTAAGTTACCTTGGGGATGCTATAGCTTAATTAGTATAGGCGACTTAATAAGGTAATTTGATTTTGTCTCTAGTATAATCTCTTTATACAACGATGAAGCATTTGTGATTTGTACAGAAGAAATTAAAAAACTTTACGCTGTCGATAAAACTGATACGATTTCACGTACTACTTGACAACCTCTGTTTGTTTTTAATGATAGAAGAGAGCAAACGAAACCGTTAAAAATACAATACACTAATAGATCAGTTTACAAACAAACGTGCTAACAATAGCGTCGTTCCAATAGTGAAAGTGTCGTGTCGATCTCTCGCGGGTGCTCAATGATGCTGAAGTCAGAAGCCCCTGTTAACTCTAACGAAGACTTTAACGCACTACATAAACGTCTGTAATCCACGTCACTATTGTCCGTTGTATCTTTACGGTCCTTCCACGCTGCCTTTGTCGTAAATATCCTGTGCGCAGCTAAAACGTCAGAGTAAATTATACTCCTAGTTTATACAGAATTTATGAGACTATCCGACTCCATTTCTAACTTTTGTACGATTAAGGTATTTATGTAGCGACTGCATTCCAGTAATATTGAATATTAAATTATTATAAACACTAAGTCTTGCATAAGAGTAATTCAGAAATCTTAAAATAAAATACTACAAGAAATTGCGATAAATCAGAGCGAATTTGAATTGATAAAGTCATTCATCAATAGGTGTATATTATATGAATTTTGTCCCGCTCACAGAGTCACGTCACGACCCTGCGGTTAACAGTAATTTAGTGTAGTAGAAGAAAAATTTTGATGAGAATATAGTTGCAATTGTTGCATTGGACGGGACAATACTTGTATGCGACATAGCGACACTATAATTTCTAATAGGTACATGTAAAGCATGTTGTGTGCCCAGTAACCATATCAAGGTGCCAGCCTTGCCCAAAAGGTCGTATCTTATTAGGCAATACGGGTCTATTAAGTCCTTTTATGGTTCCCAGTTGTGCCCACACGGACCGGTTTTCGTTAGAAATCTAGCCAGCCTCCATGCAAGCGATTATTTTAATAAGCGGTCATTTTGTCTCCTCAGTAATTGCCCGGAATATCTCGCGTTCTGTGGGTGCTTCTGCTTGACATTTATCTCGTAGAACGTTCTTGTTAACTACTAGAAGCCTTTAAATTACCTCACTGTTCATTAAAATGTTTATCTCGTTATAATTATTAATTACATTTTGTTTTCTTACAGGTAAGCATCGTTTATCGATACGGCAATTTGGTTAAGATCGTCGGTCCGTAAGTACTCTATAGATTAACATTCTACAGCATTTTTCCATCCCATTACAACTTCATGCCATTGCCGGGTCTCCGATGACCGCATAGAAAACCATAATTGGACCAATTTGAATAAATCTCTCCAACAAAGGATTCCTTCTTATTACTATAATTTGTCTCGTTGCATGTGTAATCAGCAATAGACAGATAGTTTTACTGACTATTACTGTAATCGCACTGAAGTTTACGAGGAATTTGACTTAAATCTTGGAATTTCTCTCGGCGCCCTCAATAGAAGTTGAGAGTTTCAAATTTTGGGCGCCCTATTCACACAATCCTTTGACTTACTGAATAGCCACTAAGCATCCCAGTTTGCACAAGCTATTAATGGTGTAACTTGTTTAATATACGCATTATGGCTTTTGTCTCGGGTCTTATTAGAGGGTCCTTGTTCCTTTCGGCTGTTTAAACAAATAAGTTCACACACTATTCCACATCGTGAGGATCCCATTATGACGTGAGATTTTTGGGTCAAGTGCATTAGGTCCACAAACTCAAGGTCTTCCTGTGGCCACGTTCAGGAACTCGTTGCTTAGCGACCTAAGTTTATCGTCACTTTAACCGTCAACGCTACATTTTAAAGTATCGACAAGGGTTCAAAACATAAAGATAAACTGTTCAAGGGCTATCTACATTCCCAGACAAGTGGGTCACTATTAGTAGTGATTATTTTTTTTGTCCCAGTAACCGCATTTAGAACCTTATGGTCGACTGATAACACAATGTTTATATTTAGTAACTCCGCTCCTAAATTGATATCTCCTAATTTGACTTCAGTAAAAAAGGAGGCGTGACTTAAAACTTGGGTTTTCTTGATATGCTTTTTTAGTACGATCTCGGGTTTCAAATTATACACGCACGTGTATTAGAGGAGTAAAAAATATAGGTTATACCTGAACGATGCACTGCAACTAACGTGCACAGATTTACCAAATCACTTTTAATTTTCTTCAAGCATTATTTTCTCATCAAGCTTTGCTTTCCTTTCAAATTCTTCTATTTTATTAGTCTTAGGTTCTTGCTGCGCATGTATTTAATCTTGCCTTTCCTTATTTCCATCCAACATAATATCGTTTCTTTGAATTATCAGTGTCTTATTAGGCTGGCGACGCATCTTCTTGGAACCCCTACAAAGGGCCATTAACGTGTTAAGTGACGGGTCCTCTTGCAAGACAATCGCACACGTGCTCGCTAACTGGTCTTATTTTAACTGTTCATTACTTTGAACACCTTATAGCTATCGTGAAGTTGTCTTTAGCTCCCGTTTTGAACTTTGCATCCAAGACAATAATTACACGTTACTTTGTATTATGATCCCTGCATTTGTTCTACAAATCTACATCTACTACGCCCAGTTTGAGCTATTATGATCCCTGCATTTGTTCTACAAATCTACATCTACTACGCCCAGTTTGAGCCGTAATTCTAAAACAACTCATAAATTTAAATTTCGAACGAACGTCTCAAGTGCGAAACTAAAAAAGGAAAGAACACCATCCAGCCAGTATTTTCAACCGGCCTTTACTATTTGAAGGGGTCGTAAAATGATTTCCGAGCACAAAAAGTTGTTTTGGTTTTTCAAGTCGTGACCGAGCGAGGTAGAAAAAAAGCATTTCTTATAAGAGATCGTACTATGTCATAAATAAACTACTACGACGTTTTTTGTGGGGGTGAAATTCAAATCTGTTGGTGCAACGGTCATTTGTGTCTGGTTTACGTTGCTCTGGGATCGCGTTACAACGCGGTGTGGTTTTGCTTATTGCGTCGTGTTTTTTTTTTTCTTATCTGCACTAACACTTAACTGGGGCGCGCTAATCCAATACATTTCGCAAGGGCACTTGAAACTCAGTTTTATGGGCTTAAGAGTACACACGTTAAGTCGGCTATAAGATGAAAAATATTTTTTTTTTGCAGTAAACCAAAGCTCACTTTTGAATGCGCTCATGGATGAGTAGTGATTTAAAAATAATATTTTAATTGGTGAGATGGTGGTGCATCCATCTGAGGGGAAGCTGCTTGGTCACTAGATGCAATCTGGTCGGAGATGCGCGGTCAACGACCGGGCAAGTGAGACAGCAGTATGAGCGCGAGCGGGACGTCCGATGCGCGTACGCACGAAGGAATGAAAATTATTGTATTATTGTTTATCCTTCATGTGTGCGTGATGTCCTTAAACGGGCTAGGGTGCGTCTAATCCTGCGTTTGTTATTGTTTGGACGTCTCCAGTTTCCAACATGCATTCACTGATGCATGAAGAATATCAAATCGAAGCGTAGATTTTCATTCTTTAGCGTCTCCATGTTTTTATGGATACGGACGTTTCAAAGGACTAAATGTTTGGTTGCTAAGCGTTTAAAGTACCTACTACAAAGAGGCTTTGGAACGCGAGCGGATCAAGCATTGTTGTAGGATTAGGCTTGGACGCTTATACTCGTTCCCAGCTCGATGGCACGATCTGACACTAACCAAAGCTTTTATCTGGAACGAGATTAAATTCCTTTTCAAGCTTAAGGGCCTACATCGTCATTTGTAAATCACGCCCCAAACGCGGAGCCAGCCAATAAGCGTAATTTGTAATAAGGGACGCATTTATTGCTTGCGCGCATCAAAGAAAGAGAAAGCTAATACACTACATGCTTGGGGTTTTTTGGCGTAAGCGCCAGATATAAAAGTACCTTGAAATCGAAGATATTATTATGTTTTGTTAACATTTAAGTTAATCACTTAAAATATAAAGGGAAGAATGACATTTTAACATAATTTAGCCGTTTATTAATCAGTGGTTTGTTCAAACTAGACAAAAAACGGGAAATGAAGACGCGTTTTCGGATAACTTTTCTATCGAAGAAATTTTCTTTAAACATATTTCCGCGTTAATCACTGAATAGGTTATATAGTCAAGAAACACATATCTGAAAACCAGCCAGCGCTACAAAATAGCTTAAATTTTCGATGCATCCCCTTAATCCCGAAATTTAATCCCACCTGCGCCACTGGCAGAATATGTAACAGCATTGATCTATTCGCAATTAAAACCTAGACTTGTCACCTGTCAGTCCATCGTCACTTTCCCGCCAAGCGCGATCGGCGTTCCCACCGCGTTACTCTCGCTTCGGTAATTTCTAATGATTATGCATAAACTTACCTGCAGATTGCATACACGAGCTCACCAACGGACAATGTGCATTCAGCCATTGAGATTCAAATTTTATACAAAAAAAAACGCATAAAAAGCAGTGTTTATTGCTCAAAATACACAAATAACGACTGTCCCATGGTCATTGTGGGTCAAACTGTCCCTATTGTTGCCCTAAGTTGTCCAGCTTGAATAGGAGTAGGTTACGAAGGGACAAAGGTGGTGACATCTCTAAGAAAGAATAGGGCTAGTGGACGCTTTTATGCAAATTGGATTTAATTGAGGTTATAATGGCCGGGATGATGGATTCGAGGGTCGCATGGGCACGACAATTGCAGTGACTCAGCTAAGTCTATTAATTCTCTATTAGATCTATCTTAGCAGCACCGATTCTTCGCAAATTTTTAAGCTTGATTTATATCTGCAGAATTACAAATGAATTTACGCGAGCTCTGTTATATTTGTGGTGCTTATTATTTCTTAAACAAAACGCGTCGACAGACAAGGCAAACAAATGTTCTTGTTTTGACTGTTAAAATGTAGCATCTCTTCCGTGGATACTATCCGTGAATAGGATCCTAAAATTAAACAGGCATTCCATTAGTATACATAAGTAGTCAACAATCCTAAAAACCAAAGATTCGTTTACTTTAACAGTTTAATGTTCTTTCCGTAGCGGTACGTCAGAACAGTGCGGTAGGTCGAAAAGAACAGTGAACAGACGTACACAGCGCGTGCGCGGCACAACCACTGTTTTTACACCGGATCATTAATAGCTAGTGCTGCTACATCTGCTAAATGTTTACCTATAGATATTGTCTTTGTTCGTGGGAGTAACTTACTATTTGCCACAAGCTTTGGCGCCATTTCTCAAGGCATTCTACCGTTGCGCGAAGTTTGCATCAGTCATCAATGACTTCGCATACAAACGCGGTGCCAACACAGATTAACCGGGGTAAAATACTATAGATTCAATATTATTAATCTGTTTAATCAGTCAGTGTCAACGAACTCTCTTATCACAAAATAAGTTCAATAATAAAAAGGTATCTACAAACCTTTCTATCGACATAGTTATATAACATTACGCAAAAGTATCTGACATAATGCTGTATTACCCGAAAAATGAAAATAATGAATCACCGCAACACATTGTACAACGATACGCTATCGCAAATCAGAACATACGTACCAGAGACAGTCGGTCTGCACTTTATTTCAATCTTTATCGGTTGATATTGTATCTTTCGCAAATGTCGTTAGGACCAGGGCAGGGGTCAAAGACCAGGCATTGTTGGTCTTTATAATTGAACAATGTCTCACAATGCCAAGTTACCCGCGATTGACGAGATGGGGAGATCGTATTGAAAGTCTCGTTTTTGCCTCAATACAGAGGGTACGAGTTAAGTTGTAGATTTTTAATAAGGATAAAGTTCATTGAGCTCTCAATGAATTGCATTCCCTTTCCTTACAAAACACTTGAAGCTCGCAGAAATGATAACGGAATAAAATCGAAACATATAGATTGACTTCATTAACAAAAGTAGGACATTCAGAGATACATTTCAGTAACTCAACGAATGTTCCAAACAGGGCCACACACACAGGACTCTTCTTTAAACCAAACTCTTCAACATTTTAGCGTTTTGCAAATCAATAGCGCTTTTGCTTCATCACCTAAAATGAAAAACTAACACCTTAACTACCACCAGCTGACCATATTCGAAATGTAACACTTAATACCCTACTAATATTACGTTTCCCGTAGGCTAGCCTTCTAAATGGTCACACCGTGACCACAAGACTTGTGTCCAACTCGGACGCACTTAGACTCGTTTCGCAAGAGATCTCTTGCACTAAGACTGTTTGCCGACGATAACAATATTTAACTAGACTTTATTATTCCGCGATAATCTCTTATCCCTATCTAACACTCATATTGACACAGATGTATCAAATTATAGGGCGGAATTTTTCATTCCAAATCAAACTATGTCCCTTTAAAAGTAAAGTTGCGATTCGGTTGCAGTAGCATTGATTTCACGTTCGTTATCGGGTATCAAACGTAGGTTGCGAACAGAGTGCATTGTTCATGCATTGTGCAGTCAGTTGCCATGCGCCAGAAGCGACACGGCATAAGTGCGATGCAGGCATGGAGCTGCTAATGTATTGACAGTAATTATAGCGTGAAGAAACTGTACTCAGCACTGTCTATAGCTTTTACAGGCGTAGTTAAAAGGGCGGATGATGATACATATTCCTTTAATATATCTAGGGTAAGACTGGCATAAGCTGTCGAAATTGAATAATGACGCGTTGATGGATGAAAACGTTAGTTTAAAATTGATGTTTTTTGCTTCACATCACAGTTTTCCCCCAAAAAATTGAGACAAAGGAAATAATAATTAGCGTTCATAACAACTTACTCCAACCGCCGACATCATAATATTTGCCGTTACTTAATTTGATCGCTTCACTTAACATGTAAATGTATTAATAAACAAACGATGTAATAGTACAAGAGAAATCAGTTCCCATATAATTTGTGCGTTATTTGGTTCTCTAACTAAGGGAGGGTTGCCCTCCCCTACAGTGTTGCCATGATAAAAGATTTTTTGGAGATTTAATTTGTGGGAACCGCTGCGCAGGATACGCTACGATGCTTTTCCGTCTCGTCATTTATTATTAAAACAACAGACCACTTAGTTTCCTATTTTGTCTTATTTCTAATGAAAAATAGAATACAAAATCCAATAAGTCTTACTAGATAATTAGGTTGTATTTAAAAATATATTTCATTTTCCGGCACCCCGAAGACCACAGCGGTATTTGTGCTAATAATATGAACGCTTCTAAACTATTTTACCAAAATAATTATTTTTCGTTACTTTTGTGACATTGACAATAATAAAGGGTTACACACAATGTAACTTTTGTCTCATGCAAATGTTAGATTAAGACAAAAGTTGGCCGAAGTTCAGCTCTGCCGAAGCGAAGCGCCGCTTTGTGAAATCTTATTGTAACTTCGTTAATGTATGCTAAACTATTTAAAATGCACGTTATAGATCTGCGAATGCGTGAATGTCTATTGTTTATATTGTATACGTTTAACAGTAAATTGTTTTGTTGCAACAAATGTAATCTCGGTCGATTTTAAGTTAGAATATATAATAATAAAATATATTTTCCTCGTTAATAGATTGTAATTGTGTTTTCCAAATAATTGTTTCTGATTTCCGTGTACTTTGTGTTAATAATTAATAATATACATACGATAATGTACAATGTTACTAATACCTACTGGTAATTGGCTATTGGCAACTTTTTTTGTGGTATTTTATAGAACGACGTCTTAGTAATAGAAATATTGGTGAAAAATAATTATAAACACATAAAAAATCCCCGAGATACAACATTGTTAAAAGCACATTTTTGAACTTTGCCAAAAAACGTTTCATACGAAAGCCTAGTATCTTGTGTGTTTGTTCTGCAGCCATGTTAAAATTTGCGTTTATTGCAATGGTTTCACAACAAAAGTTACCATACATTTTATGGGTTATTCTATGGTATTTTCAGACATTACCTAATATTTTCATACTTTAAAAATATTTTCCCGCCCAACTTTAAACACTCATTCATAAAAGAAGCTACACGTAAGGAATTGAACTCAATATTTTAACGTAGTTTTTATTTTGTTTGTTTTATCAGGATCAGCTTTTACAATTTTATATTACTGTCGAATACCCTATTCATATTAGATTCTAGACAATCTTAAAAGAGAAGACCTATAGATTTGATATGTTGTAATTTTATTCCAGTGTTAAAGCAGGATAGTTCTAATATTAAATAACGCATATATTTTGCATAGACGTAATGCAATGTTTTCTGTTTTAATCCCCAAGCCAGTTTCATCCACTTGGTGCCTCGAGATTTGCATTCGCGCGAAACAGGTCGGTTCACTTTGCACCGCCGCGTTCCCACGTTCACGATAATTTGATTAATATCTGCATGTCCATTGCATATTAAAATGCACGAATTAATTAAAAGTAGGCAAAACAATCGTGCATAGTTACATGTAAACGGTTCTCGATATTCGCTGTTTTTTAATTTTAGTTGTTTTTTTATCGGTTTTCTCCGTGTACCGATAACGTTTGATATGCTTGATTTTTTTCGTGGCCGTGCAATAGTCGTATTGCATTTCTTTCGAATGCATTGTTAGAGGTTAGACAGTATTTAAACTCAATCTAGGATTATTTTGCGAATTAATTTATTATTTAATTAATATTGAACTAGACGCCCGCAGCTTCGTTCGCGGGGGAGGAATTCAGCGTAATCTGATAAAAGGTATCCTATAACCATCTGTATCTGTAATCTGTTTAGCCGTTTTGATGTGACCAACATACAAAAATTTAAAAGACAAATTTAGATTTAGTGAGCTTCAAATAGTCCGTAATAGTTTTTTATATCTTCAATGTATAGACGTATCATTTTTATAGTAGGTATCAGAGGCGTGGCGTCTGTACATTTTCAGATTTTAAAGAAAAATGTTGTTATAAGCCTTTCTTTGGGCAATCCGGTGGGAATCGGCTTATATAGACGCTGCCACTGGTAGGTATAGATGACGATTTTGAAGTATGAATAGCTATTTATCGGTCTCCTAACACTTCCACTCGAGCGATAGCTCAAGTAGCTAGTGTTTATTTATATTTAGCCGTGCATCGTGTCCTACTTAGGACATCGACACCGCTATGAATATTCACACTCCGAACACGTCCAGCAGCCATACGCTATCTAACTGCATAAGTAATGCATAAAATACCGACACTCACCTCGTAAAATACCGACAATACGTATGCACCCGTAAAACGACACAATTCGTAACTTCCTTCAAGACTTCAATGCTTATCAAATTGCTTTCATGCATCTCTAGTTGTTACTATGCACCCTACATTTTCACACGTTTTAAAAGAAAAGAAAACAAAAAAGAAGATCGGCAAATGCTTGACCAATTGCGTTTATGACCTCAGCTCGCCTTTCACACATAAAAACACAGATAAAAATATCCACCGTTCGCCCTGTCAGTCGTAAAATCTAGTCAAAAATAGAACTTGCATAATAATATCGTAAAACAGTCGTCAGAAACTGTTACGTATCATCATTATTGACAGAACGCTTGACCAATTGTGTTTACGAGGCTCCACCCTAAACTTTCACACATTAAAATGCAGAATCGGAGCGGTCACCTCGTCATAAAATCTCGTTAGGAACTTGGACGAGACCTGCATAATAACACCGTAAAAATTATAATGCTCGAAAACTGTAACGTAGTTTCCATTGTCGTTTTATAGGCTGTTAAAATAGTTGATTATTATGATTTTACAGGAATAATAATAAAGTTTACAGCACGGATAATTAGTGAACCGTGACCGGAATTTTGGGTTTTTTCGTCGTTCGGGATAGGATTTAGTCGGTGTGTGGTCCACGTTTGCGCACAGTGAATCACAACAGATTGTGGGCACGGATTTCGGCTTATCATCGAAGGACTTGAAATCCAACCTTCAATAATTTTTAACATAAAAGAACATGTATAGGCGCGTATTTTAGCGGAATAACCCAGAAATCACGACATTTATTTCAGCAATTTAAGATACCGTTTGATGCACAGTTGAGGTAACTATGTAATGGCAGGTTTTGTCTGGAAAGCCTTGCGGTAAAGCTTTACGTAACGCTGGCTCTCCAAACCGCGTAATAGCCACTTAGCATAGCACTTACGATAACGCAATCTTTAGCACTTTATGGCTTTTAAAAGCAATGTCAAGTGGCCATAAACTCCTACTCAATAGCGGTTAGTCCCTTTATAACTTATCTAAAAACAGGATCAGAAAACAGATGAGTCTCGAGACTTGAGGCTTATTAGAAACTAGTGTTATAAGGAAGGAGCTAGCGTGTGTGAAAGGTGAGCTCGCAACCCAATACTTGCGCTAACCCTGCGCAGATGGGTCGCGCAGTGGACACATGACACAGAAGGCAGGACTTCTAAACCACTACACCGATAATTGCCCGAATAGTCGCCGGCCAAATGTCGTCTTATCGTCGAAGGTTTTTTTTGTACCGGCACGCCTTATTGCGACAAAATGATAATATGTATAAGTAACTAGAATATGCCCGCAACTTCGTTAGCGGGGGAAAAAAATTCATGACCCCTCGTTTCTTCTGCGTAGTCGGGTAAAAAATATCCTATAACCATCTGGATAACCCACCTACCCATGTACCAAAAATAGTTGAAATCCGTTTAGCCGATTTGGCACGATGATGCCACAATTTTTTGGATGTGTCGCCAAAAAAGAAAACGATCAGTGACCTTAATATTATTTTTTTTATAATTTTTTTTTTATACCTAATGTACAAACATTTCATTTTAAAACTTTATTATAAATGTGATGTGAAGTGTAAAGTGACTTTATAGTCCGTATAAAATACCTCGGCGAGGGTAGACAGTAACTAGTATTTACGTATTGCAAATGGCACCGTCTATAATGGTAATCAATCAATAGCCTATTGTTTATTGTGTTTAAACTGCACCTTTATCGTATATGCGAGATGACTCGCACAGCGTGCGTTCGTAATGAATTCAATAATTTGCCTAACAATACCGCCTAGCACAGTTAGCAGAAACGTCTAAATATACCATTTATAAACGGGATTACAACAGGGCAGTTTTTCAGAGATGCACGATTTAACTAACGCGAATTCGTTATACACGAAGACTTATCTTGAGAGCCGTGAACCTGTTGGGCATCGCATTAACATAGCACCGGCCATTGTGCTTTATTCCACATATTCATGGGTAAACACACACCAGTCTTTGTGTCTATTGTTCGTGTAATACTTAGCAGCATCACCCCTCGCGGTAATCCCGTCTTTTCTATCCATTGTTCCCCACATTGTGAGAAGAGCGCTCCTAAATTTGGTCCTGAGGTCTCGGGAGTGACCTCAGGTCGCACTCACAATGCGCTCAATCGTGTTTACCTTTGAAAAACCGATGTTTAAGCTTCGGAAGCTGTCTCATATCCTCTCGACTAGTTTCATCCTTTGTAGTGGACTCCGGGAGACATCTCCTCAAACAAAGGCGACATTGTTCTTTGACGTTGTTTAGCTACCGTTTAAGCCGTTATGTCTTTTATTATATTATTTTATTGCGGGTATCGATTTTGTTCTGGATTTTATAAAGCCGTTTCGGCTTCTGAATTTGAATATTAACGATCATGGGAACCCTCCTTGCGTGTCCGAACTCGGAATCGTTTCAACCGAATTATGTTTCGATCTCATTTAGGAAGTTGTTGCTACCGGATAATTTTGACATTATTTTTCACTCTTATAAATCAGTTAAAACTCTCTAATAGTATAGATAAAGTTTAAAACGCGTACTAACTTAAATGAGATCTTGTAATTCATTTGTTCGTTACAGATTGTAAATTCTCGATACGCTCCGTAAATATTTTCGCAGTCGTGTCCCGACATATAAGAAATAATAAATATACGCCCGTGCCGCGGGCTGTGCGTTTAATTGCGTGCCACAGTAGCCACGACTCTTATTTACACTCATGACAACTTGTCGCTTATGCATACTCACGGCTTGAATTTTATTCATTACTCCTTTACGGGCTATATTTTGCAATTTGGAATCCATACTTTGGTCCGTTGTTTGGTCAAAAGAAGAATTGTAACAGAGTTGACACGTCGGAAAGTGAAGGAGATGATAAATATAAAGTGCTAATTTGTGTGACAAGGCTATTCTTATGGGAAATTCACACAAAAACTAAAAATTACAACTATTGGGGACACGCACTTTAAACATCTTAGCACGCACATGTTTCTTTCTCCCACCAAAGTATCAATTGCTCTGCCACTTCACTCGTTTTTTTTTACAGAGATTACCAAGATGGCACTTGTTTTTTAATCCAAGATGGCGTATTTAGTTAGCGATAGTACAAGTGGATACTCTACTAGAACAAGTCCGTCGTTGACGTTCTTAGAGCATTGAAATAGGGACTATTCTCCTTCGATATATGTGCCTTTTGTATCTGTCTGTCCTGTACCGGCACGTTTGATGCTTGCCTTTGATCCGCCGCGTTCTTATTAAACGTTCATTAAGACCCTTAATATATTGTAATGCAACACAGTAGTCGGGATCAATAATACATTTATTGGTCCTTTTTTGATCGAGATTTGTTTGGTATGGCCGAATTGTAAAAAATGAGCGGGACAAATGGGGCTTCTGATGAAAAACACGGTTTTTGTGAACATTTGATTTAATTTATAGTCATTCTCCAATGTTCATTTTTGATACTCATCTATCCACAATAACGTGATCATAGGTTCAGAAGCAAGCGTATCTAGTTATGTACGTCAAAAATACACGTTTTTTTTCTGAAGAGGGTAACACAAATTAGGAAGAGCTTTTAAGCTCTCTCCTTCGGTCTGTTGCAGACTGTACATAACGAGTGCGTATAATTAAACATTCCTACTATATAATTACAATGAAGATAACATGAACGCACATCGCAACTATGCTTTCCTATACACATCGATAATTACACCTTTTCATTCACACATCGTTCACATACAACAATACGCGGCAAACTGGATCAGAACGCGTGAAGATTGTTGCGCGGGCGCAGAGTTGCATACGAAATCGTGCGCATGACATGACAACACGGACTGGTTACTTTACAGATATCCCGTAGTATATTTAGGTATTGTCCTTAATTTTTACCTGAATTAAGGTGTTCTTTATGAATTTTGACTTCAATGAAAATGTCCGAAGGATACCTAGAATTTGTATATCGAAACAATATAGTCATTTACTTCTAACGTTCGCTTGTTAAGTAGTTCGTTTAGTTGTTATTTGCCAGATGTTTTGTAGCTTAAATTTAAAATATCCCATTCAATTATTACGTTTCTGGTTTTAGTTGTGACGTACCTATATAAGTCAACTCGACCAGGGCAAGTGTTTGTGTAATAAATAAAATAAATAATAAATATTAGGGTATAATTTGACACGAATCAAACTAGTTCCATGGCAAGCTCAATAAGGCTTGTGTTATGAGTAGTACAAACATTCGTATAATATATAGATATAGATACATTTAATTGTGTGATAGCACGAATGTTTGTTGCTGGGCCTTGGATATTGGATAGATGTATATCGTCGCCTTGTAGTCATAATACAAGCTTTGCTTAGTTTGCGACTAGGTTGGTTTATGTGTCCTTGATATTTATTTTATAAGCTTAAAGACGAGTTTCTTGATAACTTAATACACACTAGTACACAAAAAACGGTTTAATCAATCCAATTGTTGACGAATAATGCCGAGTAACCCTCAGAAACACGATTTTATATTAGAAAATTAATCTAATACGCTAACAGGTACTTTAAAATAGAAACGTAGTAAAAGTCTTCAATAAACATAGTTTTTACGACTTCTGGCGATGTATCGATATGTCAATCCATGCATTGTCAAGCTAAATGGATACCATTTTATGAGTTATTTGTCAATCGATCCCTATTCCTACAACCTATATATTAGGCTAACCAGTACCTATGTCAGTAACTATGTAAACAAATCTTGCAAGTTAAATTTAACCCACTTCCCGGTTAAGCTTAAATTTATTATACCAAATATGACACCATCGAGCTGATCTGACGATGAAGCGGGAAAGTCGTCATCATCATAAGAACTCTGTAATAGATTATCGCAATCCTACCGATTTGGTCTCTTTAAAATCGTCTCGGTGAGCAGGTGATACATGTTTAATGAAAAGTATAGTCGGAAATTAAAGCTTCTGACAAATATTACTTTTTTGGACAGAAATGTATTAACTACAAAGTCGCAACAGCGTTATTCACCCGTCTATGTTAATTGCTCGCTCCCATGCAATTGCCACGATGCCGGTTTGTGTCGTAACCTTACCTAAGCACCTGTCGGGTGAACGAACCATCCTGGACAAAAAAACATCCTGGAGGACGTTAGCTTTGCTATGGAAAAATGTAACTTTCTGAGCTTCGTGCACTTTTTGAAGGAAGACTTGCAAAGAGTCTGTTGGATCGAATCAATCGCATAGCTATTAGAATGTCTACTAATATCTACCCCTTCGTAAACTTATTGCTGAGGGTCCGACCACTTGAAGTCGTCATTTTATGCACTAAATATATGAATTGAAAAATACACGAGCGCAAGATCTATTATTAACTGCATAAACATTGCACTTTTCCATAGGCCTGAAGCCAGTATAAGCGGGTACACGATGCTCAACATTTAAGATAAGACAGCCTTTTCGAGTCGATAGGACCTCTATCAAATCGATTGAAGAATAAGAATCGACTTCCGATTTTTGACGGAACACTTATAACATTTTATATATCTACCTGTTGCTTTTCGTAAACATTAAGAGTACAATGTTTTTTCATCGCCAGTATTATTCAATTACGTACGCAGCAGTCACACACAGCCAGAGATTTTAACGTAAAAAAACCTATGAATATAAGAATAGAATTTCGATTTATTTAGGAAGATACCGGCGAATATAAGTTTGTGTTTGTATCGATAAGTATCACGTTAGTTGTCTATTAAAGTGAAATTGATTAATGATCATATCATACTGTTTTATTGTAACAACTATCCAAGCAAAAAAAAAATGAGTTATCGACGAAAGGGCAAAATTTACTACAATAATTGTTTTTGTCGTCGTTTCGTCCAATTCGTACGTAAGATAATGTACTCTTAAGGTGTGACGTTATTACGGTTTCATTCATTCATTGTTCAATGTAAAAGTAGACAAAAGAATAAGGTCAATTTTTACGATCGCGATTTTTCAGAGGCCGAATAACGAGTACTTACTTGCGACCTACATTCTCCTTGCAAATACCAAAAGCTTTATGTAATTTCTTTAACACAAGTTTAAAAATGTGACGTAAATTTGCTATAAAACACGCAACAAGGTAATTTTTATCGCGATCAAAACTGAAAGAATTAAAGGCATAATGCATTGAGGTCACGTGAATAATTTCAAGATGGACGCGGTTCGTTGACCTCCGTGCACTCCTGCCCAGCCCGAGATTCTAAATCTTATTTTTATCTCTCTTTGTGTTAATGATCATAAATGACTTTCATGAGTAAAAAAAACGGATCAGTTTCTTGATAACTTATACACACTTGCAGACAAAGAACGATTCGATTCCATTGTTGACGTATAATGCAGAATAATCCTCCGAATCACGATTTTCTATTAGAAAATGCAGTTACAAAAAGGTCTATTCTTTAAAGTACAAACGTCGTGAAAGATTTCAATAAGCATAGCTTTTACGACTTTTCTGTGGTTGCATCGATATTTCAATCCGTGTATTGTCAAGCTATGGATACCATGAGTTGTATGTCAATCGACACGCAACAATGACTACTTTCACATCTACACACGACCCGCGATATTTTACGTAACGGTGCTTCGATCACGATAGCAGTAACAAACTACTTTAATTACAGTAGATCTTACGGTATTCCTACTGATATAATCTTTTTTATTTTATTTTATTTTTCTACTTTTTTTATTTGGCACTAAACTGATAACATTCACAATAACATATAACAATACATAGAACAGGCTTTGTAGAAAAATGCCATCCAAAACAAGTATGCACAACATGATTAAAACAATACAGTAACATCGTAAAATACCCTCAATTAAAATATAACTATTATCAACATGGCCAAACTGTTAAATATAACATAATAATTATTTACTGAGCATCTCAGAACAGAATTAATTTGCATTATTGTTACGAGTAATAATTAACAATATTAATAATATTAACAGGTGTTTAACGCGAAAGCACTTCTACAATCTGCCTCCTGAATACCAGAAATCGTGGATTGAAAATGTCAATATTCTTGTCTTTTGCCACTAGGTCATTGTACTGACGGCACATTCTTACAATGGGATTGTAATAGGAAGTATTGTTTTTGTATACCTGCAGAGCGACAACTTTAGGGGCACGCGATCTGAATCGGGGTGTATTAAAGGTGACAGTCAATTTTAGAGTGAAGGACCTTGTGTAAAAATAGCATGTCATGCAAAATACGACGCGACTGAAGGGAACAAATGCCAAATGTTCGTAAACGCTGGTCGTAATTTAGTCGGATTTGGTCATGGTTGTATCTATACATGATGCTCAGGCACCTTTTCTGAATACGCTCAATATTATTTGAATGAACCGAGTAATGCGTTTTTTAAGGATAATAGTATCAAGTTTTTCAATTGTAAAGCCAGAAGTGTAATTCTTAGGGTTCCGTACCGCAAAAGGAAAAGACAACCCTTAGGTACTTTGTTGTCCGTCTGTCTGTCAATACCCTTTTTCTCAGGAACGCGTTGAGGTGTCAAAGGTATCAAGTTGAAATTAACATCAAATACGTCTGCGGTCCCTTGAAGCTGTAAAAAAATTAAGCCGCAAAGTCAATGCAATTCAAAGATAAAGTCATTAAAATGTGTTTCCATACAAATTGCCGTCCATGGAAAACCGATAGGTAGGGTACTTCCAGTTGCACTAGAAATTTGAAATTTGGTATGAAGGTAGCTCTTATAGCTCAAACCCACGAAATAAATCTTTTTTTTTTTTTTAATGTCTGTCTATGTCAGTTACCAATATAAGATGACCCCACACCGCGTACATTTTGCTTAGGCTCTGCCTACACCGGATGTATTTCGTACGGACCCTCGGTGCGCGAGTCCTACTCACACTTGGCCGGTTTTTTTATATAAACTTAGAAACGCTAATTATTTTACTGATGCCACAAGCATCAGAATGCATAATTTGTCTAGTCTTAGTGAAAAATATCAAGTCGGGGGTAAACATATTTAACTTGCCTCACTGTTGACATTGACAGCAACGTTTACCGTCGACTGCTCGATTTTCACACGGTTTCTTCCTACAAATATGACATTTTGCTTGACGCCACAAATTTTAAACTTAAATAAGTGAATAATATCCCAAAATTTTTGAAGTACTAATTGAAACAGTAAACAGCAGGTATTCCAAAATTTCACACTGAAACCGTCATGACGTTACAAAAAAATTAAGGCAAAAACTTGCTTCTAATTCCAAAGATAAACTCGATCCTCTCAAACGCTGTATAACGCTCATTTTCGACATCCTGTTTAGGAGATTAGATCGCTGTAATAGTGGAGTACACGCGAACAACTTAGTCTAGACTTCTCCAAATTGCCCGCTTTAAAGCAGCCATGTAATTTATGTTTGTAACCCGTAATTTAGCATTACAGTCACAGCTATATCAGAATTAGAGGTACGCGGTTCGTTTCCAAAACGTTTAATTCAAAATACCGTGAATGTGAAGTAGTATTCGAAGCTGATTGGTTCAATTATAACCTGGATCTGTCCACTGACTCACCCGTGAGTAACCGACGCTATATCCTGTCCCAAACGTGACACAATCGGCAAAAACAAAACCACAATTCCAAGCTAACACATCAATATTGTTTACAAAACTGTCCTCGAAAGAATTTGAAGAGTCTTCGAGCCATAAATAATCCGACATCGACCGCAATTTAAACGATATCAGATAATATTTAACAAATGTTAAGGGCGGGATACAATGGCCGCTACCTGGGTACGTGTCACTTATTTGTTTAGGCTGTCAAGTCTCAAAACCAGTAGCTGAGAGCCCAAACAAGTATACACATGCGCTATACGGGCTATATGCGAGCGGTGTGCGGGATCAGTTTTTGTTGCTCTTTTCATCTTCGAGTTGCGCTAGGAGGCTAGGGTTGCGCATAAACCATTAAATTCCCGCCAGCACAATGCGTATCCGCTCGAGGTGACGCTGAATCGAATCGCCTTTCACTCGACCTAGATATTTAGGAACTGGTTCGCAATTACAATGAGACCGCTGTCGCTCCGTTTCGTGGGGTATTACAACTTTTAACACTTTTAACAACCCATTTCCCGTTCAAAGAAAAGCAGCTGCATTCGGGGCTGTAGCAGCCCTATCGTGAATAAAATAAAAAGGCGAGCGCTAGGGCCGAGCAACCTGTTTGGTCGGCGTGGGCGCCTGACAAATCCGCGCCGTCCGTCCCGTGCCTCGACGAATGTATCCACTAACTATACCAGCTAAATGCTGCGGCGACGCGTCCGATCTTGTTTAGAACGTTAGTTAAATCCTATTTTACCGGTTTGACTCATTGACCCGGAAACTAGCTATAGGTTAGAGCTATAGAAGACTCCCCATGATATCACGATCACGACCATCTGATGTTGAAATTCCAATAAGTTCAAAAAGGGACTTATTGCTTCCCTGACGCAGTACATCTAGTGAGATCACTTGTTCGAATATTTTATACTTGTTTTTTTTTTTTTCAGTTTCCGTTTCACAACTGTCTGCAACAGTCATAATGTTAGCGGTGTTTTATTATGATGCAAAAACACCCGAAATACTCGGTCTAGCGTAGGCAGGTCTGCTGCCCGCCTGAGTCACGTATGATACCAAATCGTGCATTTACGCACTCATTCAATCCGCTTTATCAAATGTAAAGTCGGAGGCGTGGAGTAATTACGCTCAAACATAACATTCACGACCACAACGCGCATTCTTTGTGTAGCGGCTGCAATATACTTTTTTGCCACAGACCAAATATATTAAATACGTTTTGTTCATCAATGCTTATCGAATAAGTGTAGAACTGTAGCAATCTACACGCATCTGTACGCCTAGTAGCATAATAACACCATATTTGCTCTGATTTGGCTGGCTTAATAGCTAGGGTCTAACTGAACCCCACGGCGGGCTCCCAACTCAGGTGCTGCACCTCCCGGGCTGGTCGGTAATGGAGCTGGCTAATGGTGCTCCCGGCAGACGCGCCCGCGGCGCACGCCCTTTTCCCACGACTCACGAATCTTTGTAATACCACACACAGATCCGCACGATATCTTTTGTGGCATGCTCTCCAATTTCCGTAAACGCAACAGTTTACCTTTTGTCGGAGACACACATTTCACGGAAAGGCTTCTTGGAGAACTTCAGAAGGCATTGTTTCCGTAATTTACCTTTTACGACAAAAGATGCAGCTTGTACCCAAAACACGCTTCAATGTGTGACTTACAACGTCAAAAAACAATTTACATTCGACGACACTTTGAAAGCGTAAACAAAACGTTTATTGTCTGTTCAAGACGAGATTATCTATTCACGCGGCGTTGTTTCCTGCACTCCGGCGCAGCGGCGGATCAAAGTGCCAACCCTTCAACACACTTTGACGTTTTGTCGTAAATTGCCTACAAATGCCGCTTCCATCTTTTTAAGAAACATACGAAGCTAGACGCAATCAAATCTTACTCCAACCAACAGAGATTGCTGTGAAAACAAACTGAAAACAACCTCAAAATGATCACGCCAAAGATGAGAAATCTGACGATGAATAAAAAGAAAATAACAACATTATCACAAGAAACATTGAAGCGCATGAATGCCGAATGAAAGTGGCGAGTGGACGAGGAGAAAGGCAAAACGCCGTACACGCAACCTGTACCAACTACACAGAATATTCTGCGTACTGCTGAATTAGATGTCAGTGGGATGAGCTGTAAGTCTGACCTGCAGCTATGAGCTTACAATAAAACGATTTAAATGGTACGCGCCTCCTGTTCGGCAAAGGTTTTCTTTTCGTGGGTAAGATTGGTAACATAATTTGTCATAAAACAACGCTACCAACAGCATTTAACCTGTAGACTGTAGAGGGAGGGTAATCAAAAATTCAGCATCTTCGCTATACACGTCTATACTGTTATTTTCTTAAGATATCGTGTATTCAGTTTGTGTTAGAAGACGGATGCAGCGAGCATCAGGCGGCCTTCGAACGTGGTCTGCATTCAGTGCACCGCTTAAAATTCATAGCTCTATTGTTACTTCTTACAATGTTAGAACCCAACACCCTGGTATAGGGTAGTATTTGATGCATCGTGAAATACTTCTGACGGTAAAACTCTGGGATCAAAACTGGAACCCGGTGCATCGTAAAGTATTTCTGACTGAGTGAGTATAAACAAGAAGCTCTTAGGTGTCCGGGGCGCGCGCAGATATTTAGGTCGACAGAAATAACCGGCTGCCCCTACGCAACTAACTCGCTGAGTCGCCGCTCTGTGTATTCAACAAATAACACATTCTGTCTGCGAAAACAATTAACATTACTTGTAGATTCGCTGTAGAGCCGAAAAGTACAAGTCCTAATCATGTCTCAGTAACCTATTAAACTTAGCGATAAGAAGATAATTTATTATTTCAAATGGAGTATGTATTAGGCTCAAATCTACGATGTTTACAACTTTACGTTTGAAAGCGTTATCAAAATGGAAACTTGTGCGCGTTATCCAAGCTTGATAACGCGTGATAAACCAACAATGATGAAACACGAATCAAATAGCGTAACTAATGCGCTCGCAACCTTCAACCGACACATTATTTGGCCGTTATTTCAATAGGAACAAGCTCTGTTGTCGACCTTATTACTAAATTCCAAATTCAAATGCTAACGTTTGATCTCTCCACGCGTTGTACATTCGTTATCGAGTCAGAGTTATACATTCCTCGTTGAAATATCAAATCCTATCTAATAATACATCGGATCCCACTTGTGTCACTCGTCATAGAATTACCAATGTGTGAGTTGTTTGCTCCGAGTCCACGCGCGTCTTCAAGGCCAATTTGTTTACGCTAACGTTCTACACCCTCACACCGGCTCACGGCTAACCGACCGAATAGAGTTCACCACTGGCCTAAATACGACAGTATGGTGCCAAACACTCTGAAAACCGGTCAAATTACCAGAGAGAAAATGGCGCGAAACGCTCCATTGAACGTTTGGCGGGAAACTCATTACGCAACCTCGTGAAAGTATTCTCCACGCGCAGCTATGAGCATAGTATTTTGCTTCCGGAGTGAAAATCATAGAAGCATAATCGAAGAATTGCATAATATTTACGATGCTTCCTGCAGCAGTGCTTCTAGAACACAATGCTTCCGTCAAGAGAGGATTTGGGAAAAACTTGCTGTTTTGCTGCACCTGAAGAATTTTCCGCGAAGGGGATATCTCAGCCAGTTTTCGAATCATGATCAAATATAGGTTAGTATTTCGGTGATCATGCTGCGGGGGACCACGTGGTGTGTTGTTATGTAGATTTGGCGGGAAGTCCTCGCCGGACCTGTCGACCTTGGCGTGACGTCATTCGCTCCCGACTGCACCAAGCGACGCGTCCACTTTTTTATAGTTATTCTTATTACTAACGCTCCAATAAAACGTGTGCCGATTATTTAGAAGCCTGAGGAAGGCTCGTTTCGCGCCATAAATGCGAAACCTTCCTTGTGGCGAAAGGAAGGCGTGCCCTGCATTTTCCGCAATCTGTTGATAAGGCATTATCATGATTTCTCAGTCTTATATCATATTCGTTAAAGGCCACCTATTTAAATTCATACATACACGTGCCTGACTCCCGCCATTATAGTTTACAACGGTGTCATTTCAAGGTTCACTTTTCATATAAAAGTAAAGTGTTTTCTTATTAAAACATATGCTGTGCTATAGAATTTTCTTACAAAGTAGAACTTATTTTTGATAACTTTACTAGTTATTTGCTTATTTACACCTCATCGTTTGAATGTTCAGGGTTAACTTTCAGTAGTCAGAGTCCACTTATTTGCTATGGCCACATATGAGTTATTTAATTTAACAATCCATTAAACGATTAAAAAACGAAATCTTTAATAACAATGTGTGACTATAATATTTTTTTCTGTTTCCGCGATTATTACTCACTTAGAATCACTTAAAGCTTTTCTTTCTTAACTCGTTTAAAGCTTTTCAGCTTTCCATGGTCCCGGGTTGAGGAACAGGAGGTCAACCCGGGACCATGGAAAGCTGAAAAGCTTCCGAAACGTCGGGAACTTAAATGAGATAATATACGCGATATAATCCGTTAAATTGTTTTATTTAAATGAACAATGTGTGACGTTTGTGTGAAAAATTAAGCGTACGCAACCACCGCCATGTTATCTTCACTGTGAAGATTTGTCATAAGATACGTTTGTCTGGGCGTCATACAAGCGTGTTGCCAATACGACCTTGCTTCTCATTGGACGCATCGTGTTGCTAAGGTGTTTTTGTTTGGCCACTTAGTTAAAACTCTGCCATCGCCGCACGCCGGCTTGATCAACAATACGCGTTTCATCGTCTATTTAAATTCCGTTTTTAATCTCCTTTCGATGATTTATAAGATCATTAGAGTGTAAATGCACGTTGATATCGTTAAAAATAATGGCCATCTCGATATTCACCATTAGCATCACGTTATGTTACTTTATTATGGTTAAAAACCGTTTCTATTAACATTTTACGATCGGTATTGTTTCCTAAATCACTTCGATCTTTAAAACGGAATTCCTAACTCGATTCAACCCTATAGGATCTAAGGTGCATTTCCTTCTCACACCAGTAACTCACGGACCTCCATTATGATACAGATTAAACAGTAGTAAAAAGGCTATAAACTTTTATAGCTATAGGCCATATTTTTCCTAAATTAGAAATAGTCACAAAGGGTGTCGCCGCTAAAGGATTACTGGAGAATGGATCCGGTGCATAATCGCTAGTTTTTACTGCCGCTTATGGATAGAGTCGTAAAAATGTCAAATGTATGTAAGTTGTAAGGTCCGCGGGTTTTACGAGTCTTTCTTTTTCGGCCCTTTAAGGTCCGCCCTCAGGTTTAACGACTAATTTCATGCAAGAAGGATTGAGTGACTGAACATTAACAAGCGCGGTACATATTGTACTTTATGGGATTGACATTTGCTGGAGGCTCCACTTCGTTTGTTGCAATTGTTTGAGATATGATCACGCGAAACCAATTGTAACGAGTATTTTTATGTCTGATGTCGTTTTATTTTCCTGCCTCAGAACAATATCGAGCCATAACTTTATTCAAGTAGTGGATGATACGAATTTAAATCTTAAGAGCTTGCGTTCTTGTCTACATATAGCTTAATTACTACCAGACTAATGACGACCATAACTTTTCAATAATGGTGCATTGCAACTGGAGTTGCAGTGCACCATGTAGTATCGCACTTCATTTTAGTGAATCAAAATGACCGCAAATTATTTGTCATTAAGTAACAATGTTAACCTTTACTTTCTCTCCTTTCCAGATTTCCTGAAGCCGCGCAAGCGGTTATCTGCCGCCAGCAAGAAATCGCCGCACACGCACAAAGAGTGCGGACACGGCGCGCACATCCGCCCGCCCAAGGTGGCGAGGCTCGCGCAGACCCACATCAAGCGCCCCAGCTAGGCGATTGCCCACAACTCTCCAAAATTGAACTCAATTCTTCATCTCATCCAACAGAAACCTCATTTATCGAGCTCAATAATTATGAAATCTATTCGAGACTCTTTGGAACACTGGTGTTTCGGAGAGTTAGAAAGATCTCGTTGATACCGAGAATTGGGTCCCGATTCTTATCCGCAGACTCCAAATCAGGCAGCTTACACGTCTTTGAAATTCAACTTTGTGTGAGTCTAAAGTTGTGCAAATTTTTATCCATTAATTTATTCTGAATGTCGATTCGGATTGTGGAGAACAATATAATAATGTTAAGTAATTTGTAAGATAGTTTCAGACATTATGTATATGGTATAACGTAGGCAACACATTAATATATTACTATGCTGTCCCGAGACACTGTCACTTAGCATCACAAATAATATTTTGCTCAATGCACATGCCTATCAAAGAGCAAGCTACGCTCTGCTCGAAGAAACTAATGTTAGATGTCCTGGGCAATGATTATTATGTGACAATTATTTTGTAAGTTTATTATGATCTCTTTGACAAGTAAATTAAGTTATATTAGGTTATAGTGATTACGTTAAGGTTTCCCGGACTTACGTTACAGTCTTATCAATTTGTCTTGTCACGTGTCTTATCGAGTTTCCTGTAGGTCACAACAACGTAGATTAATGCCTTGAAAATGCTAAGAAGCCGCGACAGAAATAAAATTTCCATCCATTAGGCTCAGAGCATATTCGACGCATTTACATTTCTAAAAGAGACTGTTTGCTGTGTCTCCTTCTCCGCCTCCGAAATGGAAGAGATGCAAAAAATATCCTCTTTTACATTAAAATGTGTCTCAGCAACCAATCAGCACAGTTAGCAAATAGTTAATATAGTCGAAATACAAATACTCAATGTGAAACGATTTTGTTACCTTACTGTAACAGAATAAGACTTATATTGCCAATTTTAATTATTTACTGCGTCCAACACGGTTTGAGTATTTGTGTTTGTTGGTAAACGCATAGTACTCCTATTTTGCATCCTTAGTCGGTATATTTGTTTTGTTGTTGTATTTTAATGGATTATATCTTTTATGATTATAGATATTGATGATTGTTTTTTTATAATATTGGATTTCTAAAGGTTTAGTTCTGCTTCCCGCGGCCGGCGCCGTGCGCCGCCGTTTCCACTCCACCAACATGGCCGCGGCTCTTTATCAAAGTACAAATTATTTCTCGTTAATTTTAGGTCGAGGAGCCGCGGCTGCCTCAAAACTATACAAAAGACAGACAGACATTCGCTTTTTTATTTCGTGTCCCATCAGAAATTTTAAATAGATTTGGATTCGAAAACATGATTAAAGTTTAAATACATTATGTATTAGAATAGTTTTGGTCGCATGACGGCAGCAGCCGAGACATCTTCGCTGCATTTTAGCCAAAGCTTGTGTTCGACACAATCTGACTAAAATTGAAATGAAATTTAAAATGAACTTTTTGAATTATTGACAAGGTTGAGAAACACTCCTTAAATTATTTTTAGAATGCTGCTTGCGGGCATGTTTTTAAGAAGACTTCGAAAATTAGGTGTTCGTTAACTTTTATGACTTTGTTTATAGACTATTTCGATTTTGTTCTAAAATTTATGAATTGTCGACGCGTGTTCCTTCGAACAGACGCTGCCAACAGCCCCTTCTACTCGTACCTGACGCTTGACCAAAGAGACTTATCTCATCGGACAAGCGTGACTCGTACGCGGGGAAGGTTGAGGAAGCCTCCGTGCCTAGGATCACGCCGGAATGTTTGATAATTATAGTTTTGTTGTTTGATGTCTATTTGGATGTTGTTATGTGCCAAGAAGCGCCGGACATAGCGGCTTCCGAACGCTCCCTCGCCTCGCCGCGCGGTGCCGATCTATTTCACTATCGAAATAATCGAGTCCTCGACTCGATGTCATAATTTTAATTTAATTTTCTCTTTAACACCTGTGATGTATTAAATATGATCTCAGAACATAATTTTACTTTATGCAATTGTCATATTTAATATTTTTTTGTTTAAAATAGTGTAAGTTACTGCAGTGGACACAAATCCGGATGGTAACTGCATAAAACGTATCCCTGGCGAGAGTTGAGAGAACTTGAGAAACAATTTAATACATCAAAATGTTTTTATAAGAATGTCGGAACTGTGAAGGCTGCTGAGATGGAAAGATATAGCTAGAGGCGTCGGCAATCATCAACAAAAAAAAAACAATAATAGTTTTGCCTCCATGTGGAGACTGTGATGGAAACCTTATGGCTCCGTCGTCTATGCTATGGTGACGCCCCTATCCAATATCTAAGTTTGTAAGTCGGCAGCCTTCCCCGTCAGTCTCTGTACGATATATGAAGGTCGACTGATGATTTAGCGTAGGTAAAGTAGGGCAGACGACCCGCGCACTGTACATATGTGCACTCATTTGTATTTATTGAGACGGTCGGTATGTAAGGGATACACAAAAAAAACTATGTATAATATAATATGGTATCATGAAGCTGCAGAGGCAATAAGTGTTAGTCAGTGCCAAATATAGATCATTGTATAAACCGGAGGTTGATTCCCCAGGAACAATGTAAAGTATGATTTTGGTCTTCACTGCCGAGCAATATATGTTGTAAACAGTCGGTCAACACTATATGAATAATGTGTAATAGTTTATGTATGAGCTCCATTTTATTATTGTCTGTATAATACTTAAATTTAGTTAAAAAAGCTTATTTGATTCAGTAACTTTGTTGTTTTATTCCTCTACCTACCATAGTTTACATACGTACGCACATACATTACTGAAGAAACATCTCGATCCTAAAATGGTAATGTTGGAAAATTTGCAAAGATTTTTGTTTCTGTGATTATATCTGAAACATTCAGCGCACTGATAATATGCAAGCACAGAAAGTTAGTTGGTAAGTAGAAACCAAGTAAAATAAGGGATAAAAGGACAAGGAATTAGAAAATGAAAGAGTTACTTGGATGCTCGTATGAAAAATGTTTACTGATATCACAATCAAGTCTACACAACTACCCATTACCCATCGATCGTGTACACTGCGGTTACGGGTGATACAATACAGAGATACACTTTATCTATTAAATATACCGCCATCGGCAAATGACACAAGTCATGAACCAATCAATAGATAACACCGTGAAAGTTAATTCTCCTTTTGATGGTTCAAAATTGGCAACAACAATTATTTTGAACGAATAGTGTTGCCAGTTTTACAAGTAGAAATCTTTGTAATTTGGATATACATGACTAGTGTCGTTTTACCGCGGCAGTAGTACACCCAAGCGCGGCATTGGCGCTACTACAAGGTACCGACTCTTACAAATTCTATTGGTACATAAATATCCCAATGAAACTGTGACTATAATTTGTCGATTAAATGGAAAGGTCCTTCTGGTGTGCTGTAACAATTTAAAAATATCTAAACTAGTGTTAGACGGAGCTACGTGTCCAATACGTGGAAAAAGTTAGGTTCAGGTAGAAACATTCAGATAGTCTAAATATTGTTTCGAAAAGTACTGGTTGTATGTGGTAGAGCATTAAATTTTGTAAAGTATTTACCAATGGTCAATTAACGGGGCGTATTATCATAATGGCACAATTTTTAAAAATAAAGCTGGCAATACTAAATGCTACATGTTTTGCATTTGGTGTTACCACTTACAGTTGTAACAAAAATGCAATTAAGGTTAAGCTTGTATCTCGAGAAACATGGCCAATAAAAACATTTTAACTTTTAACCACTACTTTTGGAAACAATATTACTATATACACTTATTAATTAACAAAATATATGCTAGTCAGTACGTTAATTCAATAGTGACAAAGAGCAGCAGATAAGGTTGAAACAAGGTTCGATATTATAGCCAATTTGAAAAATATTCATAATTTTGATAAAAAACTTCACTATCCGGCCTCGCGTAGCATTGCTTAATTTTATATGAAAATGACGATAATTTGAAAGCACAGTTATCTATTTAGGTATGTTTTCCACAACGCTGCGCCGACGGCCGTTTCTATAAGATTTACATTAAAGCAACGGTTAGAATCGAAAAGAGGAGTTATTGTCTCAAAACATTACAACGTGGGAAGGCCAGAGCCACAAATACATTGATATCGGAACGCCTCTGCCTCTAATAATTAATAATATGCACTCGTACAGTAACTAAGTATTTAATTATTTACATTTATAGAATATTACACTTAGGCACATCAATTGTTATAAAATTACGATTTAATTCGAAAACGTGATCCTGTCACCGATATTTAGCTATGCTACCACGAATCTAATATAATAAATAGGTGATTATCTCAATACACGTACAGCGTTCAAACTCACTTGCCTTATTTCGTAAAAAACTCACCAACAACTCTGCTCGCCAATAAAGTCCAAAGTGAAAAAACATTGTAAAAAATATTCTATTAGAGAATTTTAGAGTACCAAATTTATTTAATAGGCTATATTTCAAAACTATCTAAGGGTAGCGAACAGTTACAATTATCGCAAATACTGATGATGATGAGGTTTGAAATTTACCTGCTTAATTTAATTTGTTGCCATATTACAAAATTAAATAAGACAAGTAAGATTAACGCACATAAGGTTAGGTAGTCTTTCAATGCTCAAAGAAAAGTGAAAATCGTAAAATAATTTGTAACGGCTACATTATAATACAACATTCATTAACGTTTGAAATATGTACTTAGAAACGATTTTTATTGAAACATCTCGAAGAGATTGAGAGGTGTCCCAACATCGGACAAGATACTCCGCATTCCTTGCACTGGTTCTAGCTAGACATTGATGTCATTGACGACCGATTCATTTATCTCAAAGTAAAATGAGATTGACTTGGCACAGAGGTATTACTCCCTTATGAATATTTCTGACGACATTGCTCATAACTAATGCTGCTTATAATTGTCTTATGTAAAATCTTAACTAAAGAATTCTACCATGAAGCATGAACCTCAAATTAGAGCAATTCTTCACTCAAGGTCACACATTGGCAAGGGTTGCCAGCGAACAAAAACTCGAAACGTAATTTTTGTTAGAGGCCGTGAAAATTTCGCCACTGTTTCCTTGACAGCTTATTAGATAGATGCTATTACAATAGGTAGTCCCAAGGCAGTGATTTGGAGTCTCTTCCCCGACACATTCTCCAGCATACTAGCATTCCTCGCTGTCGTGAACCAGCGGCAGGGTTGTGGTGCCGGTCACGTCGGCGGTGAACGACAGTGCGCCAGAACACAGTAACAAGCGTGACCGCGGGGGACGCGATAAATTTGTACTTTCAATGTCCCCCGGCAATTTCCATCACCGGTGCTATACTAAAACCGTATTATAACATTATAATATTTGTGTTTTCGAAGATATATTTAAATCACTTGCTAACTTGGTCATAATCCTACTTTATTCGGGACTATAATCTAGCATAAATAGGTAGGTATGTCGTACAGCCGACAAGGGCCACACCGAAACATTGATTACTAGAAGTAAGCGCTGGGGGAGAATTCTTACCAGTCCTACGGCGACAGCTCGTAACCAAGATACCTGTATCAAGGGTATATACTTATACATACATTTAATACCAAAGATTTCAAAAGACGAATCAGAATAGACCCCCAGCCGTTATAAGTAGTAGAGTAATTAAGACAGCAAATCTCGATTAACTTTGGACATCGAAATCACATTGTATATAAAATAAATTATTATTTAAGTATAAGAAGTCTAGAAATTGGTGCCATCTAAATTTGTTTGTTGGAGGCGCGAACACGCGGACGAGTAGCCTGAATTAAATGTTCTTAAACATATTGATTTTTAGAATCGATTACGGTTTAAATTACATTATAGACACGATTAGAAAGTTTTATCCTAAAAACAAATTACTTTTTTTGTAGATTGAGTAAAAAACATTCTTACGATTAAATTAAAGCTACCAAAATTGTCCTAGCTATGTTACCTGATGTTCGAAGCACGTCTTCGTCTGTACTCGTCCGCGCATGCGCGTGCAGTACCTACACGGAACACTACACCCATAGATCATACAAATCTTCGATAAAGACCCTAAAAAGCTGACTACCTCTAGTTTATCCCAATCAACAGCCTCTCTAGTACTCGAAACTGCCGAGAAATCTATTTTGTAAGCCGGCGACAGTCGCCAGCACCCGAGAGACCGAACTGTAAGTCTACGACGGCCCTACCCACTCTATAAGCTCTAGATAAATATAAAATTATTTTAGACATCTATATTTTAATAAGTCGGTTTGGTGTCGAAGTAATGCGATTATAGAACGAATATTACGTCGAACATTAAAAGCAGTCCAGCGTCCGCCGCGAACCTTAAGAATGGACGGCAAAACATTAGCGAGAGCGTTCCACAGACTACGTATACAGTACATATATATAACACGTCTAAGAATTAAATACGACAGGTTAAAGCTGGCCGATATTCTTGGTACAGATTGCTACATCTCCTTCAATTGACGTCACTGTCCGCGTTCACACTGAACAGTAAAATTACTTTGTTAAGGTCAACTTCTCTATGCTCTATTGACGTGAACGGCTTATTTGCCATTAACAATTAACAGGGCATGGTGAAATTAGGCCTACGTTTGTTACAATTGCGACTGGCGGAAGTGCCTAGCCCGGTGGGCGCGTCTGCCGAGGCACCGCGACCAGGGAGGCACTCCCGACCTCGGAGTTCCCCGAGTTCGAAATACGAAGTTCGTATCGTGCTATTCCGCTCGCTCTCGTGTTAAACTGTACTTAAGGGACGGCGCCATACGAACTTGGAATTACGCACTACGGAGTAGCCCCTCAGGACTAGCTGCGAAACGAAACAGACGCACTGGACTGCAGCGATCTAAAACTTTACAAACTAACCTACAGACAAAATCACATTTACTTTAGATAGTGTAAAAATAATGTTTATAAACATTGGCCTATAAGTTAATCATTAGAATTCATTGTACTTCAACTAGTTGAAAAGCTTATTATTATTATCACACACATTAGGTAGATATCGAATCAATGTACAAATGCTAAAATAGAGCCTAGTAGCAGCACTAGAACACTAGCTAGGTATAACGCGCGACTCAGACTTTAGTAATTACCAGAGAGTATCTTAGAATAAGTTCCAGTATAGAGTTGTTCCCACCACCCTTTAAAAGAGGACTCGCCTCGCGCGCAGGCGCCGTGGCCAACAACATCCATGAGGAGTTATAATATCGTACAAATTTAATTATTCCTAACGTATGAAAGATCGTCAAAGGTGCGCACATCGATACATTAAGACGATTTAAAATTGCAAAAACCTTATCCGAACACCGCATTTTATTATTTTAATTCATTTAAGCGTTCCCATTTAGTAGTAATAAGTAGTGATTTATTTAAAACGTGCTGATTAACGTTTCTATAGAAAGCTGCGGTCTAAAATAATGGGTGTCGTCGGCAGCGAGGGACTCGCGGTGGCGTCCCTGCTACGACTAACGCGTAATTGCAGCCATGCTACGGAGTACAGCCCACTCGTCTCATTCAACTTCACCACAAAGTATACTTCCACTACGCTAGGGGGTTGTCTACCACATCAAATTATACATCCGTCTTCTACGTCTTCCATTTACCTTTCGTTGTGGTACTAACTTGTATATTGCAAAATTAACGCCTTTAAAATCTCATTACTTATTTGAGGTTTTATTTTACCCTCAAATGATATGAATCGTACGATACTAAGTAGTTATACTTCCCATTATTTTTAACATTAATTTAGAAATACAAAAAATACAAGGATGGACTGCGCCGAAATTTACTCGAGTATAATATTTATATGAAAAGATGACGCCATTCACGAATATACATATTGAGGAAGATTTTATGGTTTATAAACTAAAGGATAACACGTCTCTATAAAATGAATAATTCCATCAAAGGAAACTTAGATAATTAAACAAATCTACGTTAAAACTGGCACTATATCTAGCCATTTATTTCGAAATCTTAGCGGAATACTAGGTAACTATGAATCCTCTAGAGATTACAGGATCTATAACATTGATATAATATGGACACTAATAAGGGGGCGAACTAAAGTCTTCTAACCGGCAAACGATAAGAATGATTATTGTCTGACACTGGGTTATTGTCGAGACAGCAGCTCTCTGGCGACGCTCGCCATTCTATTGACTATAGTAGGCCGTGCCGTGACGTGCCACTGACTTCTTGGGCCGGTGCAGCGGCCGCAGCCGCACGCAGCAGACGAGATCCGGGAACGAGGCGCCACAGCACGAGCCGACGAATAAACTAGTTGCGATGCGTACTCGGGGCGGCGAACCGACTCCCGGAAAAAGACGCAACGAAAAGGACCGGGACAGGAAAAAATAAAAATAAAATAAAAAGGGATATCTGGATGTTTATTTACATTTGCTCTATAATAACTATGTGATTATTATTGAAGATAAAATTAAGCAACATCAGTGCTGATCCCTGATTTCCCATTATCGAATTCAAAACATGTTAAAACATTTCAACTCGTGTTGAACAAGCCCCTAACGCTAAATTAAAACATAAAAATACCCATCATTGTACAGAGTTAGCTCTCGGCCGGTACCCTGAGGTACTTACAGTTAATTGTTACATGAAATGATTAAAATCAAACGTAATCCTAGGATAGTTTCACCGCTAACGCTAACGGCGCGGCCATCACAGAGGAGCCGACCGAACTTACGACATACAAACTGTAACCAAACGCAAGACCATAATCAACCCACACTAGTGTGTTTGTACATTTTAATAAGTCGATAGGATAATAAATTATTGTCAAAATAATTATATCAACGGAGCATAATTTCCATGCGCTGCGCTAAGTATCGCGCAGGCGTTATGATGAAATCATACTACAACTAAATATACATACACGGGGCAACTCATCCAGATGCTCAGCAAATATGGAATTTTATACACATTTTTTTTATTGCAACAACCCAAAATTTACAATAATCAGTTTGCAACGAACTAATATAATAGATGAGTTAAATCACAGAACCTCGCCAATGGACAGATTACACTGTTGCTACACCGTCGCGTAGACCGTGCCCCATATACAGCCTAAGTGAGTCAAGTTAATACAACTATATCGAATTTGTATGCATTTCTAATTAGAAACATAATGTTAACATTCCATCAGTTAAAATACTTAAAAATAAACCCCAAAACTCCGATATTAAAGGCTTAGTAGTAATAATCAAAATAGCGAATGTGAGGCAATAGAGCGTGCGAAAACGCGGGCAAATAACATAATGTATTATTTATTATAACGCGGCCGGCGGCCGCTCGAGAGATCATTGACTACGCCTCGCTGAGGACAATCTCGCTCGCTACGGCGGCCGGCGCTCCCACCGCCACACCCAACCTAAACTATTATAACATCTATCATCCTCTTTTATCATCGAACATAAAAAATCTGTCTCTTTCGTACTTGCTTTGTTGGAAAGAGACAGGTGTTGTACCTGTAATAATAAACGCGTTTACAGGTTTGAAAGAAGTTTTGCTTTAGTCAATGACTTTTTTGTTCCGTTTTATTTTATCGCATGTGTATACGAGTAATCGGAACGTAATATTCGTTGACAGATGCAGTGCTGAATTTATTTCAGATACAATTAAAATTGTGCTTAATGTCGCAGAAAAGATTTTCAGTAAAATAAATTTATACAGCTTTTGCCAAAGAAAAGATTAGAGAATTTGTATAAAAAAGATACGTGAATAGTGAACGTAATGGATAAACACTCGGATCTTAAGACCAAGGAGTGATTGTCCATTACGTGAGTACAAAGCGTCAGAAGATAATCAAAATTCACTAAATAAGTGAACAATAAGCCGTCATTATATCACTTAGAACACGGTTCATTTTCTTTCAATTATAGAATGTCTTGCATTAAATTCGGTATGAAGACTAGAGTTTAAATGAAGAAAACTGTGGAAAAGAATGAAAGATTCCTATAATTTATAATATAATAATATTATGTCACTTAATGAATAAGACACACCATTACATCCATAGAAGAATGGAAATGAGTGTCGTATCTAAAATAATGCTCCAATTACGAAAGAGTCTAGAAAACGTTTAGGTAACAATTTCAGACTCCGAAAATAAAAGTCTAATACTGGGTGTTGTGCGGTGCGAACGTCGGTCGCAAATGTCATTAATGATTAAAATTATAAAAAAAACGCGTTTACCATAGCAACTACAACCGTAAGAGATATAGAACTAAACATAATAATTATTGTCGGGCAGCAATAATGATTTAAATACAATATAAATTGTAGTCTTGTCACGAAATAAATCTGTTGGAAAACACAGTGACGGAACTAATACACAATAAAGTAAGAAACCGCGATTAGAAAATTGATTAATTAATGTAAATAAAACTTGAGCTAAATCTAAAAATACAGTCTAATAAGCGAAAAATATACCGAGCGGCCGGTTAAGAACGATAATACAAAACTTGTACGACATGACTAATATACTTGCTTGCCGGCCGCAGGGACCTTACATACTTGTGCTCGAGGCAACACTAGAGGACGCTCACGATAGTTCCGAACCCAACCGACTCCCCTATGGCGCTGGTGTCGCCTCGACAGTGGCGCTACAGGACAGTCGGATATCATATGAGCCACCCTCAAGGAAAGGAACACGGGATTTAAAACTAGTGATTAAACATAATGGGACCCGACCAGACGCAGTGTTTTGCATTATAATAATGTGCAAAACTGAAATACCCAGTCTTTACCGACGCATATATCAGCTAAATAGAATAAGCATCACTAAACTATCCACATAAACTAAGATTGCAGTCGTAAAAAAATTGCATTAGTTTTATCTCATAATAAAGAATAGTTAATTTTTCTTCTATCTAAAGTGAATTATACATGCATATAACACTTGTAGTTTACCTATTAGTGCGTACTAAAGTTTTTTTAACATAAAATTCTTAGATAATTTTAATTTCGTTTAATTTATGTTTCTAGAGCTATACAAGTAGTCTATCACCGCGCCCAACATGTAAATATCTACACATTAATTATAAAATCCCATTAACACGAATACAGGTAGCAAACACAGCGTCTCGACTACGCTACTTGATATGGAACGTAACAAAACACCGGCCCGCCCTACCGCTGGGCATTACCACTTTACTGTTAAATCAAACCGTAATTGACACCGTCACGTAAAACTAAAAAAGTACAGTCGACTCGAGATCCGCTTCGCCACGAGGTTCAGCGGGTACCTCGGCTCCTAAATTACGAATACACTCCCATTATAAAGATTTGGTACAAACAACTAAACGTCTACAGTAAAAATATTAGTAAATGCAACCTACTCGCTCCGCTTTACCAGCAAAATCTTAGTAAAAAAAAATAACTCAAAATTTACAATCCATATTATACAGCGATAAACAAACTATATCACTACCGCCTAGCGCGTACACGGGGAACATAATCGTTATAAAATAAATCGATACAACAATACGCCTACGCCAAATCGGTCTCCGTTACTAAATACACGAATCAAATAATCGATTAGCACACCCGGTTACAAACATCGAATATACATGCGACCATATTCGGTCGCGAACTCGTAGTCAAATTCGTACAGAGTCGAAGGTACTATTAGTTACAGTATAAACGGGGTCGCCACTCCGACTCGTAACGCTCGGAATTCGGTATTACAGTATGATATTCCGTTTAAAAAGGTAAAACAACTAAACTCAAATCGGATTCATCGGTCGCGAGTTCGAAAAATCGACCTACGTCTTTAACATAACATTGTAAGCTCAATAGACGCCGCTCGATGCGACCGGGCACCGTCTCCGACTTCGTTCACAATCGGCATATACAATTCTAAGAGGTCGGACAGACCGAAGACGGTATATGCTCCTTTGTAGATTTTAACGTCGGGTCACTCCGACCGAATCCGAGAGCGTTCGGGCTTTTAGAAAAATTCGACCCTCCGGTCGACGCGCGGATCCCGGTCTCGGGCACGGGGCTGTACCGGCCCCCTCGGGCCGCTCACTGGGCTCAGTCGGTGTACCACAGGTGCTGCTGCGGGTGCTGCGGGACGAGGTAGGTGGGCGAGTAGGGCTGCAGGTAGGCGGGCAGGCGCGCCGACGCGTGGTGCGCGGGCGGCGGGCCCACCGCGCCGCCCACGCCGCTCACGGCGCCCACCGACCCCACGCCGCCCACGCCGCCCACGCCGCCGCTGGAGTCAAAGGAACCACACGTTAGCCAGGCTGCACGGGGCAGTACGGTACTGCAGGCGCTGAATAAATCATTATGAACTAAATTTAAGTAGAAGTTGTGATTAAATTGTAATACTCACGTGTGGTAATGGTACGTGGGTACGTAGAGCGGCGGCGGCAGGTAGCCGGGCGACACGCCTCCCGCGGGCGACAGGACGCCTCCGCTACCAGTTCTGGAAACGGTCACAGAAATGTTATTTAACCAGTTCTGGAAACGGTCACAGAAATGTTATTTAACCAGTTCTGGAAACGGTCACAGAAATGTTATTTAACCAGTTCTGGAAACGGTCACAGATATGTTATTTAACTCGCACATTTTGAATGTAATTTACAACTCAATAATAGATCGCGCGACTGAAGACCGGCGAGACGGGCGCTGGACTCATTACTGAGGACCGTCAAAATGCCGCGGCACGAGGCTTCGAAGGCCGAGGAAACAGTGAGACGGGGTCGCGATCCTCAACACTCCAAGGATCGAGCTCGAGCCGAGACTCACTTGTAGTGGTTGTGCGGATGGTGGTGCCAGGCGTGCGGCGCATGCGTGGCGTGCGGGGCGTGCGTGGCGTGCGTGGCGTGCGGCGCGTGCGGCGCGTGCGGCGCGGGCGGCGCGTGCTTGTGCGCCGCCGGCGGCGCCGCCACGCCCGCCGCGCCGCCGTACTCGCGGCAGCCGCCCGTCTGCAATACCAAACACGACTTTAGCTACAATAGGAAGAACGTCCGAGGGCGACCGACGACAATAGTATACTTCGATTTGTAGCTCAAATCCTAAATCAAAGTTTTACGTGCCTCCTGTGCTTAAATTATAACTAAAAAGTAATTTCTTCCATTGATGCACGTATCCTGATCATGGTTACCATGATGTAACAACCCCCCTTCGGTCCATTAGGTAGAAATGTTTATCCGAAACCATGACGTATCTTTCAATTCTAATAATTAAGAGGAATCTATTTCTCAACCCATCTTCACGATCTATCTGTCCTTGAATCTTTTGTCGTTGAATATTTCTGATACAAGTCACAGCAAATTAGGATTCAAGATGTTTTTTCCACCTCATATATGCGCTAGATTGTGTTTAGAGGTAGGTATAAAAATGGATTAATTAACATAAATGTAATAAATAATAAATAAAGACAGTAAGCGATATTTTACTCACACTATCCCTTTTATTGTGTTGCGCCGGCACGTACTGGTTGCACTGATATTCGTTCGTTGGGCGGACGGCGGTACCAGTCTGGAAATGAAATTATAATATTCAGACTTTCTGACTAGGTTATATTCTAAGAAAATAAAATATTTCTTAAGTTTCCAAATTTTAAAACGGCTGGTAAAAAGACTCCCTTCCAGTTAATAGAACTAGATAACATAATAAAAAAAAGTTCAAGTAGACAAGGCTCTGTTTTGATTTTAGCGAAAGCCACACGTCGCCGCGTGAGCAAGAGAGCAATGATACAAGTATTGCGCCGCTCAAGAAGAGAACGTTCGCATTTTACGCACAATGCGCATCAATGTACATCGTTAGGGCTGAGGCCACCGGTAGGAACTTATTACTGCGCGACGTGATCGAGGAGCGTGCCGCACCTCAGATTCACAATTACATTCTAAAATGCAACACTTCATTTTGATTATTTAGTTATTTATAACGTTGTTGTCGCATTTATAAAAATTAAAAACATGAATGACATTGTTACTGTAACCAGTGAAATTTAGGTCAATTTTGGAATATATAAATCGAAGTATAGATAGCGATCTATCTGTAAATGTACTAGTGGTGGTGCAGCCGCTTCTTCTGGCTCTGCGGCGTCGCCTGCGCGCGCGGGCCCCTGCTGTGACACGTACCTGCGCGTAGTGGTGGTGTTCGGGCTGGTCGTGCTTGTGCGCCTCCTGCTGCGCGAGCGCCAGCAGCCGCTTCTTCTGGCTCTGCGGCGTCGCCTGCGCGCGCGGGCCCCTGCTGTGACACGTACCTGCGCGTAGTGGTGGTGTTCGGGCTGGTCGTGCTTGTGCGCCTCCTGCTGCGCGAGCGCCAGCAGCCGCTTCTTCTGGCTCTGCGGCGTCGCCTGCGCGCGCGGGCCCCTGCTGTGACACGTACCTGCGCGTAGTGGTGGTGTTCGGGCTGGTCGTGCTTGTGCGCCTCCTGCTGCGCGAGCGCCAGCAGCCGCTTCTTCTGGCTCTGCGGCGTCGCCTGCGCGCGCGGGCCCCTGCTGTGACACGTACCTGCGCGTAGTGGTGGTGTTCGGGCTGGTCGTGCTTGTGCGCCTCCTGCTGCGCGAGCGCCAGCAGCCGCTTCTTCTGGCTCTGCGGCGTCGCCTGCGCGCGCGGGCCCCTGCTGTGACACGTACCTGCGCGTAGTGGTGGTGTTCGGGCTGGTCGTGCTTGTGCGCCTCCTGCTGCGCGAGCGCCAGCAGCCGCTTCTTCTGGCTCTGCGGCGTCGCCTGCGCGCGCGGGCCCCTGCTGTGACACGTACCTGCGCGTAGTGGTGGTGTTCGGGCTGGTCGTGCTTGTGCGCCTCCTGCTGCGCGAGCGCCAGCAGCCGCTTCTTCTGGCTCTGCGGCGTCGCCTGCGCGCGCGGGCCCCTGCTGTGACACGTACCTGCGCGTAGTGGTGGTGTTCGGGCTGGTCGTGCTTGTGCGCCTCCTGCTGCGCGAGCGCCAGCAGCCGCTTCTTCTGGCTCTGCGGCGTCGCCTGCGCGCGCGGGCCCCTGCTGTGACACGTACCTGCGCGTAGTGGTGGTGTTCGGGCTGGTCGTGCTTGTGCGCCTCCTGCTGCGCGAGCGCCAGCAGCCGCTTCTTCTGGCTCTGCGGCGTCGCCTGCGCGCGCGGGCCCCTGCTGTGACACGTACCTGCGCGTAGTGGTGGTGTTCGGGCTGGTCGTGCTTGTGCGCCTCCTGCTGCGCGAGCGCCAGCAGCCGCTTCTTCTGGCTCTGCGGCGTCGCCTGCGCGCGCGGGCCCCTGCTGTGACACGTACCTGCGCGTAGTGGTGGTGTTCGGGCTGGTCGTGCTTGTGCGCCTCCTGCTGCGCGAGCGCCAGCAGCCGCTTCTTCTGGCTCTGCGGCGTCGCCTGCGCGCGCGGGCCCCTGCTGTGACACGTACCTGCGCGTAGTGGTGGTGTTCGGGCTGGTCGTGCTTGTGCGCCTCCTGCTGCGCGAGCGCCAGCAGCCGCTTCTTCTGGCTCTGCGGCGTCGCCTGCGCGCGCGGGCCCCTGCTGTGACACGTACCTGCGCGTAGTGGTGGTGTTCGGGCTGGTCGTGCTTGTGCGCCTCCTGCTGCGCGAGCGCCAGCAGCCGCTTCTTCTGGCTCTGCGGCGTCGCCTGCGCGCGCGGGCCCCTGCTGTGACACGTACCTGCGCGTAGTGGTGGTGTTCGGGCTGGTCGTGCTTGTGCGCCTCCTGCTGCGCGAGCGCCAGCAGCCGCTTCTTCTGGCTCTGCGGCGTCGCCTGCGCGCGCGGGCCCCTGCTGTGACACGTACCTGCGCGTAGTGGTGGTGTTCGGGCTGGTCGTGCTTGTGCGCCTCCTGCTGCGCGAGCGCCAGCAGCCGCTTCTTCTGGCTCTGCGGCGTCGCCTGCGCGCGCGGGCCCCTGCTGTGACACGTACCTGCGCGTAGTGGTGGTGTTCGGGCTGGTCGTGCTTGTGCGCCTCCTGCTGCGCGAGCGCCAGCAGCCGCTTCTTCTGGCTCTGCGGCGTCGCCTGCGCGCGCGGGCCCCTGCTGTGACACGTACCTGCGCGTAGTGGTGGTGTTCGGGCTGGTCGTGCTTGTGCGCCTCCTGCTGCGCGAGCGCCAGCAGCCGCTTCTTCTGGCTCTGCGGCGTCGCCTGCGCGCGCGGGCCCCTGCTGTGACACGTACCTGCGCGTAGTGGTGGTGTTCGGGCTGGTCGTGCTTGTGCGCCTCCTGCTGCGCGAGCGCCAGCAGCCGCTTCTTCTGGCTCTGCGGCGTCGCCTGCGCGCGCGGGCCCCTGCTGTGACACGTACCTGCGCGTAGTGGTGGTGTTCGGGCTGGTCGTGCTTGTGCGCCTCCTGCTGCGCGAGCGCCAGCAGCCGCTTCTTCTGGCTCTGCGGCGTCGCCTGCGCGCGCGGGCCCCTGCTGTGACACGTACCTGCGCGTAGTGGTGGTGTTCGGGCTGGTCGTGCTTGTGCGCCTCCTGCTGCGCGAGCGCCAGCAGCCGCTTCTTCTGGCTCTGCGGCGTCGCCTGCGCGCGCGGGCCCCTGCTGTGACACGTACCTGCGCGTAGTGGTGGTGTTCGGGCTGGTCGTGCTTGTGCGCCTCCTGCTGCGCGAGCGCCAGCAGCCGCTTCTTCTGGCTCTGCGGCGTCGCCTGCGCGCGTACCGCGTGCACCGCCGGCGGCGCTTGTGGTTGCTGTACAACATATATATTTTTTTATATCTTTCCTAATATTGCATCGAACATTTAACTGCCGACCCACAATGACATACGGTTTGAAACGAGGGATTCTTAGCGTGACCGATGTATATGAAGTAGAATTACCGTGTGATGGTGGTGGTGGCAGGGCTGCTGCGGCTCGGGCTTGACGTGCGGGTCGTCGCGCGGCGAGCGCGCGCTGCAGATGACGCCGGGCGCCGTGTGCGGGACCGCCGCGCACGCGCCGCCTGCCGGACAAACCGGACATATACACCTACTGCTTAGGATTCTGTTCTCGCAACACAGCAAAACGGGGCTCAATCGTGTGTAAATATGATCCCTTAGTGTTCAACCTAATAATCAAGAATAAGCGCGGTTTGATTGAAAAACTCGCGCGGCAAGAAGTCGATACCCGCCTCTTCGATCCTTCGAGATTAAGGACGTAAGGCGACGTCCGAAACTTCGAAGAATTCCCAACAAAAGATAATTAATTAAATAATCCAATCCCAGTTCCTGTAATTGGCTCTATACTTCTATTTAAGTTTTTATTAATACTGTATTAGCTGTTGGTTCTCCTACAATAAATAAATAAATAAATAATATCTATACGCGATTAAGGCCCGATTTGTTGTGTTGTGATAATGAGTGAAAATCGTGTAAGTTTAAATCAATGTTGTCCTTAGTATCCTATCCTCATTAGAACCGTTAGACAGCAGTGGTGAATACACACGAAGTTGATCGAGGTTAGTCGAACACGAGTGTTTTTACACGAACTTCACTTTGTTTCGCGCAATCTTGCCTCGCCACCCGACTTCCAATCGTTGTCGGTTTTTTTTCCCGAGTCAAACAACTCGAAGCCTTCCGAATTTCGCAAGGTTACCCCAGTGTCATGGACTTTGAACTGCGGCTAACTTTGGCTAGCGCTATATCGAAGCATCGAAGCAAATAGTGTATTGAGGTCTTTAAGATTTAAGTGACTTTAGCTTCTGTAAAGACCAAGAAATCAAAGTACATGTTCCTCTAAATGGAAATTTGTCATAATAGGCCATGGATACGTGGAAAACAAGAGGAGCCCTCAACACGTTGCCAAACTTTAAGTACCCCTTTTCTTGTTATTTGATAGAACCCCGTACGTTGAACTTCCGTTTATACCGAAACGAAGTCACGCATCTCTGTTATGTTCTTGGCCAAGTAGGGGCGGCCCTACTACTGCAAACTTCGAGAAAGTTTCCCTGACTTTTATTTGGAGTTATTATTTTTTGGGATAAGTAATGTTTTTTTAGAGGAGGTGGCTGCGGAGGTGGATTGAACAGGTTTAACTCGATTTAGGGCGTGGAAGAGAGAGAAAGACTCGACCATAGGGGAGACAATGAGACTTGACAGGTCGCCTTCACCGGAAAGGCCGGAGCTCAGACATCTATCTATATAAGCTCAGATAGCTATCCCATTTTTACAAGCTTTTATTTAACTTGCAATATAACTATGTATATTCGGGTGGAATCTTGCAAGTTAAATTTAATCCAATTGAGGTAAAATTTGGCATAAGTGAAGTGACAATGCAATAGTATGATAACATCGAGCTGATGATGGAGCAGGAAGGAGCTGTAAGAAAAGAATGCAATCCTACTGGGTCTGGGCTCTTTAGAATCGTCTCGGTGAGTAATTGATGAATGTTCAAACAAAAGTACAGTGCGCAATGAAATCTTGTCACAAAAAGGATTTTTTGAGAAAACTTATGTGATACGTGAGATACAAGGCGGGAGAATTATTCGCTTTTGTCTTATATTTTCATCCATCCCTACATTTTTTTTTAAGAGTCATAATTTTCCCTGGCTTCCCCAGAGCTTCCCCGACTTTTCCCTGACTTTCCTGAAAGTGGACATCCGGATGTTTCCTTCATTTATGAACATCGGAGTCAAAGTCACGATGGAAACAGTGGAGGAGGTAATCGAACAATGTTGTGGACAAGTACGTACCTCTGTTGTTGGGTTGTTGCTGCTGCTGCTGCTGCTGCTGCTGCGGCTGGCGCGGCTCATCGTCGTCGGAGTCGGAGATGGTGATGACGGAGACGGCGGGCGAGGGCGTGTCGCGGATGGTGATGGTGTGCGCGGGCTTGGCGGCCGGCGCGCCGCCGTCGCCCCACGGCGAGCGCCCGCCCGCGCTGCCCGACACAAACACGTCACAACACCGACTCGCATATACAATCTATACTATCGACGCTAATATCTAACACGAAATATATATTCATTATTAGGCTGCAAAGTTATTGTGTGGCGCGAGTGCTTGAATTGAAAGCAGAGTAAGCGAAGCGGTTGGTTTAAATATAGATTGTTGAGCGTAGCGAGGCTTTCGAGGCACGAGAAACCAAATAATTTTGCAGCCGTGCGAAACATAACTTTTCACCTCAGTGAGGAAAATGTGACTTTTAAAAAAAAAACAATGAAACTATAACGAACCGATTATTCTTTCATATAAAACTAGTAATAATGAACGTAACAAACACACTCACAAACAAATAAACACATAAAAAATATAAATTTTAACTTCAAATTACTTTCACGCTAGGAGATGAAACATACTTTTCTACGTGGATTTGGCGCTGTAAAAGGAACTTTTCCAAGCGAGTGAGGTGAAAAAAACATTGTCCTCGATCTGACAAACAGCCGACGTCAGACACAGTCAGCGTCAAATAGCGTGTGACGGAAGAACGCGAAATTAATAAATTCTTTCAAAAACAACATTCGTCAAATTTTATCCGACAAAAAATATTTTTTTTTGTTATGCTCTGGTTGTCAACGGACAAGTCGAAGCAAAAATAACATAATGGGACCATTGTTGTTTAAAAATATTAATCGTTTAAAATAGATCGTCTGACACATTTCATGTGAGTATACATGAAATATGAAATACTGATAATGTGTTGCGGTACAGTTAGCGTTGTATGTTACTGACTGAACCGTGTCGAATCAACACTTTCTAATCAAACTGTGAGATCAAGCCGGCAGATCTTGTTATTCTATCGTCGTGTTATCTATATGGATCTTTGCACTTTCTAAATGTTCGAGGATTTTTCGAATATTAAAATCAAATATAGTGTGCCCCTGATTATTAAATAGTCAAAAAAGGCCGCAACGCGCTGATTTCGCCACCAACCGCGCCTTCCAAAATTCCGAAACGTTTGTTTGGAATACGTTGTTACTCACGTATTCTGTTCGTGTGTATGCCTGTTGTGGCGCGAGGGAGGCGTGCCCTCCTTCACGCGCTTCTTCACGGGCGACAGCTGCGTCGGCTCCTTCTTGCCCCCACTGCTTGCCATACTACACACCACAAACACTCATAAGTAACTTTAAACATTCAAGTTAAAAGGTCTCCCTCTAACGTATTGCTGATTCTTTATCGTTATCATCCTAGTTATGATAAGTGGAATACGCGCTTTAATCTCAACCATTTGCAATATGCTAATATCGCCATCTACATCAACCTATGATATTTTAGTAAATCTTAACGCTTTGTGATAACAGTCAGAGAAAATAAATGCTTGAATAAGATATCACTTAGACCCACCACTAAAGGCCGAGACACACCGTATGCGTTTAGACGTGACGTTAATTTAAAAAGTATATATATCTAGACGTCAGTGTAGTGCCGCAGCCGCAATGTTTTCGAATTACCGAAATATCATATGTTGTTTTCATCAAATATGGCTGAGAGCCATCTCGCAATCAAGTATTAGATAAAGGACGCACTGAAATCGGTTCATCAGATGAGGAACTATGGCACAGCCAGCATCAAATAGTCTGTAGCATTCAAAGTGCCAAATATATCGCAACACATTTGTATTCTTATAGGCATAAAGATACGTGACGATATATTTGGCGCTTTGGATGCTACCATCTATTTGATGCTGGCTGTACATAATAGAACGCTTTTAACTGTCTCACACACATACTTCTTCGCATTGGACCGTGGGTATAAACTTACAATGAAGCAGCGGCTGATTTTATGAAAAGTTGCCGCCACTAACTCATTGGAGAAGCTAGCGATTTAATATATATAATTTCGGTTCAACTAGGTACAATTGTGGTTGAGGACAGGGACACACCTAGTCCGCGGTCACGAGGACAAATGATTCGTTTAATAATTTATGTTGGACGAATGCATTCAGAGTGGTAATGTCTATAGAGCATTTCTTTTAGCACTTATACAGTTAAGTCTATTTTATAAACTAAGTGAAGGATGACAGTTATGATAGGGGATTAAATTTGTGACTTATAAACTAATGCTCAAAAGGTTGCTGAGGAAATCAAGTGGATATTATAAAAAAAACATATGAAACTGTGTTTCTGCCGCGTGGGCAACGAACTATGTGTACAAATTCCAACTTGGAATTTTAGACAGTCAATTGTCTTAGAACTTTCTTTTACTTAGCTTGTAGCGCGGCAAAGTATCTCCCGTCTCCCTCGCTCTGTACACAAAGGAAAGAGAGGGAGAGAGAGAAGAACTGCCACATAGTTGTGCTACAGGTACAGCATATCATTTAGCACAAAGGCTACTTTACTGGCTGTACACTCAGGTTTATATATATTTGTACTCACTACGGGCAGTAAAAAAGAAAACTCTCTATCGCATATTTACAACCCTCGCCTGCGGCTCGGGTCACAAATACCTGCGATTTCGGGCTTTCTTTTTTTTACATCCCTTGGTAAGTAATGTACTATTTAAACACATAATTAGTGAAAAGGGAAGGGAATAAAATGAAAATGGAAGCTGAAAGTCTACAAAATTAGGGTCAGCACCTGTATTGGTGTGTTTGGTGATGCGGCTGGTAGTGGGCCACTGCGCTCGTCTGCTGCTTTGTCGATCTGTTGACAACCCTACCGATGTAGAACATCGTAGGAACGTAATGTGTGTAAGTATGGTTCCTAATATACATATAGTGGTAGGAACATACTAGCAGCGATAATATTCGTATAGACTACAATACGATGTTATAGTATGTTTTGGGGTACACGTATATATGTATCACATTGAATATTCAAGGAAAAAACCGAAAAGCTTTTCTATTCAGATAAATCTGATTCAATATATCTCGTCGGGTTGTTTTTATTTTATTTATCATAGAAAGAAGTCAAGTCAATCAGATCGCAATTAACTTGACTGTTTACGAGAGACATTCGTCCTAATTTTGATTTGGGACTTTGTTCGCTGTATAGCATTAGCTATTCTGACATCGTTTTCGGTGAGTATGTTTTGTTTCGGCTAGCTAGGAAATGATTTTAAGCAATTTTAGATGTCACCACCACTTAAAGACATTGGTGATATAAAGATACATTTTTTTTTATTTAATTGGGATGTTGCCGGTTTTTTTAAGATGATAATCGATACTGTTTTTCGGAAGGATCAAATGTCAATATGGGACCCAATACAATAAGAGTACTCTAAAAGTGAATTAGTAGTAAAAAGTTCGGCATGACTACTGAGCACTGAAAGCGCTCCATACTAATAGGGTACATGCATGATTTTTTTTATCGCTTTTCTTAACTAAATATCAAAATACCATAAAAACTATTTCAAAATGTGAAATTAAAATTAAAATCGGCCAAGAAATACGCATAATATAGGCATTTTAAACTAGTAATTAGACAGAGAGGTCCGATATGCACTGTTACGTCACCGTGCACTCCGGCCATATAAACTCCATATTAAATTTTGTTTTGCAAGAAAGAGATAGAATGAAATGATTGATGGCTTATATTTTGGTTATGTATAGCTATTCGAAAAAGTAGTTTTGTCTACTGTTTGTTACATAAATGAGTTTTTAATAAAGAAAAAATTAAAATTCATGCATATTCCCTATTGCTACTCAAGTGAGACGTCATTCTTGATTTGAAGTTCAAGAATTTATATTTGAAAGAAAAGTATTTTGGCATTTTGCACGTGAAATTGCGGATAACTACATGATTGCTGTACAATTATTATTTTATTGAAATATAAGCATTCTGAAAAAAACTTTACTTTTGATTTTGGATTAAAAATTACAAAATTTGAAAACTTTGAAATGTTGTGTTTCAAAGCCATTTAGATTTTTCATAATGCATTGATATTTTTTTTCCATCTAGCTACAGTAGGTTTTAAAATTGGTCAAGTACCTCTTGTGCGGGTGGTGGTGCAGCGGATGGTGCGGATGGAAGTCCCACACGTCGGGGTCGGGCAGCGGCGCGGGCTCCACGATGAGCGGCGCGCGCCACTCGGCCACGCCCACGTCGGCCACGCCCCCCACGGCGCCCACGCCGCCGACCCCGCCCACCGCGCCCGCGTGCTGGTGGTGCGCCGCCGCCGCCGCCGCCGCCGCGGCCGCCAGCTGCTGCACCTGCGACATCCGACCACTGTTAGCATCGGCTCCGACCGACAGCCACATGTTACTCTTCTGCGGGCCGGGTTGGTTCCGCTCAATTAATGACGTAGACGAGACTGACACGTGAAATCTTAGCACGCGTTCATACATTTTAATATAACCATTATAATTAAATGACCGCTGGGTCGAATGTGTAGGTCGATTGATGGATTTTATACTTTCTTTGCTATTCCGCGAAATAGTGTCTCGGTTCCACCCTATGGATGGACATCTGCTGCATCTCCCGATTATGCCTCGTAAAGAGGGGAAACACGTATCGAGGATTATACTGTTTGGTGGTAGTTTGTTGCATTAACATGCGTATTTTTAGGGGAAACTGTTTGAAAATGTATAAATATGAGCACGATTTATTGTCACACCTAACCGAGACACTATTTCGTGGAAAAGTGAAGGAACTTCCATTAATCTAATATGGAATTCAGCAAAGTAACGGCCGCATCTATCAATGACTGTGGGCAGAGTGTCGCACCGACCTGGTAGGCGGGCTGGCACAGGATGGAGGACACGAACTGGTGCGGGAAGGGCTCGGCCGCGCGCCGCGTACTGCTGGTACTATGTAACGCCTGCATCTATCAATGACTGTGGGCAGAGTGTCGCACCGACCTGGTAGGCGGGCTGGCACAGGATGGAGGACACGAACTGGTGCGGGAAGGGCTCGGCCGCGCGCCGCGTACTGCTGGTACTATGTAACGCCTGCATCTATCAATGACTGTGGGCAGAGTGTCGCACCGACCTGGTAGGCGGGCTGGCACAGGATGGAGGACACGAACTGGTGCGGGAAGGGCTCGGCCGCGCGCCGCGTACTGCTGGTACTATGTAACGCCTGCATCTATCAATGACTGTGGGCAGAGTGTCGCACCGACCTGGTAGGCGGGCTGGCACAGGATGGAGGACACGAACTGGTGCGGGAAGGGCTCGGCCGCGCGCCGCGTACTGCTGGTACTATGTAACGCCTGCATCTATCAATGACTGTGGGCAGAGTGTCGCACCGACCTGGTAGGCGGGCTGGCACAGGATGGAGGACACGAACTGGTGCGGGAAGGGCTCGGCCGCGCGCCGCGTACTGCTGGTACTATGTAACGCCTGCATCTATCAATGACTGTGGGCAGAGTGTCGCACCGACCTGGTAGGCGGGCTGGCACAGGATGGAGGACACGAACTGGTGCGGGAAGGGCTCGGCCGCGCGCCGCGTACTGCTGGTACTATGTAACGCCTGCATCTATCAATGACTGTGGGCAGAGTGTCGCACCGACCTGGTAGGCGGGCTGGCACAGGATGGAGGACACGAACTGGTGCGGGAAGGGCTCGGCCGCGCGCCGCGTACTGCTGGTACTATGTAACGCCTGCATCTATCAATGACTGTGGGCAGAGTGTCGCACCGACCTGGTAGGCGGGCTGGCACAGGATGGAGGACACGAACTGGTGCGGGAAGGGCTCGGCCGCGCGCCGCGTACTGCTGGTACTATGTAACGCCTGCATCTATCAATGACTGTGGGCAGAGTGTCGCACCGACCTGGTAGGCGGGCTGGCACAGGATGGAGGACACGAACTGGTGCGGGAAGGGCTCGGCCGCGCGCCGCGTACTGCTGGTACTATGTAACGCCTGCATCTATCAATGACTGTGGGCAGAGTGTCGCACCGACCTGGTAGGCGGGCTGGCACAGGATGGAGGACACGAACTGGTGCGGGAAGGGCTCGGCCGCGCGCCGCGTACTGCTGGTACTATGTAACGCCTGCATCTATCAATGACTGTGGGCAGAGTGTCGCACCGACCTGGTAGGCGGGCTGGCACAGGATGGAGGACACGAACTGGTGCGGGAAGGGCTCGGCCGCGCGCCGCGTACTGCTGGTACTATGTAACGCCTGCATCTATCAATGACTGTGGGCAGAGTGTCGCACCGACCTGGTAGGCGGGCTGGCACAGGATGGAGGACACGAACTGGTGCGGGAAGGGCTCGGCCGCGCGCCGCGTACTGCTGGTACTATGTAACGCCTGCATCTATCAATGACTGTGGGCAGAGTGTCGCACCGACCTGGTAGGCGGGCTGGCACAGGATGGAGGACACGAACTGGTGCGGGAAGGGCTCGGCCGCGCGCCGCGTACTGCTGGTACTATGTAACGCCTGCATCTATCAATGACTGTGGGCAGAGTGTCGCACCGACCTGGTAGGCGGGCTGGCACAGGATGGAGGACACGAACTGGTGCGGGAAGGGCTCGGCCGCGCGCCGCGTACTGCTGGTACTATGTAACGCCTGCATCTATCAATGACTGTGGGCAGAGTGTCGCACCGACCTGGTAGGCGGGCTGGCACAGGATGGAGGACACGAACTGGTGCGGGAAGGGCTCGGCCGCGCGCCGCGTACTGCTGGTACTATGTAACGCCTGCATCTATCAATGACTGTGGGCAGAGTGTCGCACCGACCTGGTAGGCGGGCTGGCACAGGATGGAGGACACGAACTGGTGCGGGAAGGGCTCGGCCGCGCGCCGCGTACTGCTGGTACTATGTAACGCCTGCATCTATCAATGACTGTGGGCAGAGTGTCGCACCGACCTGGTAGGCGGGCTGGCACAGGATGGAGGACACGAACTGGTGCGGGAAGGGCTCGGCCGCGCGCCGCGTACTGCTGGTACTATGTAACGCCTGCATCTATCAATGACTGTGGGCAGAGTGTCGCACCGACCTGGTAGGCGGGCTGGCACAGGATGGAGGACACGAACTGGTGCGGGAAGGGCTCGGCCGCGCGCCGCGTACTGCTGGTACTATGTAACGCCTGCATCTATCAATGACTGTGGGCAGAGTGTCGCACCGACCTGGTAGGCGGGCTGGCACAGGATGGAGGACACGAACTGGTGCGGGAAGGGCTCGGCCGCGCGCCGCGTACTGCTGGTACTATGTAACGCCTGCATCTATCAATGACTGTGGGCAGAGTGTCGCACCGACCTGGTAGGCGGGCTGGCACAGGATGGAGGACACGAACTGGTGCGGGAAGGGCTCGGCCGCGCGCCGCGTACTGCTGGTACTATGTAACGCCTGCATCTATCAATGACTGTGGGCAGAGTGTCGCACCGACCTGGTAGGCGGGCTGGCACAGGATGGAGGACACGAACTGGTGCGGGAAGGGCTCGGCCGCGCGCCGCGTACTGCTGGTACTATGTAACGCCTGCATCTATCAATGACTGTGGGCAGAGTGTCGCACCGACCTGGTAGGCGGGCTGGCACAGGATGGAGGACACGAACTGGTGCGGGAAGGGCTCGGCCGCGCGCCGCGTACTGCTGGTACTATGTAACGCCTGCATCTATCAATGACTGTGGGCAGAGTGTCGCACCGACCTGGTAGGCGGGCTGGCACAGGATGGAGGACACGAACTGGTGCGGGAAGGGCTCGGCCGCGCGCCGCGTACTGCTGGTACTATGTAACGCCTGCATCTATCAATGACTGTGGGCAGAGTGTCGCACCGACCTGGTAGGCGGGCTGGCACAGGATGGAGGACACGAACTGGTGCGGGAAGGGCTCGGCCGCGCGCCGCGTACTGCTGGTACTATGTAACGCCTGCATCTATCAATGACTGTGGGCAGAGTGTCGCACCGACCTGGTAGGCGGGCTGGCACAGGATGGAGGACACGAACTGGTGCGGGAAGGGCTCGGCCGCGCGCCGCGTACTGCTGGTACTATGTAACGCCTGCATCTATCAATGACTGTGGGCAGAGTGTCGCACCGACCTGGTAGGCGGGCTGGCACAGGATGGAGGACACGAACTGGTGCGGGAAGGGCTCGGCCGCGCGCGCCGCGTACTGCCGCGCGCCTCCCACGGCCACGCGTCCGCCGCCGTACAGCTGGTACTGAGGGGGGGACATTATGGTTTTATTACCACGGAGTACTGAATAAGACAGGAGTGTCTTTTTTAAAACTATCACTCTAGTGTCAAGTTACTACCCGAACTCGAAATTTTCGCAGCACTCACTCTTTGCTGAGGCTGCCGTTTGATCGACATTTTATTTCATCATACAGCGTTGGCATCTTGAGACGGAAAATTACTAGCTACTACAATAGAGTTGTAAGTTGATCCTTGCGATATATATTTTTTAATATTTTGAACGATCTTACACAAATCGACCACTAGGCACCCAAACTGAGCAAAGCAGGAGCCCCCACTCCTCCCACGTACTCTGGCACGTCTTACCAGGTTGTCATAGGGCGCGGGAGGCAGGCGCTGCTGGTTGATGGTGAGCGCCAGGTGGTGCGCGGAGGGCGCGGCGGCCGGAGCCACGACTCCTCCCACGTACTCTCCCCCCACCCCGCCTACGCCGCTGCCGGACCGGCGGCACACCTGAAACATAACAAAAGTAGCTTGTTAAACCGAGCGACGAAAGAAAGGCTGTCGAGATAGTTTGGCGCTCGAACGAAGTGAATTAGTTTAAGGCCGTAATGGGTGCCTTACACGAATGAGTGTTGGTGGCATGCACTTCCCAGTGTGTATAAGAAAGCTACGCATTTTCTTCTACACACTGGGAAGTGCATGGTATCGGCTACGCGTATACGAGCAGAGCGCCCGCTACAGAAAGCGTTGAGAGTCCCCGGCAAGCTCGGCCGATTTTGACCTTCCCATACAAACGGAGCTTCGTTCTCATTTTAAGACTACGTGTTGGATTGTAACGAAACTCTGCACATACAATGACATAAGGTTAGGCCTGTAATTAGTTTATATATATATTTATATTGCTCCAGTTTATAAAACAAACGAAATACAGCAAAAACAAGTTTTGTATGAAAAACTTAAATTCGATGTATTTTTTATATGATATCTGAAGATACATAAACTAATTACAGGCCTGCATATACCTTAAGTTATTCCAAGTTCAAAGTTTCAGAGCAAACTAGCTAGTCGTATTAAAATGAGAGCGTAACCACGTTTGTATGGAGAACCGAGCTTACCGGGGACTCTGTGCCGGTAGAGTCCCGTAGACTAATAAGTCTATAAGCAGCTCGTTTATCTTTGGCTAGCAAAATAACGAAAAATGTTATAGACAACCCACTTGCTTCGGTAGGAAGCCATATTGATTTTTGACAAGTGAAATATTTATTGTGAAGTAAAGTAATTAAAAAAGTGTTATCGCGGTTAAGTTAGGTTAAATCAACGCCTAAACTGAGTTTTTGTTAATGCATGTGTAATGTGACATGTCATAGTCAATTCACTGATATTTGCGAGTGATTTGTGACCGGCCGGAAAGAAAACCAAAATATTTGAAGAAAAAAATCCACGTGTTATTTCAAGTAAGGCACTCTATTGAGATATATTGCAACATATGTAAAATTTATCCAGCTTTCTAACAGTATATAACATAATGCCTATTATTATTTGTAAGGTAGGTAAAATGTTTATTTACCGCGAGATTTTGGAGATTTCATGTTTGTATGGGGACACTATTGGCTTTTTCATATTGGAAGGCTGGACGCGTGACGGGTTAAGAAAGTCCAAGTGACCGGCAATATTACGAATGGATATGACTCTTGTGGTGTTGCTTACCTCCATCATCTGCACGGAGGCCTTGACGTTGTTGCAGTGCGCGTAGTCGACGAGGTGCGCGAGCGTCACGAACGCGTGGTTCAGCGCCTCGCCCGGCGTTATCCTTCGCTCCTGCAACGATCAGTACTTTGAGACACAGTTCAAAACATGTGCGGAAATATACTCCTTATATTAGTGACTAGAAGGCGCCCGTAACTTCGTTCGTGGAGGAGAAAAAGTCATAACCCCTCTTCTTTTCTTTAGCATAGTCGGGTAAAAAGTATCCTATAACTATTTGGAGATACTCAGCTACCCGTATACCAAAAATAGTTGAAATCCGTTTAGCCGAATTAGCGTGATGACTGAAATTTATAATAGTATAGATTAGTAGTAGCTCGCCGGTCTTACGATGCATGGCACGGTTAAAATGTCTGCAATGTCGACACGTTTTACTCAGTGAGTTGCACAACGGCCTAAGAAGCTGGTGGAACCGCGTTTGAATCCCAGTGAGGGGAAGTGTTTGTGTGCAGCAGGAATTTTTGTTCCTGGGTCTTGGATATTTTATGTGTTAAGTATTATAACTTATGCTTATGTATATCGTCGCCTGGTACCCGTAGTACAAGCTTTGTTTAGTTTGGGACGAGGTCGATTTATGTAAGATTAGCACAACGCAACAAACGGGACTTAATCGCATATAAATGTAATTTATTTAAGTTTCTTTCGTTGGTAATACTTCGACGTTTCATTAACGTTTGTTGTGTTGTAATTTGTAATATTTTGGTGAAAATCGTGTTAGTTTAAATCAATGCTTTGTGTAAGATTGTCCGCGACATTTACTTACTAAATGTTTAAATATTTAAAATTTTCTAATCTATGTGAGACTGCCTGTGCCCAACCTTGGGACATATGATGATTAAAATGTAAAGTAAATATTACAGTTACATCTAATAAGGTTCACTTAACTTTTAGACGTTTATTCTAACTGCTTCAGTAAGAAAACTAAAGAATTATATATTGAAGGATAAACGCACCTGGTCCATAGTGAGCATCCTCTTCAATAAGTCGATAAATTCCCTTCTATCCGCTTTCTCGGCCAATAGCTGGCCGCCTTCTAGATCCGTTGGTACATTGACCTGCAATACATAAGTAGATTATTAGATTAAGCTTTTTAATACCCTTAAAAGGGAAGTGCAACATCTGACTGAATGCAGAGTAGCAACTAACACTTATTGTACATCTACGCAGCACACGTTGGAGGTTCAGTAGCATAAGGAACAGGTTTGAAAGGAGCGCTCTCAACGCGACCTATGCTAGCTTTTCTCCCATCTACGAAATGGAGTAGTAATAGTAACCTTACCTACCCAATATCGTAGAGGCAGTGGCGTGCGGGCCATATAGGCACAAAGGCACTGCCTACCCTGAGCAACCATGGCTCCATACAAGCAAACAGAAACTGCCTACCCTGAACCCCTGAACGACCATGGCTCCATATAGGCACAGTAAAACTGCCTACCTTGGCTAAAAACCCTGTGCACGCCACTGCGTAGAGGTATATGCTCATTTGCGAAGATCGGACTTTTAGCGGCAAAATATAAGACTGTCGCAATCTGACTACTGTTAGAAGCATTTTTGTATCAATATTTATAGTTGTGAAATAGAAGAAAAAACGGTCTAATAAATCAAAAACATATTTAATAGAAACTCTTACGTGAGCATTCATTGTAGATTTTTATAGGGTTATATAGAGATAGGTGCAATTTATTTTTCGAAGTCCACGTCGATAGACACAGCGGATGACATTTTATCAGTTTTGTGATAGGAGGCAATACCCATGAAATTCTCAATAAAATATAATCTCTGCCAACCTGAACATCATAGCCATTACAATAAGTTTTATAAATTTGTTCCCTTAACATCGAGTTAAGTAGAACGTTCTTTTAGTTATAAATGGTTACATGGTAAAAAAAGTTTTCATATTTATAGACCATTTTTTCTTCAATCTCAGAACTACAGATATCGATAAAAAAAGTTTCTAATAACTTTGCGACAGTCTTGTTTTGAAATAAAACAATTCAACGGATTATATCGCGTATATTATCTCATTTTAGTTCCCGACGTTTCGGAACGTCCACCCGTGACCATGGAAAGCTGAAAAGCTTAATGTACGCGATATAATCCGTTAAATTGTTTTATTTCAATAAGTAATAATCGCGGAAACAGAAGAAAAGTCTTATGTTTTGCCGCGACAATACTGAACTCTGCTTATTTGTATCGCTAATAGTTCTACTGTCACAAACGGATCGATGGTTTAACGGTACCGGTAATTCCACACAAGAAGTTTAGAAAAATACGCTCTCCACGCAACTGTCGTGTATTTGAAGGAAGGTACACACCTGACCGATGTCATCGAGGCAGTTGAAGATGTACTTCCTGGCCTCCTTGCTCTTGATGCCGGTCTCTAGCTCGTGTTCTTCGGGAGTCTTCAGACGCCAGAACGGATAGGTGCTGTCCACGTCGCGGTAGAAGAACTTGGCTGTTTTGGACGCGCTGCAAGAACATATAAAATGTCAGTTTATGCTTAATGTATTAACGACTGTTTATTTAAAAAGCGGTACGAGTCCCAATATGCTTTTGTTTTTTTGATGGGAGTTAATTTTACTGAAGCTCTTCAATGAATAGTGGTATTTTTAACTTCAAAATAACTATTTATTACTTTCCACAATATTCGGAAAAAAAAATAAAATTAGTGTCGCCAATGCGAGCGTGTCCTCGGCAAGTGAAGCGCGGTCGCCCTCCTGGTCCTTCGAGCCGGATACAATAAGCCTTAAGATATTCCAAATAAATAATATAATGGAATGTATGAAGGGTAAACGATTGGGTTTTATATTTACCTAGATTATTTACCATGACTTAACAGTCGAATTATTAGTTCATAGAGATAAAGACCTCACTTAATCTAAAGGGAGATATATCAATATGAATCAAAGTCTTTAACTTCTTCATTACATATTATACACTCGAGATATTTCGGGTCGGTAAAATACCGTCACATTTCCTAAGGGTTGTACAGTTTTTTTAATTCTGTTATAATCTTTATTAAATTTTACATCTTAACTGCAAAATATATAGTTATTAGATATAAATCGGAATCGTAAAAACCCATGAAAAAAAGTCGTTAACGGAGCGAGATCTTACAAGAATCGTGATTTTTAGATATTGTTATTTCTATGATAAGATCGCGGAAATTGCTAATGCAATTGGGTATTACAAAGAATAGTATATTATGTAAATAAAACTAGTGTTTGATAATAATAAAAATCTATTGCTGTTATTTAAATTAGGGTGACCCGATACTTTTGCTCTCAAGTGTATTATAAACCATTGAGATAACTGGGCACTCATTGCATAGTTTCTTAAGTTAAGCAGTTAAATAAAATAAATTTACCAGTGGCCTAAGCACCTAGGAAGCTGAAACTCCACGGAAACTTTTGAAATGGCCTAACTTCTTTTTAAGGTATTACACAACGAGTCTAGACGAATAACACGAGCGATATGAGGCCATATTGTTGACGGTTCGATAATTAAAACATACTTTTCCTTAGCACTCACCTCTGTTTCCTTATTTGTTACCTTAATAAATAATTGCAATTCGTCTCTTAGCAAAGTACCAATTTTATTAGTACTCCACGACCAACCATTGAAATGAGATAAGGTAACATTTTCCTTCCTGTTTTAGCGCACTGTTAATTTTCAATTTAATTTCGTTTTACTGTGATTTACAATAAGATCCATCAAAATATCAATCTCACAACTATAAATCTGGATTAACACTTGCTTGACGGCTGGGTCAGAACAATAGCGGTCTAAGACTGTTATTCTAGCATACTATGACAAAATACATTTTGTGTTTGGATATTTAAATTTGTGAACAGTTAAACCCAAAGTAAGGTAAATGTCCCAGTGCCACCTTATGGTCTCATCGGAAGATCAGCGCTGGCTTTCGAGCCATTATGCTGAGGTGGGACCATTTGGGGGCAAACTTAGTTGTAGTAAGTTATTGTTGTATTGCTGTAATTATGTATGCCCTCGAATAAATGCATTTTCTTTCTTTCTTTGCCAGTCACTGTCCTTAATTCTTATAGAGGTCACAACAGTATTAATTATTGGAATTCACTATCGGGACATTTGCTATAGGCGTCCTTTGCGTCTCGCGTTTTCCATATATGCATAGAGCAGTGCTGCGTCTGGCGGATCGTCCACCGCACGCGAATATACAGGAAACGCCCTTGGAGCGGATGCCAAGAAGGGCTCCCAAGGACACCCTTAAATTTTTGGCCGAATAAACTTATTGCAGTAGGTTAACTATACTAACCTGTTGAGCATGTGCTCAGTGGGCAGGCCCTGCGTCTGCGAGATGTAGCGGATCTGGTCGTACTCCGAGGAGCCTGGGTACAGCGGCCAGCCGAGGAACAGCTCCGCGACCACGCAGCCCAGCGACCACATGTCGATCGCCTCACAGAACGCCAGACCCAGGATGATCTCTGGAGCCCTGGGAATGAAGATAGCTATGTGTCACAATACAACCAAAGAGTAAGAGAAGTTTCCAAGTTACCAGTGGATCTATGCCCATATAACAATTTTGCCAAAATTTATTTGGGATAATCATAGTACTTCTGCAGTCTCATCAAAATCTTAGCGGAAAAGGTGTCCCAATATCCTTCTGTGTGTCATTGCTGACAGGTATACTGTTCTATCCTGATGTAGTGGATCAGCTAGATGAAAGGGGTTGCACTACATATACTAATTAGAATAACTTTTACTAATACTATATGGATGTTAATTAATACATCTGAAATAAATATGCATGTTATATAACTGGCGTGTTCCATTTGCACATGTTAGTGTTAACAGTTTCGAGAGACTCCTGAATCGAACCTATTAGCTATTATTGGTATCTGCCTTGACATCAGACTTGTCCAATAGTAGGGTATCGAAGTCTTCTAAAAGTACCTGTAGTATCGACTCTGCAGATAGGTGTTGCAGACGGCCTTGCTAACGTGCGAGGCGCTGCCAAAGTCGATGACCTTGACCCTGTAGGGCTGCCGCGCCGGCTCCACCAGCATGATGTTCTCGGGCTTCAGGTCCGCGTGGATCAGCCCTAGTTGCTGTAATTAAGGATTATTTATCAGAAAAATAATACATTTATTAACCACATATGACAAAAACTGTATATCTGGCAGTCTACGAACTGTGCTTTTATGTCGGGGCCTTGGAGTGCTTTGTACATAGCTACATAGTATTTAATGTGGACTAAAATCAGAGACGAATTACTAGTGGTATAATGTGGATTGTGCTTCTAGGGCTGTCAGTTCATCGGGTCACAACTACGTACCAAATCAAAATACGTGTCAGGACGGAAGACAGGGGGCCTTCCATAAGTGTTCCGTAGCATAGCTAACCTTGAGTTTGAGCAGCGCGCATTTGAAGCAGGATGTTCTTGAGAAAGTCGTACAGATCCTGTATGAGTATTTCGAGCACGAGGCACGTGTGCGAGCGGAGCTGAAGTCACTTGTACGACACTCCCGTCAATGTGCTTACCTTGAGCTTGAGCAGGGCGGTCAGCACCTGCTGCAGAATGGGCCGGATGTACTTGAGTGGCAGCGGCGAGAACTTGTTCTGTTTGAGGAAGTCGTACAGGTTCTGCTCAAGCATCTCGAACACGAGGCACGTGTGTGAGCGGTGCTGGAAGCACTCGTACGCGCGGACGAAGTTGAACTCGTCTGCGGACTCTTGCGAGAGCCGGGAGAGGATCGACACCTGGACAAAAAAAAAAACAACGTAAATATCGCGTGATCTTGGAAAAATGGAGTAGCGTGGTCACAAGATGGGCAGCGCAGACGGGGCTGGCCTAGATCAGAGATGGCGGGACGATCTAGCGTTCCTAAACTACTGGCTGGAAGAGGTATCTGATTGGGATTCGTGAAATAGACATCTAGGAAAGAGGTCATTGGTTTTTCTTTGACAGTAAGAAGTTAGTAAGCCCTTTAATAAACAAGCCAGTTTTCGGTAAGAAATAAATTCTATATGTCCAAGCGCTAGACATTATACTGTTTAGAGACAGATACGTAGGCTTCATCAGTGCGTCTGCTCTTGACTACAACCATGAGGCATAGTTGCAGTCAAGAGCAGTTCTATTCAAGTTAAAAACAGACTGACTATTAAATATGTTGTAAGTTTAATTTAATACATCATTTAAGAGTAGAGTTCGATGTGCCTCATCCTAATACATAACTATTTAGTGTCAAAATAACCCGCATATCAGTATCAGCAACACATCCCCGCCGGGTCAAGCATCGGTCGTTAACTCGCCTCATCGCGAATTCAACGCGAGCCCGCATCGACAATAAAACATGTTACTCACAAACTATATTAAATTCCCCGTTTAAATCAAATTACCCGTGTACAAACGTCAGTATAGATTACAGTAGGCGACGGGTCGAATGGCTTAAATCTAAAGAGACTTTTAAAGGACAATATTTCTTAGTTAAATTGATGTCGAACCAATTTAGGTCATGTTTATCTTTAAACGAGATTCATAAAGTACGTGACGGGCCTTTAAAATAGGGCATCAAAATAAGCAACGGCTTGTGATTAAAGGCGGTTGAATTTGGAATATCGCATGTGTAAAAATAAGGTTATTAGAAGCGCCTGAGAATATGAGAGTAAATATTGTGGAGTACGACCAACGACCAGAGGCTACTCCGCAGCGCGACATTCAAAGTTCGTATAGAGCCGTCCTGTTCTTTCAAATGCAATTTAAGACGAGAGCAAGAGGAATGGCACGATACGATGTTTAAAATTCGAGCTTCATCGGAATAGCCCCTCAGGCACTTTGGTGCTCAAACAGAGCGCTCTGGAGCGATGCCAAGCGTCTCTAATGGAGGAATGAGTTACGGAAAATTCCATGAGCGCCGAGTTAGGATGATAGTTAATCAGGGGTAATTAATGTGGTTATTTCTTACGGGAAAGTTGTTTGTGCCAAGCGTATTGTTTGCGGCGTAAATAGAGCCGGGCAGCATTAATGATGTTTGTTAAGGATTACCACCTAAAGTGGATTTCGTTGACGTTAAAATCATTAAGCTAATTAAGTAATTAACAACACACAAAAATATATGTATTTATTATTTATTTATTGGCAATTTTAACATTTTGAACGCTTTATTAATTTAATTATTTATTTAATCTTTATTGCACAAAAGAAAACTTATTGTACAAAAGGCGAACTTAATGCCATAAGGCATTCTCTACCAGTCAACCTTAGGGCAAAGCAGAAAAATTGTAGGCGGTAACTTTACGTCAAATGCTAAAGTGTCATTCACACGCCAAACTCTTTAAAGCAAGAAAGCTAAACTAGACCTTACGTTACAGAAAACAGGTTGATTCTGCACTGTAAGTGGCAACACTTGTCGGCGGCCTGATGGTTAATCGATTCATAATTTTGGTAAGAAAATCAAGGTATGTATACCTTGATTTTCGTATCAAAATTACACAATGCACAAAAAAAGTCATTTAATTCACACTAGCTACAGAATTGCGCAAGAACCAAAGGAAATAGGTAGTCGTACCTATTATAGCACGTGCTGATACGTCCTCTTACTAACTTTCGTCTACACAACAACACGACAACGTGGCATGATGGCGTATAAAAAAAAACTAGCGGCCAGCTACATACTACTTACGAATAATTAAAAAGAAACAAACCCCAACCTGATCAGATTGGCCAAAATTTCTGATCGAATTGCTTAAACTGTACTTTTAATTTTTCATGAAATATACAAATATAATGTTAAGTCTTTTTTATTTTCTCAGTCGAAGTGAAAAGCAGTGTTTTTCACGTGGCTAAAAGCTATTATGACACTCAGACATATTTGTCTTGTCTTCGTGTCATAATGGCTTATTTCAGCCCCTTGTCAAGCAATCTACTATTCCTTCGAGACTATGGACGTAAAACGACGTCCAAAATGTCGAGACCAACGAAAGATAGTAAAATAAATCATATTTACACGCGATTAAGCCCCGTTTTGTTGTATTGTGAAAATTAGTAAAAATAGTTCAAGTTTAAATCAATGTTTCGTCTAGATTTAATATTCTCTCTTATGTCACGATAAAAAAGAGACTCTTAAGTTTCTAGACATGGTTCAGTTTAGGTTACGCGATGCCTGTCAGTCAGTCAGTCAATGAAACAACTGTAAATAGTGGAGAAACTGACCTCAATCTGTCCTTGGCGAGCATAGCTGGGGTGGTTCTTAAGGATCTTGATGGCGACTATCTCGTTGGTGCCCTTCTTCCAGCACTTCACCACCTGCCCGAACGTACCTCGCCCGAGGAACTCCAACACCTCGTACCTGGAAACATGACGCACACGGTCACATTCCTAACAAATTTCAAAACTGTTTGCACTAGCTAGTCCTATATACCTTTTCCATTGAGTCGCTGGGCAATAACGGCAATGCAATTTTTCTAATTTCAACATTCAATTTGTATCGGCGGTAGGCGATTATCTTTTCAGTCTGTCATCTCATCAATGGCTGCTCTGAACAGCAACATTGTGTTTATCATGAAGTGATCCAAAATATCTCATGTGTCTTTGATGTACCAGTCCTGTTCATGTACGCCCGCCTGTTTTGAATATAAGAACTTGACATCTGTACTATTATTAAGTAGTTGAATGAAATGTAAGTATATTAAAGATATTTTCAAAAAAAATAAGGGACACGGACTATTTGAAAGTCACTGAATCGAAATTATTATTTTGTTTTTTTTTTTATGAGTCGTTGTGGCTTCATCGCGCTAAAACGGCTAAACGGATTTCAACTATTTTTGGTACACGGGTAATCCATAGATGGTTCTAGGGTACTATTTACTCGACTACGCTGAAAAAAAAGACGGTTATGATATTTTTCATTTCCGTTGACGAAGTTCCGGACGCCTTCTAGTATCCTCTCGATTACGCGTCGTGCGTGTCAACCACTCCACCAGCGAGCACTGTTTCTAGTATCCAATAAGATCAAAAGCCAAAGTACTTCATTGCATACGTTATTTCCAAAGTGAAATAACGACGAAGGAGAATTCCCGTTCCTCGTGGTGAACCTAAAACCAGCTGGCTATAAGATGGTGAATGTATGATATTTGATATTATGGAATAATAAGTATTCTTTTTAAATTACCCCAAATTCGAAATGATCCCATTGCACCTTAACTTTTTTAGGGTTCCATAGCCAAAAAAGAACTCTTTCTAGGTTGGGCACTCTATACATTTAACCGAAGCTAAATCTTCTACAAAATTTTAATTAAAAATTAATTCAATAAGTCAACGTGTGGCACATATTTGGACAGATTATCTAAAAAAACTGAGGTTTCTAAAAATCTTTCATTTACTAAATATTTTCGGAAATAATCGATCTGAAAGTATGAAAATAGATTACAACGATAAAGCTACATACTTTTAACGAAAATTATTTTCAACATGATCATTTTCAACATGATTGGATATACCGTTTTTGAGTTATTGCCGAAAAACTGAACTTCTCAGCAAAAGGACGTAAGTGCCACGAAGATTCGCTATTTTGATAGTGCACTTTTTCACATCGGTAGTGCATTTCTTTGTAGTAACGGCCACAGAACTCTAAGGTGCGTCCACATTTGTATCATTTGCCGGATCAGATCTTCTTCCCGTGGCATGATCGCGTGTCACGATCACGCGTTTGGACGTTGCGCCAATCCGATCGCTCGAAATCCATGTTGCTACGCGTATCACACACTTAGATCGGATAAGCGAGGCGAGATCGCCGCGCCGACAGAGAGCGTCCAAGCAGCGCGATACGCAGTCGTGCCACGCCACGGTGACGGATACGAGCAAATGATACAAGTGTGGACGCACCTTGACACTAAGCATGGTCCGACCGGGTTTTTTTTAATAACGAGGGAACATTTGCTCACCTATTGGACGAGGAGTAGAGCACCTCGTGTTGCACCAGCTGGTAGTCGCCATCACCGCCACAGCCGGAGCCTGTTGCGGATCATGCAACGATAGAAGGACAGTGCGACGCGACAGCAGCGGCCGACATGTGGACAAATACAAATTACATGTTAGTTACAAGCTTCACGGACCCAGGGCGGGATCATAGAAATCAGTCCTGCCGGTCTAGCACAACTCTCCGCGACTACGGGGGCGTTCAATATATTCTCGGTATCAGTGTAAAACTGTGAAGTTATTCGTATGATATACTTTTTTTGTAATAAATTGGCTCTTCCGTATTTTGTATGCGTACATAATATATGAAAATATTTTTATTTATATTCTCAACATAAAAAAATGTTTTTATAGGCGAAATTTGCTTTATCTTTTGCTCCATCGGTGGTGCACCGATTTTGTTAGGGACTTTTCAGTTTAAGAAAAAAGGAAATATTAGTCTAGCATTTGGGCTATGTTGCACATAAGTTGACTTATTGATTAGAAGTTGCGGCCCTGAGCAGCAGACATGGTAATCTGAAGTACTGTCTACAGAAAAGGTCATACAATTTATGTATTTGTTAACTACGTATTTTCTTTGACCACTTTTTTAAGTTGCACTAGGATAATGATGTATCACTCTTTCTTAATATTTATATATGCGTATATTATTAGTTTATGCTCGCAATTTTTTTTAATATAATTTTCTTTTGACGGCCAGAAAAACTATTTAGAATTTTGACAAGTTACCAGTTCTTTGAAAATGTAATTCCATAAGTCTTGATTTTTTTTGACGCACCTCAATAAGTCAATCTTGCATTTTCAGAATCAATTTTCTCAATTACTGTACCAAAATTTTGCTCACTTCATCCTAAACAACAAAACAGGCTCCTGTTTTACTGACGTCGTTACACATTTCATACTGTTGTCTTTGTTCAGCTATTACGTAAAGACAAATTAATGATATCCTTTTATTTTTGCTTATTTTATTAATGAATAGGGACATCATATGACCCATCATCAAACATGAGGATGATAATACTGGATCATACCCATACCGATAATATATTGAACGCCCCTCGTACGCTTCATAGCATCACATTGTATTGAAAAGAAAGAGACGTACAATCGGGTATCACAGATGGCTAAAGGTACTGCAAAATAACATCGGGAATATGATGGTCGTGGACATATAAGGGTGAATCAACTTTTTTTCTGTACTTAATGCCATGATTACGTCCCCTGAGTCACTCTTATAACTACGATTTTTAACTATACACCGTATTTTTTCGATTTCCTTTCATTTTAAGAGGGTAGTACATTTTCACAATACGACCATCTTTTCCTATGGGTAGATATATCGCAACTGAATTAAAAAAATCTGCCACTTCATACAATGTGTTTCTTAGTAGTAATGTAAGCAGGTTTTTTTTACGGTTCCGAAATGTCTCCCTGTAGGAAAAGTTGTTCTTATTGACGGGTGTATACCATCTGTTAAAATTAAAGGAAATAAAAATAAAAAATAACAGACATTTTTTTCTAACCATTACAGTTAATTTTTCAAGGGTCCATCTGGTCGGTATGTTAATACCCTACATGATAAGTATTTTTCTAAGACACTATGGTCTTCTGAGTTACAGCTAGTGATGTGCCGTTTCCGTAAATTACGAGAATACAGAGAAAGTGTCGGAAACGTCCTCGGTAACATTCTCTGTAGCGGTAATTATTGAGAAAGTTGATTAAATTTCATTTATTTTTTACTTTAATTTATACAGGATTTGTCCAAATAATGATAATTAAAAGCAGTAAAACTTTCAAAATAAATACATAAAAGGATCATGTACTTTTCCGAACTTTACCAACTGTCTCGTAATCTTATCGTAAAGTACGGGTGGAAATTACCGAGTAAAATAGTTATGTTAATTTTTATAGGAACAATTTTAGCTTGTTTGACGAAGATAGTCAGTGATTTAGTTATTTAAATAAACAACAATATTCAGTATGTTTCAAAGATACATTTCAAAAAATATATTAGCTTATAAAAAAAAATTACTTCGACATGATAAAGTAATAACGAAATGACATTATTACAATAACGCAATATTAAATTTAACAAACTCTGGAATTAGCTTCATATATTTTTTAATTAACAAAATTAACTATCAAAAGCACATAAAATTTAAACAACATTTTTGTTTTTATATAAAATGAGCCATCAATTATTACATGGTTGGATTTATCTAATTTATTTTTTCACTTAGAAAACTCCCGTGTGTCTCAGACATATTAGTACAATTACTTTTATGTATTTAATATTTTTTGACGATCATTATACCTACTTGTATATATAGCTTGGAAACGAGGCCTATTATACTGTTATTTTCTGGAACTAGTGAAAGTTATTTCTTGAAATGAAAATAAATTCAAAAACACTAACACACTAACCTAATCAGCCGTTATCACGAAGCTGATCAGCGGGTTCATAACTGCTGGTTGTTTAGTATTTCTTCTTCTTTAAAGTTAGTTTTAACATCACTGGGACACTTTTGGCCATTTTTCACCACATTAAGACAAAATAAACAAGTATATTTGGTCCGTCCGTTTTCGGTTGTTAGGTACTACGGTAAAATGTTGCAAAACTTTATGTTGGGCTTCATGATTTAAATTAATAACACTCATTTAATAAAACATGATATAGTTTGAGCAGTTTGAAATAAACTTATTTAAAGTATGACCTTTGGCTAAGCTTATCTCGGGTTTTTTTACCTGCTATTTGTAAAGTGCACCACTTCAAATACCTAACGCTGATAAACAATCACCACGTTGCAAATCAGTATAGCTATGAAAAACAGTCACTATATAGTTCAATACAAATACTACAAAACACAACTTTATGTTTATTTAAAACTTCATGAAAAAAAATATTTCTGCTAAAGTTGTCGAGAATTACGGAAAAGTACCGGTAATTTCCGGAGGAAAGAATTCCCGAGATCGTGAAATTTCCTGACGGCACATCACTAGTTACAGCACAGAATAACAAAAAAAATGGATCCACCCGTAAACCACTATTTCTGAATGTAAGATTCCTGACACTTTATGTATTCAACTAAAATACCACGTGACTGACACTCGGGTGATTCAAACCAAAGTAATCTTTTGTATCTGTAGTACGGTCACGTCTAAAAATATGTATACACTTCGGAACTTATACTTGCGGCGTAAGGTTCAAAATCGGATACATATTTTCAGACGCGACCGTACTGGCTGAATGATCCGAGTAGCGTGGCTTATTTATTTACCTGCAAAATTGGCTACAGAGCTAAAGCGGAAGTATGAGATATACTAAAAAAACTAACACGAAACACACATTTATTCAGCGTTGTATTTTTCGACTGCGTATTAGAAAAGAACGATATGCACCGATATATAAATTTTCATTCGGTGTTTTCTCATGGTTCCGTTTAACCTGCAGTCTCTCTATATACGAATACCGATGCTTCATACACGACGATAAATGCGACCACGGGATAGTCCAGGGGTCGACAACCTGCGGCTTGCGAGCCACATGCGGCTCTATGGATGTGAAGCCGCGGCTAGGGTTACCAGATGAAAAATTCAAAAGTCCGGAGAAAAGGCCTGATTTCCATTGAATAATCCTGAGATTTTCTCTTGCAGGAAGATTATTTTTAGTTTGTTTAAGTGTTTATTTAAAAGATCTTTAAAATGTAATTACTTTATTTTATTGTAAATTCAAAATAATGTGAGATTTTCTGAGATTTGCAAAATTCGGCCGCAATCCTGCGCAGAGTCCAAAAATCCTTAAATCGCAGGGCAAATCCTGAGATATGGTAACCCTAGCTGCGGCTCTATAGATTAGTTTTATTATCAAAAAGTACTATTTATTGTTGGCAAGAAAACAAAAGTGACTTCAAAAACTTTGAAGAAATTTTGTAAATTGTAATATTTTATTCTTCCGACATAAGAGGTTGCCGACCCCATGGGATTTGGTAAGAGCGATATCAATGAAAACACAGAATCTCCATGATGGACTCTATAGAGGTGAAACTATGATGTAGATAAACCATTTACATGCCGACGAAACTAACCGAGATTCCAGAATAAGTGTTACTTTGAATGAATATTTAACTTGAAACTTGTATCCAAGTTCAACATAAATGTAACCAAACACGATTAATAATAAAATAGGATAAGGCACCATAAACCACTATCTATGGGTGGTGGTCGACACGTGAGCGAGCGATAAGATAATGATGGGAAAATCACATGAGACGAACTACCATGTTTATGAAATATAGGTATGTGGACATTGAAAATGAACCAGTTGAAGAAAACAATACATCAATTAAGTACATTTTGAACTATTTATTTAATGGCATGGCACTTAAATCCGCAACACACTAATGAAAATATTCATATCGATCAGTTATGACTAGAAACTTCAAACTATATCAAGTCGTTTTTTCATTCAGCCATATCGCATATTGTGATTAAAACTACTAGTCAACATATTAGCTATTGCAGTAAGTAAGATTCGTCAATTAACAGACGTGATAACGGCTCGATTAGTGTATTTCAGTTATTTCCACAGTATTATGTCGTATGGCATCTTACTATGGGGCAGTGCTTCCGACATTAATACTATATTTGTTCTGCAGAAGCGGGCTGTTCGTGCGATATATAAAATGAACTATAGAGACTCGCTTAGAGATAAGTTTAAGGACATTAATATAATGACAGTGCATTGTCAATACATTTATGAGAATATTATGTATGTACATAAAAATATTACCGACTTTAAGAAGAACTGTGATATACATAATATTAATACTAGAAATAAGCATAAGCTCGCAGTGCCTGCTACTCGGCTCCATAAAATAAGGAGATCATTCATGGGTAACTGTGTGAGATTTTATAATAAACTTCCTAGCAGCATAACTGAGTTGTCTATTGGTAAATTCAAAAATATTGTGAAACGAAAATTATTTTCTAAAGCTTATTATAGCACACAAGACTACATGAATGATGAAGCCGCGTGGTATTAATGTAAATTATAGCGTCATGTAGGTATATGAATAATTATTTTAACGAATACCTAAGGTATTATTATTATTTTAATCTTAATTGTTTTATATACTCTGACATTTAGAATTTTATTCTAGACACATTCTAGATTATTTATTTTTTATTGACAATCCTTTTGGGATTTATCTTATTGATTATTTTAATTTTAAAAATGATGATTTTATCAATATTATTACACTTAAGTTAAATGATCTGATTAGGTATTTCTGGGTTTCCCTAATCCTTGCAGCAAATGTTGGATTATATTGTATTTCTCCCAGCAAATATTCACTCTCATGTAACTGACATTTCGAAAGTGCTTGTAACTAGGCCTACTTGAATATAGAATATTTTGATTTGATTTGATTTGATTAAGTTACGAGTTTTGTGGAAGAGATAACTATTAATTTCTTCATCTGATCAATTTAGTGTGCCCTTAAATCGTTGAACGTAACGAGACGATGCGGGTTAAACTAATAACTCGCTTACGATCATGGACAAAATAGGTTTTTTTTTACTTCCCTTAGCTTTCTAGGCTGTATATATCAATACAACCAAAGATCTGTTTGTCCTCAGGACAGCAGGCACATGCATTACCCATCCACTTGTCCGTTACGACTTCTATATACATAAAGTGAAACAACACATACGTTCAGGATTCAGGACTAAAATGAAGTGTGTGCGTACGAGAAATAAGGTCGATAGTTCTATCACCAAAGTGCAAAGGGGATAGTGCATGAAAGATCAAACAAACTACAGGTCCTTTACACCCACGCCGGGCCAAAGTGCACCAATTCCGAACTGGTTTGACCGACGTTTCATGTCTACGTTTGTTGGTGAACTTGGACCCAGGATTGTTACCTCCTGTTAGGTTGGTTGAAATTTAATACAATGTGTATGTGTGAAGTGTTTTGACTGTCCAATCGTCGCAGTGTAGGTATAAATAATGAAACTTCGTAACTTTCGTGAATCAAATCTTGAAAGAAATTCAGACTTGGTGATTTCCGAAGGTGTCGTATGGTTTGTTAGTGAAACACACTTCATATTTACGTGGTACTTTTATGTCTATAGTTATTAGCAATATAATATTATAATATTTTCTTCTGTTTCCGCGATTATTACTCATTGAAATAAAACAATTTAATTTAATTTTAATAAAACAATTTAATTTTCCCAGGATGCTACGCGAGGCTTTTGAGATTAAAAAGCATCCTAATTTCAATAAAGAAGATGGATTGTCACTACCACCAGCTTGGGATCCTGTAATACATCTCATCAAGGAACAAGCGAGACACAGGACTGCAAAACCTTAATTTCCGAACGGTGTAAAATATCTTATCTGTTTAAAAGTAGTTTAATAGTCTCTGTTTTATAAATATTATAATTAGTAATGAGGTAGCCTGGGAGTTTTTCTTTGCAGCGTTTCTTTTCTCCTCAGTACCCCTCATTTGTGAAATGCTGCTTGGTAAATTATTAGAATAAAATAATTAAGCCCTTCTGGCACATGTGTAACTGTCTTTACAGCTTAGGCCCATCTGGCATGTATGTACACCTTTATTTGTGTTTTTTCAAAAAATGGGTAGTTTGCACAAATTGTAACTTTGACAGAGGAAAATACATCTTTTCTCAGTCCGCCCGTGACCATGGAAAGCGGGAAAGCTTCCGAAACGTCGGGAACTAAAATGAGATATACGCGATATAATCCGTTAAATTGTTTTATTTCAATATAATATTATGGTTATTAACCCCCGACAAAAAGAGGGGTGTTATAAGTTTAACGTGTCTGTGACTTTGTGTATCTGTCTGTGGCATCGTAGCGCCAATGCGGATGGATCGATTTGAGTGCGGTTTTTTTTTGTGCCATAGATAATTTTATCCCGAGTGTTCTTAGCTTTGTTTGATGAAAATCGGAGCACTCGTCTCCAACATATTCAGCTTTTGGTGGAACAAGTCGGGGGGTTTTGATTTTTTTTAATTTTCAATAGTTATTAATATTGCATGCTTTAAACGTTAAACAATGGGCAGGTTCATCCCCTGGTATAATGCAACAGGTTTTAGAGATGAGTGTTGGTATAAAACAGGTAAATATTTTTCATTCTTAATTAATCGTCGTTTTTCCCCGTACAGGTCATAGTATCATTAAGACTACAATTCTCATAATAGTTTAAATTTATATTAAATATTAATTGTTCCGTGGAAACTGGTTTCCTATTATATACAAGTAGTGTATGTCTCGTAAGTGTAAAGTAATATTCATACAAAAAGCACCAACTTTAACCGACATCACGCACAATATAATTAATATTCCGTCGTCTCAGTACTGGCCACAATCGATAAAAATTACGAATCAAAAAATGTTGGTTTAAAATTGATGCATTTGACACGTGTTCATAAAATTAGGTCCCATTGACTTTTAGTGTTAATTTTTCAACAATAAGTACAACAATAAGTATACACGGTACCCACGAGAAATCCGAAAGATATTAACCACGCATTCCTGAAGTCATTAGGAGTAAAACATGTTATATGAACCCAATTAAAATAAAATAAAATGAAATAAATAATAATAAATAAATAAATATTACGGGACAATTTACACAAATCGCTCTAGTCCCATGGTAAGTTCAATAAGGCTTGTGTTATGGGTACTAGACGACGATATATTTAATAGATATATTACTTATATACATAGAAAAACATCCAAGACTCAGGAACAAATATTTATTGCTCATCACACAAATATTTGCCCTTACCGGGATTTGAACCCAGGACCTCAGCTTCGCAGGCAACGTTACTCCTACTGAGCCAAACCGGTCGTCGAAAAAACTTGTTTTGTCGATTTATGCACATAGACAATTAATAATTTTCGTAACTCTATGAAAATTACCCCTCTTTTAACACGCTTTTATTAGGAGGAGGATCGTAGCGTCATGAAAATTGGCAGCTGTATGTAGTTCTGATGACAATACAATAATATGGTACTGTCGAACTGATCTGATGATGGAGCCGGAAGATATGAACTGGAACTTCATGATGGAACATCGTATCATAGCTGTGTTTGGATTTGTTAGAAAAGTCTTGTAAAGCGTGTTTTTTTTTAACTATCAATTTATTATAAAATGGTAACGATTATTTTTCCTAAAAAGGACAAGGTGACAACTCACCACTCACTAAAGTCAGTAAGTGGTGAGTTGTCATTTTGATGTCTGTCAATAACAACGGGAAACTTGGCAAGATACGTGGCAACCTCGCAATCAAAAGAGCTAAATGCACTTTACTAATCACCACCACCTGCACAATTTTCATGCTTCTCTGTTTGGCCCTATGGTTGACTGGTAGAGAATGCCTTTTGGCATTAAGTTCGCCATTTGTACTTACTTTTGTTTTGTGCAATAAAGTTTAAATAAATAAATAATCACAATACAATACAATAAATAGTTTTCATGAAAATTTATAATATCTACAAAACTAAGCTGGATTTGACTTTAGTTAATTTTTATTTGCTCCTAAGGAATGCGTGGTTAAAATTTCAGATTCCTCGCGGGCAATGAGTTTACGACTAAATTCGTACGTAACAGTTAGCCGTTGTTCGTATAAAGACAGGAATCTTGACCTCTAAACCAATCGAAGTACTCCTTTTTGTAAATCTATAAAATTCTTGTGTTGAATCTTGCAAGTAACATCTAAAAGTCAAATGTGACGTCGTGCACATAGCACAGGAAAAGTTGGATAAGACTATTACTATTTAATAAACGACTTGTGCCTAAATTAAATGAATTAATGCCAACCGGTTGATATGCCAACAAATTGTAGTATAATTTAGTTTTTCACCTTTATTTTATGGCACATTTTTTTTTTAGATAGTAACAGCGTCATCCTACTTTGCAGTGGCGAAGCGTTCATAAAATCCTCTTTTTGCCAACTAGCCAATTTTGGTATAGTTAAAATATAATCAGAACTAGTGTTAAGCTCTTACCCTCTAATTATATAAACCACACAATTTGTTCATAAATTATGGCATCACCGTTTTATGCAGCTATTAGGATTATTTAGTAAATGTGACTGACTGTCTTTCAGCTTTTGTCTCAATAGGGGTCTCTTGGGAAATGCTGGTGGAAGTTACACTAGTTTGTAAAAAGGGCCATTGCGGCCTACTAAAAGAATAGAGTTACTTATCTAATTATTGCACATTGTGACATTGAAGGCCAGCGATCCATGTTGCATGTTATGGTAAAAAATAAAACTGATTCTTATTTTTGTATCGTGAAAGATTTCTACGAGGTGTCTAAGTGTTTAATCAGACGAACTGCATTCCAATTACAACTTGTATGAGGACTGCAAGCGACTGCTGGTTTGCGTGCAGTTCCTACACAAGTTAAGACCGAAACACACGTGCGCGTTGTATCGTATGAAATTTCATAGTAGATGACACACTGCTTGCGTGGCGTGCACGTGCGCAGCGGTGTGTCATCTCTTATGGGTATTCGTACTTTTCAATGCGCTCGCCACGCGCACGTCTACGTGCACACCACGCACACGCATTCGGGGTGGCTTGGCCTTTAAAGTTGCAATGCAATCTGTTTCAACCCCAAGCCATAGTTTTTGACCAAGCTGTAGGCATTGTAAAAACAGGACCTAGGAGCTTAGCTCTTTATGCAATCTGATAACTTTTTGACAGTGAAAGCGTTATGGGCCTTTGACGCCTCGCCACTGCGTATGCTCGGTAACAGTAATAAGGAGGTAACAATGACATTACGTTTGTGGTTACCTTGCGGCTGGGGCGGGTGGTTGGCCCCGCCCGCCGCTGTCTTGCTGTGCGCCGTCGTCGTTGCCTGTGGCGCCGTCTTGTGGCGAGCGGCCGCGCCGGCGGCCGGTTGAGCGCGACGCTGGTCGCTGGTGTCGGCGACACTGAAGCGACAGAAGAAAACGCTTTTTTTATATGATAGGTCTGGTTAGCCCAGTAATCGGATTCCGGGGCGTAAAGCCACAAACGGGAATGCCATCCTCGGCCACTTAAGACTTGAAACGTAGTGCGCAAGCCACAAGAACTGCGGAGGTGGGTTGAACAGAATCAACTCGAGTTGGGACGAGCTAGAGAGAGTAGAGAAATCGGGAGTGGGGGAGATTGCGAAACTACGGGCTGAGCGACTCAAGCGGCGGGGTTGTCTCTTAGAACAAAAGGTATTGGCTTAAGAGTTTGTACCTGCTAAACTGGCAACGTCGTATATTTTTTGTTTTTCGTGATTATTACGTGGTATTTGAATGAAACTTTAAAGTTCAATACATAGCCTACATTTTTAGCATTTATATTGCGTTTAATTGAACTATTAATCACGTTTGCCTTTATTTTCTTACCAAAGAAGATTACACATGAATTCATACCTATTTCTCAAATAATCAAGAAAAAACGAAAAATATGTGACGCAGATATAAAACCCCTTTTTGTCAAAAAAATCATTTTTGTGACAAGTTTTTATTGCCGACTGTACTTTTCTTTGAACATCGTTAACTTCACATCGAGACGATTTTAAAGAGCCCAAACTCGGTAGAATTGCGTTATTGTATTAAAGCCTTCCTATGACTACCTTTCGGCTCTATCTTCAGAGCAACTCGATGGTATCATAATAGTATAGCATTGTCACCATACTCACATACTTAAGTATACCAAATTTATGCACAATCGAAATCGAGAAGCGAGTCAACAAACATGCATAACTAACATCGCAAATCAAATAAGAGCTTGTTCACTTGTACCGTACAGTCACCAGCATTAATATCTGCCTAGTGTTGTGAATAACGCTCATTCTGGGGCTTTAAAGACTCGAACCCTAAAGACTCCCGAGGCTTAAAGACTCAAGTGACGAAAAGACAACATTTTGCTTTCATATGGGTAAATGAAACCAACAAGGTTCTTAAATAGCATCGAGTCTTTAAGTCTCGGGAGTCTTTAAGGTTCGAGCCTATAAGCCACCAAATGAGCGTTATCCACAACACTATATGTGCCTAAACAAAGCGTGCATAAATATCTGACACGACTCTATTTCTAGGGCCGTTAGGACGTTTCAGATATTTTCGCCCGCTTTGTTATGCCAGATATTGATGCTAGTTGTAAACCTACAGTGAAGAGCAGATAAATAAACACTACAAAATGTCATAAATATATATATGCAAACCTTATTGCTATGACAGTAGAATTTTTGTGTACATATTTTTGAATGTTTTCTAATGTATTTCTCATTGCACCTTGACTGTTGATTTGACCTACCTAACAATAATCGAAGCGCCTGCCTAAAGACCAACACAACGATGACGTGCGCGTAAATAGCATGGAAAAGTTTTTAAGTCCATGTTCTACGAGTAATATCAGGTGGCTCGTTAGCTTATTAATATAACACATTAAACGTGAACAAATTTCGGGGTCAGGTATTTTTAAGCCTGCAATAATGTTAATGTCAGCTGAACAATATGTCGTGACATTTCGTTGAAAGTAGACCAAATTAATGTTAATTGATTTATATTAAAAACTACATTGCTTATATAATGAATTTGTACTTATAACCCTTAAATGCAATCAAAACAGGCACTTTAGGTCTATAAACGTACCACTTATGCGATTTATTGGGCTGTTTTTCCAATTGCCCATATGTGTAGTAATTAGCTTAGCAGAATATTAATATTCAATAAGTATCTATTTACATTTTGTCGTCCGGTTTAGCTCAGTGGGAGCAACGTTGCTTGCGAAGCAGAAGGTCCTGGGTTCAAATCCCAAATATTTGTGTGATGAGCATAAATATTTGTTACTGAGTCTTGGATGTCTTCTATGTGTGTAAGTAAATATATCTATTAAATATATCGTCGTCTAGTACTTATAACACAAGCCTATTACCAAGGGACTATTTCGAGTTGTGTAAAATTTGTCCCGTAATATTTATTTAAATCGGAATGCTATTCAATGGAATCTATTCATACTTATTACTTCTAACTGCAGCCTAAACCTGAAATAACACTTGTCATGGCTGGAACACTTGCGTGGTTTTTTGCGCCGGTTTGCGTATGTTTTGTGTGCGCGGACGCACACCTGCCCTCCGCGAGTTTACTACGAATAATATTGGATCGTAATAATAGTAAATCAGTTCGCACAGTCTTTGTTAATAATACTAAACGCATTTTCATAATATTGAATATTATATTGGTAGAGAATATTATTTGTTGTGCATTTATATTTAATATGGAATGCTTTGATTACCATCCGCTTTACGATTTAAGCATGACTCTGAGTTTGTTAAAATTGAGAACTGAAAATCCAGTGAATATCGTTTCTTCTATCTGATAATGTACAATTTAAACTATTAGGTTTAGGAGTTTGAGATTAATTTCATGAATTCACAAAGATTTTTTGATAACGCACCTCTAAAATGATGAGCAAGACAAAAGTTTGCGTGTACTAACTAATCTATAAATGACTTGGTGCAGACATAATTTTAAGTCCACGTGAGAGATTAAGTACTTACGGTTCAAACATATCGAATTCATCTTCGTCAAATTCATAAGTTTCATATTTGATTTTATGTAAAGACAAATCCATTTTCACTCCACTTATCACAACACACTATGTACATCACAATCTTTATAAGGAACTAAATTTAACTAAACATCACAAGCTTAAAACTGCGTTAAAACATTTGCCGAGCGTCGGTCTGCGCGCACGCATCCTAGAGGGTTGGGGTTGAACAAATGACTGGCGCAGGGAGGGGACGCCAGGTAGCTAGGGTCGCAATACCCCAAATTCCACGATGGCGGAATTTTTCGATAGTACGCGCACTGTGAGGGAATTTCGAATTACCGTTATTTGTAATTGACGTTCGCAGCGTTCTTATTATTTAAAGTACAATATGTTCCATTTTTTGCCTTTTTGTTCTTATTTTGAGTGGGTCGTTCTTTTTTTTACCGACATTGAACCTGCCTCCCCAATAATCATCTTCATTACGGTTCAATTTGCACAGTTCTTAATTTATTTTAGTTGTTAAATTGTCATTACAATATTTAATACGATAGCGTTATGGTGACTTTGCTTTGCATTTTTTTTTTATTTGTTATATCAAAATTTACGTGACTAAGGCGACATCTACATTCTACACGTCCGTAACACAGTTTCAATATGGAACCAGTGTTGATAAAAAAGAATAGCCGCCGTAAGATTAAATGGCATTGTTTTAAAATACTTCTTTCTTCTTTGGCAGGTTTTACATATACTACTTTTTTATGTAGTAAAGTTGGGCACATGCTCAAAGCTGCAAGTTTAACGGTACTTTATCAAACTCTAGTTTTAATCAGTCTACGAACGTTCACGAATTGACACCACTACAGCTGTTAGTACGACCGGTGCGGCTGTTTGCTTGTTTTACTTAAATGGAATTTGCCGCTGTTGTATATACTAATAGACAACAAACTGCGTTGCGAAAATACTTCAGCATTTTATAGCACGGACGACCAGCCTAGTTGTACGCTTCATAGACGTGTCGTGACATGAACTAGTTCTGAACCGTTATAATAATAAAGATGGCTCAGTCCGTTAAACTTTGCGTTGATTATAACATCATTAAAAATTTGGTCCTGAACTCCGTCAGCGCAGAAGAAAGTCATTACCAGTGATCGTACATTTGATATCATTTTTGGTGCAGCTATACCAATACTAATTTAAACGATTAAACATAGTTAATATTGTCGACGGTAACCTTAATCCATCATTTCGGTTGAAATTTGCCACACTTATGGCACTCTGCCATGATGGCTGCACCAAAAGTGCTACCAAATTTACGATCACTGGTCATTACCATCATTTTTACTCGACCGTAATCGGGCAAAACGTATCCTATAACTACATTGGATGCCTAGCCACCCGTATACACTAATAACTTTACTTAGCAATTAATTTCAATATGTAGCCAATGGTAATTGCTCGATATTTAACTATCGTACTTAATAGTAGTGAGTATTTAATAAGTGATTCAGGAATAAGTGATTTCACTTTACGCGAAGAAGCCGTCGGCGAAGAAACCTTACCACACCGGCATAACATTGCCACAGCGTTTTAATTCTCGCGCGTTCAATGATATCTCTTTATTTTTGTAATGACATTGACATTTAATACGATATCGCGATAAAGGCGCGTGCAGGCATATTTCGAAAGACAACTATGGAGCGTCAAATTACACTTCGGTCCTGAGTAGCGTAAAATTCTGTTTATAATAGTCAAGGAGGTCGTGGTCATTCGTAGCATTAACGGCACGCCTAGCTAGTATAAACTTAAGACGATGCTGTAAAGCCATTAATAACTATGCTGTGGAGCAATAACAAATACACATAATTTATTTCGGACTTTGAATCCATAGTGTTAGTAGTTACAAACTTAGATATATAGTTTTAAAATAGTGCTAACTTAAATTAAATTCAAGGCATCTGTGCACGGGCATAACAGGCGCGTGCAGTTGCACATTTAGCTGCATCAGAACAACCTATTATAAGTTGTACTGATTTTATTGATTGGGTTGTAATAACCCAATAACGTAACAAACACAGCCTGAAGTTGCAGGGTTTAAGTGGTTTAATTTTCCTACTCCCGGGTCACGAGAAACGACGCGTAGGACACTCAGGTCCCACACGTCGTTCTCACGTAACCATGAGTGGTTAAATGTAACGATAATATTTACAAGGTGGTCTAGATATACCCTCATCCCTCCTCCTATGACCGTGCCCAGAAGCGAACCCTTGGAGTCACCTATTTTAAGTATTATTTCATAACTCTTATAAGTTGATAATAGAAGCCGGTGTTAACTGTACCAGTCCTTTGCCACTCGAACACGTATTCAAGCATTTGCAACCTTTTGCGGTGAAAAACTCTTTTTGACCCCCGCGCTCGCTGGAGCAGACTGATTAAGAGGCTGATAATATTTTTAATGTAGCTACGAGTTCTAATGTTTTCTTCTATATTGTTTAGTTTATTACTACTAAGGTAGCAAACAAGCATACGGCCTGCCTGATGTTAAGCAGTCACCGCAGCCTATGAACGCTTGCAAAGCCAGGGGCATTATGTGCGTGTTGCCGACCCTTTAAGAACGAATTCACTCCCCTCTTGAAGAACCCCATACTGTAACCTCCAGGAAAAACCGCGGCAGGGAGGTCATTCCACATTCGGAGTGTGCGCGGTAGAAAATTCTTTTGATATCGCACGGTGTACGACCATTTTGGATCCAAGGTGTGTGGATGAATACCCTGCCGATGGCGAGCAATGCGGTGGTAGAATGTGGCTGTAGGCATCATGTTGAACAATTCCTCGGAACACAGCCCATTATACAAGCGGTAGAACACACATAAGGAGGCGAAGAGTCTCCTTAGACTTAAAGGTTCAGTAATCGTCAATAATTCGTACAGCGCATCTTTGAACCGAGTCAAGAGGGCCAAACTGATATCCAGGTGCCCCAGAGGTGACAACAGTACTCCGTATGGTATTTATTCATAAGAAGTGTATTAATCTGTGGCAGTACTCACGGCGCGTCGCGACAGCACGGTCGGGCGCAGAGCACTGGAGCGGGCAGCGCGGGCGGGGACCGCTCAGCATCGCACGCGCGACTCGGCGCGGCGGGCGCGGCGCAGCAGCCCGGCCCTACGCCTGACCAACACTTGCTCTGGAAAGATCGAAATAATACTTATCGCATCGATTCAAGAAACATAGAAGCTCAGATGATTAACGTCTAAAGCGTAGTTGATACGGAAGAGGTTCAGGCTCTAAGAGCAATTTTTAGAGACGGTAAAATCTAAGGAAGCAATATTTTTGTGCTTTAGGTATTAAAAATGGCTGACATTTTTCGTGCTGCTCTGGGGCGATACTAAAAGTAATAAATTCAGGCTCTGATCACAGGCATGTGTTATGTATATAGGTTAATGAAGGTTTTCTGAGATCACAAATGCCAATATAACTAATTGATGCCATGGCGTAAACTTTATCGACAAGTGTCAAAGACATAATCTAGCAATCACAGCACATCATTAGCTCACACACGAGCAGACCTTGCGCAAAGATGGCGGATTTTGACAATCTTCCATTAGCCCAACGTCACCTGATAATGCGCGAAAGGCCAGACGGTCACTCGCCACTTCTGTATAAACCGTACTTAATTTATGAATTTGTAATACATTATCAAACACAAAATGTCGTTCGTAGGAAAGTTGATCTCTTTATTTAACCACTTGATCTAAATTATTATGTAAAATGCCACATGGCATCACCAATTGTTTTTTTTGAGCAAGCAAACAATAAAATCTTTAGATTCCAATGCAGGTTATACTGTAATTGCATGGTTTGGTTATTAAACTTCTAGTTCTAAATATTGTTGTTGATCACCGATTAGCTAGTAAAGCGTGAACCATCAAATTACCAGTTCATTGACAGACCATGGTAATGTTAAATATATATGATTTAATAACCAGCTAACAGTACTATACGATATTTTATGAGAATCATGACAAAATGAGAACAACGAACAATGCGTGTATCGTTAACCAATGTGAAGTATGACTTAGTACATGAGAAAATGGTAGACCTATGTAAGACAAATACTACGTTATCTAGTAATTTATGACACCTAACAGTCTAGCTTCGCAGGAGGTTGTATTCTCTGTAAAGTTGAACAATAACCTATAGGGTTAGCAGTCCTATTGTTAGCACCCCTCTAAACACCGACACCTTCAATTGTTTCATGCCAATAACGGTGAGAAGTGACTGATTGATGGTTGTTTGGGTGCCAATTATAGGTTTTTGTTTGTCCGACTCAGTAAACGCTACAAGCATTGGAAATACCATGATAAATCCAGTAAATCTGATTAGTGATAACGTACAGTCAAGGGCAAAGATAAATATCCACACAAAGTTCCAAAATATGTATACATAAACCTTACTGCCATAATAATAAAACCGGTAATACATATTTTTGAAACTTTGTGGTGTATACATATTAGTCGTTTAAATACACGACGAAGCTCTCAAGTGGATTAATTCTCTGGAGTTAGATTTGTGATCCTCTGTATCTATTTTTGGATATACCATACGAATAAATAAAAAATACTGGTGGCCTTGAGTGTACTACAAAACTTGACACGTTCAGTTTGAAAACGGTAAATCCAATTCCCTGTATTATGACAACCTTGACATGCCAGTTCCCGGCATGTCCATTCTGGCTATTACTCGTATTTCTTATTCTTGTTAGAAGGATCGATGAGCAATGATATGTCGATATAAAATCGCCCCGGTTGCCTGAATCATGGAAAATACCACGTAAATTACTCAATAAGATGTGTTGTCTGGAAGAGATCGCTCTTTAGCGATAAGACCGCCTATTGTCTACAGTATTTTAGGTTAAGGCTCTATTGTACTGTTTCTGTTGTTGGTGTGCAATAAATAATTGTTGTATTGTATTGTAAGATACGTTTATGCTGAAAAATGTGTACGCCGCCGCTGTTAAACCGATACGATTTTTTTTACATGAATCATGTAGGTATGATACTTAAATCCAAGTCCTTTATTTAAATTTATTCAGAAAACAAAGCACCTACTACATTCTTGGTATATCTATACTTTAAATACTTCATCTATAAAATACTTTTTATCCGAATACGCTGAAGAAAAAAGAAGGGTGACTTTCTCCTCCGCGAACGAAGTCGCGGGCACCTTCTAGTATTCGATATAATAGATATGTCTTTATCTAGAGTTTATTTTTTTGTTTCATTTATTGCAAGCCATGGAATTACCTCAATTCCGCCATCAGCACGAACGTAATGAAGTTTAGAAACGGTATTCTATGTTACTAAAACTAAAATAATCTAGAATATGTACAAAATATTTACGCAGACAGAACTTTACCTAGACTATTGAAACTTTCATAGAAAACTATGCACAGACGGTCCGTTTGAAGCCTCTCCACATTTCGGTGGTCTTATCTCGTCCGGCAGAGGATCAAAGTCATAACGCCTCAAGTGGAATGAAACATGTCTTAAGTAAAAATAACTTTTATCCAGGAGGATGTTATGTTTTGGCCTCAATTTTGAAACGTCTGCAGATAAGGTAAAAATGAAACACGTAGAAATTGCTTGAAAGCAACGAATCCGTAATGCTTCGTACCAGCCAATCGGCGAACTACCGTCAGAAATACACCGCAGATCGATTATTGGAGACATTGTCGTGTTGCAAGCAAAGGACGTCAAGGTGACTTGAAGACAATAGAGGCACACATAGATTTACTAGTGTAGATTTAATAGCGTAAGATACATCACACTTTATTACTTCGTAAAGGCGCTAATGTACAAGATAACTATTAAATATGAGCAGGTTTACTCTTGTTATTCCAAACTTTACTCTGTAAATAGGTCGCAAGGGCATTTTTAAACGTTTTTAGGGTTCCGTACCAAAAATGGTAAAAAAGGAACCCTTATGGTAAGACTCTATCTGATTGTCGGACTTTTAAAGCGTCAAATCTCAAAACTACTTACTTATGGTATCTATCTATTTGAAATGTGGAATATTTATAAACATAGTCAGCCCACATGTATTGCCAAGGAAATATTCAAAAAATATATTTTTATTTAATTAAATTTATAGTGGGGAAGGGGGTCAAAAATTAAAAGTCTAGCTACTAGGTCAAGTAGTATATCATATGAAAGGGCTTGATCTGCACAATTTTGAACAATTTTTATTTTATTTTATTGTGATTAGATTTTGTTTTATTAAGGAAAATGTAAAAAAAAAACACATTCCCCTCTTTATCTCCGAAGTTTACCGAACGAAAATTTAGAATTTTTCACAATTTGTATAAATTAACATAAATATTAAACGAAAATTATTATCATGTCTCTAACTAGCTATTTATTTTTTCTTTTCGAAAACCCTAATCTCATAACCCGGTCGCGTTAAGTTTGCACCTCATTTGTATGCAATGCTATAAATATCAGGTGCAAACTTAATTCAACCGGAACCGGGTAATATATTGTTAGGATAAGTGAAAATTTGTACGGAACCCTCGGTGCGCAAGCCCAACTCGCACTTGGGCGGTTTTTTTAAATTGAAAACCAAAAATATGAATGCTAAAATAAATAAGAAACTGAGAAATTGTTTGCTACAGTCTATTTTCTTGCCAGCTGCGAGCTTGCATGCGAATATAAAAGATAGACAAACTAAACAGTCTCTATGACAAAAACAATAATACTATAATATAGCAGGAGAAGCAACATTATAACGGAAGCGCGTATAGTCGATCATGGTCGATTAGGCGGCACTCAGCGCCTGCGCACGCGACCCGTCGGAAACTCGGCGGAAGCATATATTTTATAAACTATCGTAGCTTAGGTGAAGACACGTGAGGGCACGGCTCGGATCACGACTGGACATCTAATACATTTGCGAAATCATCACGAGATGTTGCTTTCGATCTATGGACACGTTCGAGTTTTAAGGTTTGCAAAACAACAATGGCCATCGGAACACAGGAAAAATATGTGAGAGTAGTCTGATCCCATCACCACTGGTCAAGGTGCGCGAAATCATCTATAGGGGAACTTGCTTTTGGCCTATGAATCGTGCTTTGCAATTTCCAAAACTGTCCTTTGATAATCCGCATAATAAGTAAAAACAAACAAACCTACCTGATCAGATTGGCCAAACTTTCTGATAGAATTGCTCAAACTGTACTTTTAGTTTTTCATGAAATATACAATTTTAATGTAAAGTAGTTTTTATTTCTTCGCAGTCGAAGTGAAAAGCAGTGTTTATTTCCATGTGCTAAAAGCCATTATGACACTCAGACATATTCACTTCGTGTCATAATGGCTTATTTTAGCCCTTGTCAAACAATCTACTATTTCAATTCAGTTACCTTCAAATAGTCCGTAAGACTTTTTTTTAATATCTTCAATGTACCTACTCTCCAGACATTTCAGTTTTACAACTTTATAATAGTATAGAAGTGAGTTCTACACACTGTCATAAGACTAGCCGGGCTAACATAATTTGCCGACATTACATGTCGTGTAACATATAGTTACCTGTCTCTATCGCACTGTACACCCAGTACAGTCACCAGCATTAATATCTTCCACAACAAAGCGCGCATAAATATCTGACACGACTCTATTTCAAGGGCCGTTAGGAAATGTTCTAAATTTCTATTGTGTCAGATATTTTCGCCCTCATTGGTATGGCAGATATTGATGCTGGTGACTGTACTTTCGTTAAGTAATATTTTTCGCGCGAGAAAGGGTCACGTGGCTTTGTTGTGCTAGAAATGCAGATCAAGAGTCTAGTGTAAATTTGTTTTTAACATAACTTACACTCTTGGTAAAAAGAAACCAGTTAAAGACCGACAAATTAATGCGAACCGATAAAACTGCGAATAAATAAATGTAATAATTGTTCGGCAGCGATTAAACGCATTACGAGCCGACGCCTGCGCACGCAATCGCAGTCACGTTGCGCGGAATACGGTGTTTATAACAATTTCTATAGATAAGCACAAGGTATTATGGGTAGGTCCATTTAACATATAATTTGAACACAACCCGTGACTAATACTCATTCTCATTTTTTTATAATATTATGAAGCGGTTTTATATTATACTAGCTTAATTATATTATACTAGCTTTTGCCCGCGACTTCGTCTGCGTATAGCTCGAATTTCAAAAAATCCTTCTTTAGTGCGCCTCTACATACATGTCTAACGGAATATGTGTCTAAATTCTCGTATTCCTACCGTCGGCAGTTTAGGCTATGAATTGTCTGTCAATAGTTATAAGTCACGTTACTTAGTTATATACCTGTAATTTGAAAAAATAACAGATATAATTGGACAATAGAGTTTGGACATTTGATAACATTGAACATTAGGTAGGTTTTGCAGTATTTCTTTATATACGAGGGCTGCTATTTATATATCCGGAAACCGGGATTACAATCTTCTTAAATAGCATATTTGACCGCCATGGTAAAATTTGAACTTTTTTAAGTATATAAGGTATATTTTTTCTTCCTTATTAACGCTCGTGTTTTGTTTTTGACGGGTTTTAAATGTCATCTCGCAGCAAGAATGGAACTCACTCGTGAAAATATTCGTGCTATGATTTATTATGATTTTCGGCGTGGTTTAACGCAACAACAGTGCATAGATCAACTAACTTCAACTTTTGGTGATGAAGCCCCATCTAAAACTACTGTGTATCACTGGTTTAGTGAGTTCAATCGTGGACGTAGTATGCTTACGGACGAAGTTAAGGCAGGTCGCCCGAAATCGGTCGTTGTACAACAAAATATCGAGGCTGTGCGAAAACTTATAATGGACGACCGACATGTTACGTACCGCGAGATAGAGGCGACTCTGGGTATTTCTATGACCAGCATTAATAGCATATTACATAATTATTTGGCTGTAAAAAAAATTTGTTCGCGTTGGATACCCCACAACTTAACAAATGAGCAAAAACATGCTCGCGTCGAATGGTGCAATAAAATGTTAAAAAAATATAACCGTGGTGACTCAAAAGCCGTTTATAACATCTATACAGGTGACGAATCCTGGATCTATGCATACGATCCCGAAACGAAGCAACAATCAACGGTATGGGTGTTTCAAAATGAGCCGAACCCTACGAAAGTTACTCGTGCAAAAAGTACATTGAAACAAATGGTGGCCTGCTTCTTCGGTATTAATGGCCATGTAGCTACAGTGCCACTAGAAAACCGTAGAACGGTTAATTCAGAGTGGTACACGACCATTTGCTTACCGGAAGTATTTGAACAAATTCGTAAAACTAACCAGCGACGAAGAATCATTCTTCATCATGACAATGCCAGCTGTCATACGTCACGCGAAACAACTCTATTTTTGGAGGGTCAAAATGTGGAATTAACGGGTCATCCGCCGTACAGCCCTGACTTGGCACCCAACGATTTTTATTTATTTCCAAATATAAAGAATAAATTACGCGGTCAACGATTTTCGACCGCTGAAGATGCTGTCGACGCATTCAAACAACACGTTATGGAGGTACCTCAGGCGGAGTGGCAGAAGTGCTTTAAAAATTGGTTCACGCGAATGCAAAAGTGCATAGATCATCAAGGGGAATACTTTGAAAAACAATAAAACTATTTTCAGCCGTGTACGTTTGTTTGTTTTTTTGTTTCCGGATATATAAGTAGCAACCCTCGTACCACATTAACAGACCCGATCAAGCTGCTTGCTCTCGAGCAAGCCACGTAAAACGTGTGGCCGTGCGAGAAGCAGTCCCACCTAAGATCTACTCCTGCTGTTTTCGGTGACTCACCCTGAGACTTATTGACCGTCAGCGCGAAACAGACCTAAAGGGAATCTGAGGCCTTTTATTTTCGAATGGGTATTCCGAGGGTATAAATGGTATCCTAGATATGTACACAGATTCACCTTGAGCACAGCCAGTAATTACAATGGCTTCTATAACGTTTTTATGTAAGGCTTTCACACGCAGCCTGGTTCCATTGCACAACTTCGGCTGATTAAAATTTCGCAGCAACATTACTCGAGAACGCACTTTTAAGATAAGTATGTGAGAAGGTAGGCTGGGTGGATTAAGTGCATTTAAAAACTCTACGCGATAGTTTATGGCATCATCCGTGTTCACTACAGATCGAGTCTACAGACTTGTATTCGTATTCTGAACCTTCAAACAACTTCAATAAAATGTTTTTAATAACGGGAGCCTAGTCGTTCTTAGGTGGCAGAATCGCTCGTTCATACAACAACTCCATGGACTTGCTGTGTAGATTTTGAACATCTGGGTAAATTTGAGAAATTAGGTCGTCAACTAAAGGTGCGTCCACACTTGTATCATTTGCTCGTATCCGATCACCGTGCCGTAGCATGACTGCGTATCGCGCTGCTTAGACGCTTACTGTCGGCGCGCCGATAATGCCGCAGTCTTCCGATACAAGTGTGTGATACGCGTAGCAAATATCGCGCTTGAGGTGCACTCGCATATTTATCTTAAGGTGGAGTTTTTTGACTATAGGCCAAATATTTGAAGCTATAATGCAAGTTTTAACTTCATCAGCTCAAGTTCCCCTCGGAAATACGGGCAGAGTCTGACAAAAGTCTTCAGCTAACAACATAGTGACTCCACCCATCATAACTTCGTTCCCTCTAATATCTTTCTAAGTTCTATTCAGCGCTTCACAACACCCTTTATTCGCCATCGTACTTTTGTCCCAGACTGTTACCCCTTATTTTAACCCTTTCAAGGATAAAATTCCAAAAATGCTGAAATTAGTTTTCTTAGTTTTAAATTAAGAGTCTTTACGTGGAATATAATATCATAACAGTTACTAATTAATTACAGATTTTCCATACACACTTTCAACCCCAATTTAACACCGTTAGGAGATGAATTTCCAAAAATCCTGTCTTGTTCCTTGCCCACGTTATATATAGTGTCTACTGTAAAAATTTCAAGTCTCTAAGTTCAATACTTCTGCGTTGATATCGTTTACAACTAACGCCTTCCAGTTACGCAGACAGGTACTAACGCGTCATGTTGGTTTCAAAGCAATTTCTTTATAATTCTTCGGAATAAAAATTTCAAAGTTAACAATAAGTGATGATTTTCCATTTATTGTTAAAAAGAACTCGTTTTTTTTATCTTATTTATAAACCATATTTTTGTAACAAAATGTTTATCATTCAGACATGATCGCAAGTTCAAAATGTACAACGGGCTATTAACTGGCTATATTCAGATATACTCTTATTTGTATAATACGTCATATACGGAAGGTGTGTTCTTTGCTTAATCATGTAGGTAGTATTACAGTTGCTAGGTTACCAATTGTTTATTAATTGCTTAGAAATGAAAATGTCACAATGTCAAATGAACAAAAGGTCATGTTTTTCCATTTATTGTTAAAAAAAAACACTTTTATGAATGAATACCCCCAAAAGTTGTAGCCGATGTCCTATTCTGATATCTAAGCTATATTACTGCAGAGTTTTACGCAAATCTGTTATTTAGTTTTTGTGTACCAGTGTAACGTACGATTTGTCCGCCTTAAATTCATTTATCGCGGATAAGTGTTATTTCCCGGGATAAAAAATAGCCTATGTCCTTCCCCTGGACTCAAACTATCACCATACCAAATTGCATTCCAATCGGTTCAGCGGTTTAATCGTGAAGAGGTAACAGACAGACAGACAGACAGACAGACTTTCACATTTATAATATTAGTATGGATTACACGTGAAAAATTACAATAGTATATTTAAAATAGTATAGGTGTAGGTACATAGAAAACATCCAAGACTCACGTCATTCCCGCTGACCTAAACCGGTCGTCGAAATGTAAAAGGCTGATTAGCATTAATTTGACTCAAATTAAAGAGACATCGAGTTTCAAATCGGATCAAAAGGATAAAGATCTAGCTTTTACTTGCAAATGACTTTTCTGTGATGCACGAGACATTAGTTGCGATTTCTATTGCAATTAGATGATGGCAGCGTGCTCAAAATAGATTTATTTTGTAGCACGTTATATTATCCCAAAATTTATTAAATTTCAAATTTAAGTCTATTCGGCAAGTAGGCCTCAAGGGCACTTTTACAAGTCTGATTTTACAATAAACAGAAAATAACATTCACAATATATACAATGACATTATAGTTCATGGTAATATTAGTGCAACAGACAAATACCTGGGTACACTTTAGAGGGAGATGTATATTGTCTCCGGGTCCATTAGATTATAACTTAATCTTACACTTACAGATATGTAAAGGATCTCTAGGCGTAAAAAAATGTAAAAAAGAATAATAATAAATAACAGTATAAAATAAATAACAACATAAAAAAAGATTCTACTAAGTTTAATAGATATGTAGAGACTCTCCGTGGTTAAAACTTTAAATTAGGAGATGTAAAAGGTGGCCATGGTGAACGCAATAATTTTGGAGGTGTAAAGTGTCTCCAAACGTCAAAGCCAGAAATAAAAATAAAAATATTACATTAGAGAAGTGACTATTAAGCTAACAGTCATCACAACTAAGGCATTACATTTAGGTATTAATATATGAGGGACACCCATATAGGCTGCATAAAAAAGCTACTACTAAGCATATTTGGAAAATTGTAAACACCCATAGAAATAAGTCCCAACCAAAAGTAAGGAACAATTTGATCCTTAAAACTGACACGATAATATATGATCCACGAGAACAGGCGGATGTTTTTTCCAGGGTTTTTGATCAGGGTAACGTGGCGATCTCAAGTGACACTTTGACATCGCTAGAGTTACTTGAAAAGAATACTCAGAGAGTTAGTCAGTCTATGGTATTTGAGAGGGTAACTGAACGTGAAATCTATAATCTCGTGAGAGCTATGGAACCTAAGTCATCAGTAGGTCATGACGAAATACCGATTACCGTGATTAAGGATAATTTAGATCTGTTATCGGAGCCTCTGGCGAGTTTTTACAATAACTGTCTTGAATTAAATGTGTTTCCAGAACAGTTAAAAGTTGCGAGGATATTGCCTGTGTTTAAAAAAGGCAAAGAAAGTGATCCTTTAAATTACAGACCTATTTCTTTGCTACCTGTGCTATCTAAGGTATTCGAAAAACTAATGAAAGTACGACTGCAGAGACATCTTGTTCTTAATAATGTCCTCAATAACCGCCAATTCGGGTATCAAAAAAGTTTTGGTACTAGTGAAGCAATTGATACCTTGATTCATGAGGTTGTGACTCAAATGAACGATAAAAAAAAAGTGGCAGGAGTGTTCTTAGACCTTAGTGCGGCATTCGACACGGTTGATCATAATATTTTAATAGGTAAACTTAAATTTTATGGAATTCATGATAATGAACTAAAATTGTTTAAATCGTATCTCATAAACAGAAAACAGTACGTTGAACTGAAAACGGTGGTAGATGGTACTGACACAGTAGTCCAATCTAAAATGGTTACTGTAAAGCGTGGTGTCCCTCAGGGATCAATCTTAGGCCCGCTATTTTTTATAATTTTTCCGAATGACCTCATACCCTATACCTCCAACTCAGTACCAAATACCAACTTAATTGTGTTTGCCGACGATACTAATGCTGTTGTTTCAGCAGAGAATATGACAGAATTAAATAACAGAGTTAATACTGCTTTATTGCTATGTAACAAATGGTTCACGGTGCATAATTTGAAATTGTACCCTAGTAAAACCAGTGTCATGTTATTCAAGGCAACTACCAGAACGACAGATCTATTAGACGTTCGAACGAACGACAAATCTCACAAACCGAAGTAGTAAAATTTCTTGGGATCAACATTGATGCGCTCCTGAACTGGAAACATGAAATACAAGCGTTGAACAACTCAATAGGAGCTGCATGCTATGCTCTTCGTAGCCTGAGAGACGTGATACAAATTCAACAACTAAAAATGGTCTATCATGCTCTTGTAGATTCCGAGCTACGATATAGCATCAAACTTTGGGGCAATAGTTATAAATATAATGCAGATGCTATCTTTAAAATGCAAAAAAGGGCTATTCGCACTATTGTACGCGTCCCTCAGAGCGAATCTCGCCGAGAACACTTTTTAAATCTAGGAATTTTAACTGTTCCATGCCTCTACATCCTCGTACTGCTCACAGACTTTGTAAAGGACCTTCATAAATGGGAGAGCATAGAAGACAGAGAAAAAAGATATTCAACAAGACGAAATGATTTATCGTGCAATATTGTCCCTAGGCTGAACATAATTAAACACGCGGCATATTTCCAATCGGTACACCTCTATAGTACATTGCCAACTGACCTCAAAACTGTGGCAAATAGTAAAATTTTCAATGCAAGGTTTAAGAAGTTCCTGTTAGAAAAGTCGTATTACTCAGTAGATGACTTCATCAAACAATTATAATTAAGTTTAGCGCATTGTATTGACATTGTTTTTGAATTAAATTATTACAACTTACCCATAATGCATGTTTATGTTTATGACACTTAAAATCAAAATTTGTATGAATTATTATTATTATTATTATTTTCAATATTAGGTAGGTTTTTTACAATATATATATATATATATATAAAGTAAAATACAAAAAGCAAATACAAAATATAAACACATTATAAAAAACCTAACTTAGGGTGCCGCCGGCAGCGGGGCAGGGCTCAAGCTACCGGTGGTTAGGGCTGCACAGAGAGGAACCTCCTGACAATGCGGGCCGTGTCCAGGATTACTGCCTTCTGTATCTGACCCTTGATCCAACCATCTAGCGAGAGTCTCTTAAGATGTTCGTCGAGACTCTTCACTATAAGACCGTTTACCGAAACGACTATCGGCACAATGATCGTCGAATCAACATCCCACATGGCGGTCACCTCGTGAGCTAAGTCAAGGTACTTGCTGAGTTTGTCCTTCTCGGCCTTCACGAGGTTCTCGTCATGTGGGATGGTAATGTCGACGAGCATTGCCCGGCGCTTAGATCGATCTACCAGCACGATATCAGGCTTATTGGCTACAATAGTCCTGTCCGTGATGATAGATCGCTCCCAATATAGCGTGGCACGACCATTTTCGAGAACTGGCATCGGTACATACTGATAGTATGGAACCTCAGACCCCACAAGACCGTATTTAACAGCAAGTTGCTGGTGAATAATCCTGGCTACTTGGTTATGTCAGTGCAAGTACTCGCCGTGAGCAAGATGAGAACAACCGGACATGATATGCCTGAGTGACTCTCCGGGACGGCGGCATGCCCGACAAATGTCGACCGGCGTCCTTCAGGATATATCTCCGGTAGTTGTTCGTCATGATAACTTCATCCGCAATTGCACAGGCAAAACCTTCGGTTTCCCCGAAGAGATCCCCGAAGCGTAGCCAGTTCACCGACGGCAGCAGATCTACATCGGGCCCTGTTTATTATTAATAATTTATTTTTAATTATTATTAATTATTAATAACTATTAATTATTTTTCTTTAATTTAAGATGTGTGACAGGTGAAATTTTGATGTTTAAATTAAACTATGTAATTTTTTTCTTCTGTTTCCGCGATTATTACTCATTGAAATAAAACAATTTAACGGATTATATCGCGTATATTATCTCATTTTAGTTCCCGACGTTTCGGAAGCTTTCCAGCTTTCCATGGTCACGGGAGGACCATGTCCACAAACTTGCATCGTGGCGTCATTTTTACACATCATTTAAAAAAAAATTGGTGAGATATCAGTCAGACTCCAAACTAGGCTGAGCCTGTATCTCGGTCGGTAGCCTAATCATCATCATCAATCAGACTTTGGAATTTTAGGGGACGAAAATTTTATGACAGGTACACTTCCGTATCGATAAATCCAATTATAGATGCAAAAAATACACACTTACAAACAATGCTGTGGCGATCAGTATCTTAATACTATAGTATTTGGAAAAAGCATCGACAATTATCGATTAAACCCAATTGGGTTTAATTATAGATATAGGAACTCGACCTTGACATAAAATTTTACCCCCTAAATTCCGATGTCAGTCTTTAAGTTTTATATAGACTAGACACATTCTAGATTATTTATTTTTTATTGACAATCCTTTTGGGATTTATCTTATTGATTATTTTAATTTTAAAAATGATGATTTTCTGGGTTTCCCTAATCCTTGCAGCAAATGTTGGATCATATTGTATTTCTCCCAGCAAACATTCACTCTCATGTAACTGACATTTCGAAAGTGCTTGTAACTAGGCCTACTTGAATAAAGAATATTTTGATTTGATTTGATTTGATATAGCTTCTGTCCGTTAGGCCAATTTTGTCAGCGTCAAGGTTTAAAAGCCAAGGTACGGTTTTATATTAAACTAGGAGGTACGTCGTTCGCGTAGGAAAAAAGTCGTAACCCCACTTTCTTTCCTCAGCGTAGTCGGGTAACCCGTGTACCAAAAATAGTTGAAATCCGTTAAGCCGATTTGGCGTGATTTAGCCGCAACGATACATACGAACATATAAAAATTAAAAAGAAAATCTTTTCAGTGACCTCCAAATAGTCCGTTGCAATCACTTTTTTGAAAATATCTTCAATGTACAGACATTTTATTTTTACAATTTTTTTATAGTATAGATAATAAAACAATGAGTTTATTTACATCGATCACTGTCGCCCGTCCAATATGGACGACAAGAATCCAATGCGATGTCTGATCATAACGGTTTTATTTACAGGTGTCGGGTAATATATAGAAAAGAACGAATAAGTGAGCTGGACAGCAAAAGCTATACCTATTTAAATCACAACACATTTTATACAATTTCTCGAACAGATTATTTCCGTGCGATTTTCGCCAGTCTGCTGCTTTCTGCATTCGCTCCCACCGATTCAAATAAAAAACAAAAACTCTACACCACGGATTATTTTTCGGACTGACCGTCGCAACTGACAGGATCAATATGTATGGACTAGCTTTTGCATGAATTTTGCATGCATGCATTTTTAGAGATTAAAAATACATAATCCGATGTCACTCTCAGATCCGTATTTTATCACTATGCAAAAATCCCGTCGATCCGTTGGTCCATTCGTTGGACAAACGAAAAAACTGATTTGGGCATTCATGTGCAGCTTAGCTCTAAAGAGAATTTTAAAAATCCGTTATAATTCTTATTTTTAACCAACGAAAAAGGATAAAGTAATAAAAGCTCAATCAAAACATGATTAAAGACTTGTGCTGCTATGTGGCCATAGAATAGAAACGTGGCAAATGAAGGGCAAACAGGCATCGATCGAGTTGAATTAAAAATGAGCGCCGGCGCACCCGGTACAGTACGATAGACCTAATTACTAACATTTACTCTACGTTAAAGTCATTTCTATATGATCATACCAATCAACGGTAAGAAGTATTTCAGTTTAAATATAACAATATTTACTTAGATTTTTCTTTTTACCTGACTGCGCGACGCAAAGGAGTGGTAATGTGTTTATCAGTCTATGTATGTATGTATGTATGTTTGTTCCTATCTGGTGCTCTAGAGACCAAACGCGTGGACAGATTTTGATGATTGTTACGTCAATCGATTTGTCTTAACTGTCCGAATATCATTGAAGACATGAAAATGATGAAAACTCAAAATGGCGATAATGAGACACCATATTGTGAAAACGAAAAAAATAAAAATCGACGTACTATATCGAGTGGGGTATCAATGAATAGGGATTTAAAAATCATTGTTAGGTTTCTTTTATTATTAATATTTTCTTCTGTTTCCGCGATTATTACTCATTGAAATAAAACAATTTAACGGATTATATCGCGTATATTATCTCATTTTAGTTCCCGACGTTTCGGAAGCTTTCCATTTTTCCATGGTCACGGGAGGACTGAGAAAAGATGTATTTTCCTCTGTCAAAGTTACAATTTGTGCAAACTACCCATTTTTTTTGCAAAAACACAAATAAAGGTGTACATACATGCCAGATGGGCCTAAGCTGTAAAGACAGTTACACATGTGCCAGAAGGGCTTAATTATTTTATTATAATAATTTACCAAGCAGCATTTCACAAATGAGGCGTACTGAGGAGAAAAGAAACGCTGCAAAGAAAAACTCCCAGGCTACCTCATTACTAATTATAATATTTAAAAAACAGAGACTATTAAACTACTTTTAAACATATAAGATATTTTACACCGTTCGGAAATTAAGGTTTTGCAGTCCTGTGTCTCGCTTGTTCCTTGATGAGATGTATTACAGGATCCCAAGCTGGTGGTAGTGACAATCCATCTTCTCTATTGAAATTAGGATGCTTTTTAATCTCAATAGCCTCGCGTAGCATCCTGGGAAAATATCTTTTTTCTTTGGCAAGGATAGAAGGTTTATCAAACTTAATTGAGTGGTTTGGTTTGTCAATGACATGTTCACAGACTGCGCTTGACATACACAGACCAACGGTGCTTGACATCTGCTATGTGCTCCTTCACCCGGGTTGATACACTGCGTTTCGTTTAACCAATGTGAACACCTTAATTTCCAAACGGTGTAAAATATCTTATCTGTTTAAAAGTAGTTTGATAGTCTCTGTTTTTTAAATATTATAATTACTAATGAGGTAGCCTGGGAGTTTTTCTTTGCAGCGTTTGTTTTCTCCTCAGTACGCCAAATTTGTGAAATGCTGCTTGGTAAATTATTAGAATAAAATAATTAAGCCCTTCTGGCACATGTGTAACTGTCTTTACAGCTTAGGCCCATCTGGCATGTATGTACACCTTTATTTGTGTTTTTTCAAAAAAATGGGTAGTTTGCACAAATTGTAACTTTGACAGAGGAAAATACATCTGTTCTCAGTCCTCCCGTGACCATGGAAAACTGGAAAGCTTCCGAAACGTCGGGAACTAAAATGAGATAATATATGCGATATAATCCGTTAAATTGTTTTATTTCTTTTATCATTTTTAATTTGAAATTACCAGTTAGGAACTATAACGATTTAAAGTTGGTTAGCAAGCCGTTCTCACTATAAATTTTCATTTAATTGCATTGTAATAAATCTGTGCAACCTTCTCAATAACCACCACGATAAAGATTGAGAAATTGTCTGACTTTTTTATAGTTTTAACTAAAAAGTATGTCATAAAAAAAAAATAAAAAACAAAAACCCGACTACGTAGCTGGTTGCTGGTCGAAGAGGACTGAAGGCCATGCAACGCGGGTATTATGTTACATTTCATATTATTATTTGAACGATTGTAATAATTAAATGATGCATGTATACACGCCATTATCTTCTCGATTTATTGAGGTAAATGAAGTGTGACACAGCGGGCATGTCAGTAATAATAACAAAATAGAACCAAATATTGTAAAATATATGTCGCGACAAAGTTTACTCAACGAGTACATGTTCATGTTGTTTGACCATTTATAATTGTCGACATTCATTTCAACTCTTAGTACAGGCGTGCCCCGCTCACCGCTTCTTTTTTTCTAATGTTTGTATTAAATATGTCTATGTGTAATTCCATCTATTTTATTTCCGTGTAAGGTTGTCTCAATGGTTGGTTTTCACACGACGGCCATAACGGAAAATCAAACGAACAAATAAGTTCTCATACGGGTGTCGAAAAACCGCGAGAGCCTAGGAGGGGGTATAGCTCTCGTGATTTTTCGACACCAGTTCATAGTCCATTATGGCCGCTGTGACAACCAAGCCGTGACAATTCCGCAACTTGTTCCACTCATTGTTGTAGCCAAAACAACAGCAAACTAAGTTCCATGCATCAAACGCAAAATAAATACTATTCTACACAACAAACTACAACAGCAACAAAAATCACAATACTTAATATATCATATTAAAGGCATTTGTTTACCAAGTAACTAATTACAGAACTCACAACTAAAGTTATAAACACCATGCATGTCCTGAAAACAATAAACACATAGTTATACTATGCGATATTATTAATTCTCAGTTTTCCTATAGCGTCGGAGGAATCTGCCTATAGCGAATTGAGCTATGGACAGCTAGTTTGACGCATGGAACTAAACTACTGTGCACTAATCTACGATCTAATCAAAGTGTTTAGTCGTCCGTCATTAGTGGACAGATACACGGACTATATTCCAAAATGATTTTTCGCATTTAGACGCTGGCAAAAGTTGATTGCAAAAGAACACGTGCCAGGGCAAAGAAAATCGGTATTTTTTTGTATGGAAATAAATATTATGGTTATTAACCGTAATATCAATTATTTCATACAAAAACAACTTATCTGGATTTCCATGTGCCTCCGCATCGATGGATTAAATTTATATATTAATTTTATAGAACATCCAACAAATCACGTTCAATCAGACTCAATGTTTTATAGTTTCATAGGAACGTGACAACATAAACATTATTGATTAGTTGACAAATCTACTAACACTCAAAAGCAAAACTCAAAATTACCGCATCGTACGATAAAAATAAATTGAATAAATATAAGCCTATATTTAATTTTCTATTATAATTTACATATAAAATGGCGTTGGTACATAGATAACACGTAATATAAACCATCAAATTTGTGAAAATACAAATATAACAAGGTTTGTATTTTATATGATATATTTTTCTATTATTTGTGAGTTGTGGGCAGTTTTACCAAGACATCGCACAACATTTTCCTCGCAAACTTTATGCTAGTCAATTATTTTAAAACCACTTAAAATAAGCCTGTGTTGGGCGCGAGGTACTACTTCGCAAGGTGTGGTTTACTACTTGCTATATTTTTAGTGTATTCATTATATCTAGCGATTTTCGCACCGACTATATAATAGCCACTTTGTCGATGTGAATGTGCGAATTAACTGCCATTCACCTTTCACGAAGTTAATGAGGAGAGGAATGACCAATTACCATCAACTTACGATAAGAAACTACGCGCGTAATTATACACTTTAATTAAAAATTGACTGGGGTTTATTCAGTACTTTAATAACTTTCAAGTGTCAATAATGTGGCTTTAAATGTAGTTTGAGTTTCAGAATATCCAACACTAACAAAAGACTTTGTCTCTACAAAAAATAATTCAATTTAGAAGCGCAACTTCTTATGGAATTACATCACTAAGAAATAACTTTAGATGCATCGAAATTCGAAAATAGCAGAGCTGGGAAAGAAATTTGTGCAGCTGAAGCGGTCGGAAGTTAGTGGAAAGCGAAAAAAAATCTCGTTTCGCAAGAGCGCGCGTCGACAAATGGCTTGGCAAATAAAATGGGCAAGAATGTGCTAACACGAACGGCCGGCGGAAGGGGCCCGAAATGTACTTTTACTTGTAGCCGAATTAAGAAGACATCTTTTTTTTTTTAACGGGGAGTAAGTTATCTGTTTCATATTGGTTTTATATTGTGTACCTAACGTGAAAACAGAATTACGACCAATATTTTATCATTATTGCGGCGTGATTGATTTCTGGTTTCTGGTAATCACGTCATAATTTACTGTCGTTTCGAGCAAAAGAGAGTTTTTGTGCAGTTCTGATGTTATACAGTAAGCTAGGTGTTGTATTGTAGACTTGTCAAAACTCTGAAAACCCTCCATGAATTGCGAGCGAGAAAAAAACACTGTTAATGCCTTTTCTTCGTTCCATGTAGATGTATATGATGAAAGAAATAGATACATCATAGATGTTAGGAAAATGCAGGCAAGTAACAACTTTAAAATCTTTTGAACATCCGCATTCAGTTACCGTTATCCCATTTACTTGTGGTTGTGATCTTCCATCTATTCAGTCTCAATTAGTTTTCCTATTCGTGTCGTCTCTTTTGAACATCAGGTACTATTATAAAAATAAAATAAAAACACCTACAGACATAACTGGTAATACCAAAACCATAATTACCAATTATACATCTCTATAGTTTTAAATCGTTTTGAACGTGATCTAACCCGAACCCGTGGGTTGCATCCGTCGTGCTGCACTGCTGCATTTTAGAAAGGCTTATCAATATTTGAGGTATCAAGGCGCATAAGTCCTCCTGGTATGCGTATGAGCACCAGTCACGACCCACGACGCAGTCAACGGCCATGACGGGCGTCTCGCGGAGCCCACGTACCGAATAGATTTGGTGGAGCGCAGCTTTGTGACGGTGCGCTCTTACGCTTGAGAGTTGTTTGGGTCAGTCAACTTTGAAAGTTCTTCACTGTTATCGTACCAGGTATGAGGCACACGAGATCTATCTCGATCGAGAGACATTAAAATCATCCTACGGCCCAGAGTAATTTATGCATTTTTGATTTTCGAACCTTCTTGAATTTTATGAGAGTTCCATATACTCGATTTTAATTTGTACTTTTAAGAGTAGGTACACGAGATCTCAGGAGGATAATAAATCAGTAGACTATACCATATTTTGTAAAAGAAATAACTAGTAGGTTGTCGATGATTGGTAAAGCACGTTTATATTTGAATGGTTAATTTAACGTGCTGGTTAACGTTAAAAATAATAATGGCAGCATCTTATATTGAAACGTTCAGCTTCCATAACTAATTTTAGCGTAAGTAACTAACAATTCCAGATGGTTCGGAACAAAGTCCCTATGTTTAATTAACTTTATTATGCCAGGCGAATAATAAATGTAAGATCATAAGAGGAATTAGAACGCTAGTTTTCTGAAATATTATGCTTACTAGAACTCGTATGTACACATATCTTAAGGAAACCTAACGCTTACAATAACACGGCCATTTTAATCACGTGGGGAGTTAGAATTTTCGTACAAATCAGATTGTAAAGACATTGAGTCATAGTGACGGTGGTGGTGATGCCTTCAATGTACAGGTGAACGTGAAATAAGTATAACAAAATATGTACCGACGCCCAATATCCTGTCGGAAAGTACACGGAGGAAATTGGTTTATGTTATCTTATATAGTCTTGTGCATTACAGTACAGTCACCCACATGATTTTTTGTTAAAATTATAGTGCGAAGAGTTAGAGCTACTAGTCGCGATATCGCTTCTCGCGCGACGTAGCATCACCCGTCATTCTTGCACTGGACTGAAAGGATAAAGGCTAAAGGTGCAGATAATATATATATATAATATAAATACAATATACAGATAATATATAGATAAACGACTTGCCACACCTCGTAAAGACCCACCATGAGATAGTTTTGTTTGCAGATGATACGTCTCTAATTTTCAAAGTCGTACGAAATCAACGATCCTACAATGACGTAAACAATGCTATCTGTGAAGAAGTAAATTGGTTTAATATAAATAATTTATTGTTGAATGAGAAAAAGACTAAATGTGTTAAGTTTGTCACGAGTAACGTAAAACACGAGCAAGCAAGCGTTATGGTTAAAGGTGAGGAACTGGAACTAGTTAATAGTACAGTCTTTCTCGGTATAACATTAGATTCTAAGCTCCAATGGGGTCCCCATATTGCTAATCTCTCGAATAGACTGAGTTCTGCAGCTTTTGCAGTAAGTAAGATTCGTCAATTAACAGACGTGATAACGGCTCGATTAGTGTATTTCAGTTATTTCCACAGTATTATGTCGTATGGCATCTTACTATGGGGCAGTGCTTCCGACATTAATACTATATTTGTTCTGCAGAAGCGGGCTGTTCGTGCGATATATAAAATGAACTATAGAGACTCGCTTAGAGATAAGTTTAAGGACATTAATATAATGACAGTGCATTGTCAATACATTTATGAGAATATTATGTATGTACATAAAAATATTACCGACTTTAAGAAGAACTGTGATATACATAATATTAACACTAGAAATAAGCATAAGCTCGCAGTGCCTGCTACTAGGCTCCATAAAATAAGGAGATCATTCATGGGTAACCGTGTGAGATTTTATAATAAACTTCCTAGCAGCATAACTGAGTTGTCTATTGGTAAATTCAAAAATATTGTGATACGAAAATTATTTTCTAAAGCTTATTATAGCACACAAGACTACATGAATGATGAAGCCGCGTGGGATTAATGTAAATTATAGCGTCATGTAGGTATATGAATAATTATTTTAACGAATACCTAAGGTATTATTATTATTTTAATCTTAATTCTTTTATATACTCTGACATTTACAATTTTATTCTAGACACATTCTAGATTATTTATTTTTTATTGACAATCCTTTTAGGATTTATCTTATTGATTATTTTAATTTTAAAAATGATGATTTTATCAATAATATTACACTTACGTTAAATGATCTGATTAGTATTCTTTGTTTTACAAATATCATGATAATAATCACAATTTTTGCAATTTATTAGTGGATCACTCCACTAGCGTTATTATTATAAACAAAGATCAGAAACAAATGAAAAAAAAAAATTCGACGATACTGGACTTGAACCAGTGCCTTGAGCCAGACCGGGGCAGCACGCTCTACCATCTGAGCTAATCGTCCACACCAGTAGTCGACAAATTTTGTCATCTGTTCTTGCTTATGGATCTCTGTATGGTGCATCCGACTCAAGGCACTGGTTCAAGTCCAGATCGTCGAAAAAAAATTTTATTTGTTTCTGATCTTTGTTTATAATGATCTGATTAGGTTTTTCTGGGTTTCCCTAATCCTTGCAGCAAATGTTGGATCATATTGTATTTCTCCCAGCAAACATTCACTCTCATGTAACTGACATTTCGAAAGTGCTTGTAACTAGGCCTACTTGAATAAAGAATATTTTGATTTGATTTGATTTGATTTGAATACACGACTCTAGAACGACAGTGTCAAATGTTTTTGAGAGCTTATCGTCCTGTTACATATTATTGAGCATACGCAACATTAGCAGTAAGTCATAACCTTACGTCGCACTCCAGCGGGCATTTTGGGGGCACGTCAAATGAGAATAGGGTATTTGTACTTATTATTATATTCTGACAACTGGAAAATTGATTGATTTATTTGTGAATCTTACCATCTGATGTGCCCCCAAAATGCCCGCTGGAGTGCGACGTTTAGTCATAACATAAATAATATCCTGAATCGCAAAGATCGTTGCAAAGCCAGGATGATAAAATAAATATACAACCAGAGTCTTTCTTCATCGCTCGTATACAATACGCTTTTTCCTGTTCAGGAAGGATCTGGTGGCAAATACAAGTTAAGCACAGGGTGACGTAAAAAGCTTAGAGTCGCGCAGTAAAGTGTCTTAACGACATTATATTGAGGTCAACTTTAAGCTCCACGATAAAACTGACCAAGGTTTACGGATTTTGTATCGATACTGGGAGGAACGCTGTGAAGAACTTAAGCAATCTAGATACAACTAGATCACTGAAAAGTAACCTACAGTATAAATATGTAGTATGTATATTTAATATTTTCTTCCGTTTTCGCGATTATTATTCGTCTAATTATTCAAGCTGAAAAGCTTCCGAAACGTCGGGAACTTAAATGAAATAATATATACGATATAATCCATTTAAATTGTTTTATTTAATTAAGTAGGTATATATATTGTATTTTTACCTTACATGCATAATTGTAGAACTAACCTCACTGCCGTAACTGCTATACATGATTGTATGAATACAAATTTAACCTTTCATTAAATTTATATTTTCATTAAACTAATGTCAGATATTTTTTATATAATCCTATAACACAAAACTGCTCCACTAAAGTCGGTATTTCACACTAAACTTATTTCAGCTGTAAATCATCACATACGACTATAAAGACGGCAGCATGAGGCGTTGACCGAATTTTGACGGAAGCCAACCCATTCACAGTAAGCTGCCTTTCAAAGACTGAGGCTTAGCAAAGAAACATACCTACGCATACGTGAAGAGAGCTAAAATTAGGGCTGCGACTTCGCGACTTTTACAAAAAGAATTTCAGATCAAGTGAAATATAGCTGGAACTGATCGGAACTCCGCAGGCATTTTTAAGTTTATAAAGGTTGAAAGTTGAGCATTGCCCTCGGCAACAAGACGAGTTGGCAACCCTGCCGGATAGTAACCGTGTCAAGGATCGTAGAGCCATCCACCTCGACTCGACTTTAAAGGAGTCCACCTGACCGAGCGAGCTTTTGTCGCGACGGGGAGATACGTGGAAAGTTAACGAATAACGAATGTTATTTTAGACTAGTGCTTGCTAACTTTCGACTTACTACAGTGTCCCAATTTTGGGTCGCTCTATAGTTCGAATGACATCATCGTAATTCGTTTCGAGAATTAAGACACAGAACACGAACTTGAAGGAATATTCCTTGTTTGGTTACCAAAAACATTATTATATAACTACCAAGTATCAACAAACTTAATAACAACATTTGTAGAACTGCTTATTAACAATTATAACTCCGTTGCATTCGTTGATTAGAAGCGATTGCCCAGTTGTGCTCAATAGACGGGAGTTCTATACTTTGTTCCATCTGTATTGTATGTCAACAATAAAATTGCATACATTCTCAATTTTATACGATGAAGTAGTATAAATGCAAGCGACAGTGATTTATGCCTTAATAAGGCAGCAATCCGACTTGAGGAAGTGTTGCAACAACTGCAGTTGACACACTAGCGAGTCATACTTATTATAATTGCAATAACCCTGGTGCTAAAATTCCAACGGTTAATATAACTTGACTTTCTTTAGATAAGGGTATGTTAATTTTGTTCATACTGACATAGAAAAATATTTTCGTAATGACCAGATCGTATTAAGAGTCCAAAAAAGAAATAATGCCACAATTACACATTCATCGACTAGTCTACCTGCCGGTTATTCTGTACAATATATAGATAGACATGTTAATAGGATAGCTGATAATAAAAAAGCAACGATAGCAAGCTTTATTTTGCATAAAAACAATTAAAGTGGATAACAAAACCCGTAAGACATCGTAAACTCATTGTTATAATCCTTACGAATTGCACAGCTCGGTTTCGTCTGCCTGTCGGGACCTTATGAACTCTCATCCGACATCAATAAGATAAATGCCAGAATGTCAGCGATAAAGCATACTTATTCTCCATTAAATAATAGTTCGACTGATTGCGACATAATGAGGAACATTGTAAAAACCTTGCATTAAGTCTCCAGTTTTAGTATAATACACATATACTATTTTATACTTCTTATCATAACAATTTCAACAACTTTATGTAGAGTAAAATGCTCTAATAATGCATTATTTAGATTCAAAGGCCCTCAAATAGCATTTTGTGTTTAATGTCTCCCCTTTTTGCAACTGAAGCAAAATGCCATAATCACATGTTAAACTGTTTGGTTGCTTTATCCTAGACGCCATATTCAAAAGATTCGTTATTGTCGTATAGCCCAAACCCTTTCTCCACTCCACTCACAGTATTATAAAATATACTAAAAGGTCAAAGCAGGTTGTTTGCCATGTGCTATTTTCTTTAGCGTCGTACAAATTGTGAGCAATATAACTCGACTCAGAAGTAGTTCAGGAAACATCCAATTATTGAGAGTTGTTGGCAGTACTGGTATAATTGGCGGAGTAGACAATGTGTCCCTTTGCTGCGGCTAGTTATGAAAAACGTTTGCCGGACCTATCTAATGATCCATTTAAAATGTAGACACGAGTACGTTCCTACTGATATTTAAATATACCACATCGTACTTCGAGAATGTTTTCAAGCCACGAGTGGCTAAATAGAAGCGGCGAATTAATGATTGAACAAATTGCTGAGTGTCATGGAGTACCGGGCAAATTCTACAGAGGGATCTAATATTAATGGGATGCTATACAATTTGCGCGATTTACACTATTTTTAACGATGGTAATAGATAACCTAGTGGTTTTATTCTAAAATAAACAAGGAATTTTACTAATAGCGATCATCGGTGATATTGTTCATGCTTACTAACGTCAATTAACGATAATGCGTTGGCGTGATTAACTTATTCCGATAATATTGTCTATTTGCTGCGTATCGTGCGTATTAATATCTACTTCTCTCTTTTATTTCACACACAACTGAGCAACGAGAACAGCAAATAAAACCTTTAGCATCCATTTTCTTTAATGTAAACATGCTATAAAAATAGCAACAGTGTCCCAGCCAGGTTAGTGAGACAAAGCCTCATTATCCTGTCAGCGGCAGCTCCGGAGCCTCCCGGGACCTGTCAGCTGCAGCCGGCCTCTACTGATAGAGGTTATCTTTACATAGCCCACACACGGTCACAGAATACTAACTCTAAGTATATGTAAAGAAGAGGACTTTACTGTCAACCCCCAGTACTGTTACTTCCCACATAATGTGTCGAAGGTAAATCGACAGATTGAAAGAGCTTGTATTTATATTGAACAGTTAAGATACGTAGACAAAGTCGAAATCTTGGGCCCGACTCTCGGTTAATTTTAACCGAGGTTCATTTAATTTAAATCCAATTAATAACAATGTAATTTCCATTGAATTGCGTATAGATAACATTTCAATCAGTCGTGTCCGAGATTTTTTTTACATCAGTTACCCCGTCGCGATTTGTTCAATTTGTATTCAACTAAATGGCTTAAAAGCAATTGTCAAAAGTTGCTAGTACCATTAACATAAATATAAGTTCACGAGGCACGATTAACCTTCAAACGGATTGGATGATTCAGCCATTATTTATTTAATCAGCGTTATTCACGAACGCGTATTACATCAGAGCACGAAATTTACAAATTATTGATCATTAGCGTTAAGCATGTCCCAAATGTCATGGCGCTTTTTTGACAGTTGGTTTGCACGGACGCTTTTTGGAACTTTACTTCCATTGGTTGACCTTGATAATACCACCAATAGGATCATACAATGCAAACGTTGAACGAACGAGGATAAATATAAAAGAAACAAGTGGTTAAATAAAAAAACGTCTGTGGAAATTAGGCCTTATGTTAGAACTTGAGTGGCTTTTATCAAAGTACACATATAATACCTTCAGACTCAAAGGGCGTAAACGCAGCACATATCAATGGTGGATACGCCCTTTGAATCTAAAGATATCGATATAGTTACAATTCGTTAAGAATCTTTATAATATATGCCGAATGCGATGCACCATACTTAACCAGTCACGTGATTATGGTTTGAACTCATTTCTGCTTGAAATAAGAATGACATGCAATTACAGTTTCGGAAGCACTCGGTGGTAGTCTTTTAGAAGGCGTTATCAATAATAATTACACGCCTACTCGTACAACACATGTTTATTCGTTGTCAATAACAACACATATTGGAACCACGCGTTTCGACGGAAAGTCAGAAATTTCTTACGGCGATTATTCGTAGAAAGCTTTCCTCGCCGCGCCGTCACAGCACAAAAATAAAAGTTTGACACGTGTCACCTGTCATAACGACCTCTATGTCAAGCTGTCCAGGTAATGTCATTCTTAATTACTGCGAACACGCTGTATCGATGTTGCTGAACGTTAGTATGATACCGAATATACTAATACATATTACTCGTACCAAGGTATATCATGTCGTGACAAAGTTGTTATTTTATTTTTAATTTGTCATAATTTTCAAATTCAGACCTGCCATTTTACAATTACATCAGTAGGTACATAGTACATAAACAATGTTAATTAAAACTACTTTTAAAAACGCTTAGAACTCAAAGTTCTAGAATTTAATTTCCAATATCGACAGTGACAGGCCTCGAGTGTAAGTTACTAACGCATTGAAACTACTCGATCACGTTTACGTCTCCCATATAAATAACAATATTTTAGTTTATCACAAAGGCGTTCCAGACGTTTTTTGCTTTAAAAGCAAATAACTCTGTTTTGTGAGGTGTGCAATTAAGAGTTATTGTATTGTATTGTAATGACATTACAGATTCAGATTCCTCTATAATAATAAGGTATTTGAGCCGCATATTAACTCGCTCAGTGCTCAGCTCACATCAAGATAGTTGGTATAATTAATTGGCGCCACCAGCTCCATATTAAGACGGTACTGATATCTGGTGAGTGAAGGTTTTTTATACAAATAGAACGACAACAGACTGCCGTAATTCGGCGTGAGTCACTATAAGTGTCGACGCTTAAGGGCACCGGTCCAAACGGGTGGTTATATTTAAACAGTGGCTGCTCGCTGCACTGTTTGACTACCTACTACTGAGTCAAGTGCTGATGTAATCTAAAAGACGTTCGTGTTATTAAAGTTATATGTACTTAAGACGTTTTAGTGATATGGTGAAGGTGGCTTTGAAGATTTGGTGATTGTAGTTTTTGTAATATATTTTCCAGAATGGAAAGAATAGTCTTCAAAAATAACCGCGAAATTCCGATGATTATTCAATGGTAGGCTTCTTAGCACTAAGCACAGTCAAGGTCATAAATAAATATATATATATATATATACGTTAACAACGAGACAAAAATATCTGTGTACTCACTTTTTGACAACCCAAGCCGGATACATATTTTTGGATTCGACTGTACCACTGTCCATTGTCATTATGACGGTAAGCTAACAGGTAGACATTTTCAAAGGCGGATTGCTATCAGTTCTCTCTTACCCAAACACCGCAAACGGAATAATGGATCCTATCTTTCACAGTATCGTCAAAATCTTACATCATAATATGAAATTGAATCTACCTACACCCCGTTCAAGAGCTACATCCCTAGCATTTTACCGATACAAATGAACATGATTAGTCATTCGAATATAGCTTTCAACGGTTGGACTTAAGGTCCCAGACATGAGTCATCCTATTCGCGAAGCATAAGCTCCGATGAATCAGGCGGAGGGAAGCCCGGCTTACAGTGACGTCATCGTCGGGCAACTTCAGCTAACGACTTATGTAAGCAAATTTTTACGCAACTCTGATTAAAATTGACGATTGATCGTATTGATTTTATCGTATAATACCCTGAATGATATGACTAACGATAGACATGTAGATGTGGAACGGGGGTTACGTAAACTATTGTTCGTTGTTTTTTTTGTGAATTTAGTATGCGTCAAGATAAAAATAACTAGCACACGGATTGAAGAGGATTGTTCTTGTCATGTTATCTAATCGGCGGTGACTAGTGTCGGAAATAAAAACGCGTTAAATAATAGTCACAGTTTTCGTAAAAAACGCATTTATTTCGCGTGACTCAACTCGCATTTGTGTTGTACGTAATTCGGATATGTATGTTTATGTATTTTTACGTACTAATCATTACACTTTAGTTAAGTCTTGACTAGATAAGGTCATCAATGTCCTTACAAAGTAAAAATATTAACGTGTGTCGTGTAGGTACCTTAAGTCAATCTAAACATACATTTTTTTCCCATATAACAAACCTTTTTTTTATTATTTTGAAACCCACACCCAAATATTTTTGTACTATTAAAATAAAATGCTATATGAAATTTCAGCTCCTGTGCCGACTTGCCTTCCAAGTTACGGATGTAGGTTTACTTAAAGGACAACATTATTATATACTAACCTGACTGTTCTTGGTAAAATAATATAATCAGCCGATCGTTATTAACTGATTAAATCAAATATCAATACGACACGCCTTATCATTATTATTAAACGATATGAGATGGTTGGTTCGTTATAGCTGACCGACTGATATAAAACATAAGAATAAAGTCTTTTAAAGTCTTCTGTCAATTACTAGGAAAATGAAGTGCGCATTTTGGGAAAACGGATTATCTACGCACGAATATCGTTTATGAATGTATTTATTTATGCATTATACACGTACTACGTTTTTCCTGAGCCTGTTTTTTCACTCGCAAGAAAACTTGCGCGAGATGCCGCAAGCGCTTCCAGGAAGTAGGAAGCACTTACTACATAGTTAACGTACAGCAGCTACTGCAAGCTACTGACGGAGGGACGGTCCCGAGACTCCTTGTACAAGTTTTCTTGCAAATGGAAACGCGACTTAAGATCGAGATACGATTCTCTTATAAAGTATTACACTAAAATCTACAACTGATATGTAATCGAAGTAACATGTAGGTACCATAACAATTAGGGCCGGATTTATCCAGCGCCCTACCGCCCTTAGATTTTGCCACCTTTAAAAAATCGTCGTCCAGCTTTGAGCACCAGCCCCTAATACCCTTAATGTAAATTCTGAGTTGATAACAGTTCCAGCTGTGACAACTTCACTGCTGGTCTTACTTTTTTGTTTTTAGGGTTCCGTAGCCAAAGGGTAAAAAGGAACCCTATTACTAAGACTCCGCTGTCTGTCTTTCTGTCCGTCCTTCACTAGGCTTGATCTCATGAACCGTTTTAGTTAGACAGTTGAAATTTTCACAAATGTATTTCTATTGCTGCTATAACAAATACTCAAAACAGAATATGTTTATGTCTATCTGTCTATGTCAGTTACCAATAGAATAGGGCTCTGCTAACACTGGATTTTTATAGATACGGCCGTTTGTAGCCAATATTTTGAACGGAACCCTCGGTACGCGAGTCCGACTCGTACTTAGCCAGTTTTTTTTTTAAGAATTCTAGACGAGCCACTAACATAGAATGTGTATGGTGTTGCAACCACAGCATCAATACCTCAATATTCGCTTATACCGTCATACAAAGTCCCATCATTGTATATCACACTGATGATTATGATACGACTGAGAGACGTCCATGTCCAGTAGGCTGGCACCGACAGCATTCCGGGCGTCATATTGCCCGGTCAAATATAGCCGTTACCACTCGTGCTCCATACCGAGAGCCTTACTGCGAAGACATGGAGGTTATTATAGAACAACGTGTGTTCCTTATTCGTGGTCTCACGGACGCTGTTTCCGTGCGGCCGCGTGTTGTGAGTTGAACGTTCTTGTAACTAGAACGAATTGGATCTTAACTAACCTAATGGTCATTGAAATAAAACAATTTAACGGATTATATCGCGTATATTATCTCATTTTAGTTCCCGACGTTTCGGAAGCTTTCCAGCTTTCCATGGTCATGGATGACCATGGAAAGCTGGAAAGTTCGTTAAATTGTTTTATTTCAATGAGTAATAATCGCGGAAACAGAAGAAAATATTAACCTAATGGTGTTATCGTTTCGTTTACGTCTTAGGTTACAAATAATTTTGGAGAAATATTAAAGTTTAGGTTACCAATATGAAAAAATGTAGGTACCTACTATATCAATATTTCTAAAAAATATATGGAAGAAGTAAGATCCTGATAAAACAAGTAAAAAAGGAATTGCGTTAAGTAAGATTTTGAGTTCGATACCTTACGCGTAGCTTCTCTTTTCAAGTTGGGTGGGAAAGTCCATTTTAAAGTATGAAAAAATTAATTACTAATAATACTATTGAAAAACCCATACGGGTAACCTTTATTATGAAACCGTTTCGATATACGCAAGTATTAACATAGCTGCAGAACAAAGTTCGTAATTTCCTCATAAAACGTGGGAACTTGTGACGTCAAAAGTTCGTAGGCCAAAGCGTTTTATGGGAAAATCCAAAAATGTGATTGTTGTGTCTTGGGGAGTTTTCATGAGATTGAAGTAGTTTTTCCACCAGTTTTTCTAGTATTGAAAGGCCGTTCTATAACATACCACAGAAAAAACTGCCATCGTCCCTAATAAGAAAATGTAAGCGTGAGGATCAAGTCAAGTGTAACACTGTCTAGTCTCGTGAAATCGTGCCAGTCTAGCTTGGGTCTGAAAAACATACTGCAAGTTTCACAATCCAAAAAGCATCCTTTGGCATAAGAACACGCCAACCTTTTCCATTTTGCGATGTTTGGATTTTTCGGGAGCGATCAAATCTTACTAGGCATCATCAATCCAGCGACACTGGAGGGGTGAAACAAACGTTTTCCACTAAGCAGAAAACTAATCACAATGAAAAAACACATCTCAATGTTTCAAAACTCCCACGTTTAGTAAAATGCAGCAAACAGTTCCCTCAAAAGCACTACGCAGTTTCACAAGCCTCTAAATGGTGAGTCTAATGGGCATAATGCAGACTGGCTCACAACACCAAATTGAGTTCGCAGCTCTGACTTGTTTTTTCGGCCACAGCTTTATTTGCCGTTGTTTTGTTGCTAACTCCGTTATTGGATTAGTCGGCTAGTTAAAAGTTGGGGGACGGATGCAATAAATTTGATACGTGCCAGTAGCGGCCAGCACTGAACCTAAAATCTAAATGAACAGATGATAGAAAGTTGTATCGATGCTTCTTTCATCTTTATGGCACAAGTTAAACTGTAATTTTATAAAAATAGTTAGGTACCTATATTTTGTTCGCATTAAAATTACCAACTAGACAAAGCATTGACTTTTCCAAAACGCCTAACCTTAGCCTGCTAGCCACTACTAGTAGAACATATTTACATGTTTAATAGAAAACCATAATGTCGGCTCGTATATACCTGGCGCTAAATGTTACTACTATGTTACTACGTAAACAATTGCAATGTACCAAAGTCTTGTAAACCAATTGCCTCGATACGGAGCAAATTGTTCAGTTAAGAGGTCTGCGGGCGGACCAGATCAGTCCAATATTGGTAAGTACTAGTCGTGTTTAGTCCCCGCCGGTAATGGCTTTAAGTAGTCCTGTTTACTACGCTTCGGCCGATTATACCGCACATATACACATTTATACATTTAAAACTAAAACGTAGTATAGCTTTGACTGGTGTTTTCAAATTTCACCCATAAGCGCTCTGTTTTAGGGTCAAATTGAAGCGATACTATTTTTACTTCCGCCGTAGTAGCTTTAAATGAGCGATACAATACATAATGTTTATTGTAAACATAACAATGAAGCGTGCTCATACTGGTGCAATCAATAACGATTGTTTTTGTATGGAAATTCGAACAATAATTCAACGGTTCGCGAAACTTTGCAGGATAAAGCTATGTGTGATTTACGGGTTGCAAATAATCCGGGTGTATTCACACTCGTATTGTTTAGCCGTATACAAGTCATCGTATTCTCAAATGCATACTTAGCCTGGTTTGATCCCCGCGACTTTGTTTCCGAATTGGTTTGAGATAAAACAGTGTTTTGATAGAAAATGCGCATATAAGTACGCATTTGAAATTTGCATTGTATGTCTTATCTATATGGACCCTATGTTTTTCGCTCGTCTCTGTATTTTTATATATAGTACTCGTAATATACGTTATGATATTTGCTTTCACCTCTTCGTGGATAAGCTCGTGACAGGTCCAAGTCCGCCTTTTCCCAAGCGTAAGATCAGCTCAAGTCAAATGATCAACTACTCGTTATTTTAATACGTTGGTGAAACATGCTTTTTCCTCTCGAAAGGTGCGTCCACATTTGTATCATTTGCCCGTAGCAGATCATCGTCGCGTGGCATGATCGCGAGAATGATTTTAGAGAGTTGTAAAAAGATATCAGAATATTAAAACGGCTTATGGTTTATATCCTTCCTGATCATTCGCTCTATTATACAAAGAATCGAGTTTTATGTTTGCCTGAGTCGTCTTAATTTCGTTTCTTCATCATATCAGCTAGTGCTCTGTACCAGACACCATTATGAAACGCATAGTCGCCTTAAATCAGCCATTTGTTTTTTCCCGTTAATACTTGGTCATTAAACTATTAGGATAATTGACTATACTATTAAAAAGAAATATGTATGTTGCCCTGTCTGCATGTTATGTTAACGCCTGGCTATCAGAAATCGAGCGTTGCCATCAGACCCAGGATGCAGACGATAATATCCTGTATGAGCTATGAATATTATTACAGCCTGTTCTATTAGTAGTAAATGGAATAAATATTTTCTTTAATCGTAGTATCTATACTTAACCTAAACATAAGATTAATATGGCAATAAATAAGCGAAAATTGACAACACGTATTCTTCAAGTGCGATCTAATAAGGAATAACTTAAGTTGTTTGAAAATATTTCAACCATTTTATTGGCAGGCTCCTAATATGTACACTCACGGAATGTGTCGCTTATCCTAGCCATTTAATAATTCAATCTTCAAGTACCAATACGCTTCGCACTTTATCGACTGATACCGACACTATATTCTCTCGACTAACGAACTGCCAAGTCCCTGTACCATCAATTCCTTTCTAAATTACCAGCAATTCGGTTATAAACGTGTCGCAATAATAAATGCTTCTTTCCTTTGTCTAGAAATTGTGCAATCGTCGCAAACGCCAACGCGACAAAGGTAAACAGTCAACAGTGAGGTTGCTTACAAATTCGTTAATTTAATAGCAATTGCACAAGGGAAATGGTAGTGCAGAATTGCATGAGTATTTGCTCAGACTGCAGAAGCGAGCAGCGGAGCCTCATTCGCTTTTCCGGAAAACTTGTAACGTTTGTTTGTAGCGACAATGTATACAAGACATTAGCCAAATTAGTGAAGACCATGTTTCGGGACTGAAAAAGCAGTGTGAAAATCGAATAACGACAAGTAAAAACTCAGATTCTTCACAGGTTCTGATATTAACGTCAAAAATGTAAGAATTTTCTCATAATCAATGAAGGTCGAGCATGATCCGTGCCCAATAGAGTGGAGAAAAAACAGGATTCATTACCGTGAAGAAGGCCATAGGCATGTCTCCAATATATATTCAGCCACCGCGTTGACACCGTCGAGTTTTTACGTGGGAACACCGACCATTACGACTACTGTTGAACGGAAAAAGGTTGTAATACTGTATATACACGCTACAGTCTTACAGCTTATCTACTTCGGACGGTTGGTGATGCGCCCGACCTCGCGGCGTCTACATCGTGGCTTACACTGATTATGCCCTGCTTCTATAATTGTTGCTCAGCCTATTTAAGTACCGTTTTTCTTAGGGCTAATCTCCCAGTCAAGGTTACGGATCTTGAAAACTTTGATTTTCTTACAATAAGTGAAAGTAGCGCAGTAGCTGTAAATAGTCAAAAGTTTTTGTGTTATTTTTAGCACCTGAAGGTCTGCGAATGTGGTAATGGTAACTGGAACAAGGCAAACTTCAAACTGGGAAAACCAAACGGATATACCTACTCCCTTATAATATAATGCTTAAAACTCGTCTGACTTACACACTGTCTCTTACAACTACAAAAGTCGGATAAAGTTTTACAGCTTAATAAACATTCAAGTAGGCGTATGAATAGCTAGACTTAGTCAGTTTAACACGCTACTTCACCCGTCTGCTTTCCCTGGAGAATTACCAGTCTCATAATGACATTTATATCTCAGTAAACTCGGGTTGAACCAACTTTCAAATCACGATTCCCGAACAAGTATCAACAGTCCCCTCTCATTACATTCCGAGCTGTTGGCGACCATGACTTTGACGTGGAATTCTGCTTGGTCGAACATGAAAAGGATCGGTCTAATCTAGTTACCTACTATGTTTGATAGGACGAATTAGGTTTATTGATGTTGTTCATCTAGTGCAGTTGAAATTCAGGCGCAAGTTGATCGAAATTTTAACCAATACGATAGATACATTAGATCTTTAATGACCAGTCTATTCAATCATTGCACAGGTCTGTTCTTAGGTTAGAAATACTTGAATATTGTCGTGATGTTCTCTCCATTCACTCAACATAGAACAGTATAAGGTGCCCGAAACTTCGTTCGCGGAGGGGAAAAAATCATAACTCCTTTTTTTTGCGTATTCGGGTAAAAAGTATTCTATAACCATCTGTAGATACCCGTGTACCAAAAATAGTTGAAATCCGTTAGCGGATTTGGCGTGATGTGATGAAGCCACGACGACACATACAAATACTTATATATAAATAAAACGATGTAGTGACCTCTAAATAGTCCTATACAATTTTATTTTTTAAAATAGCTTCATTGTACAGACATTTCAGTTTTTAAACTTTATAATAGTATAATAAATATAAGCAATTTAAAAAATCTGACTGAAAAATAGAATAAAGCCTGTGTCACTCTCACAACCAAGGTGAATTTAACGACACTACGAGGGTTGCTACTTATATATCCGGAAACAAAAAAACAAACAAACGTACACGGCTGAAAATAGTTTTATTGTTTTTCAAAGTATTCCCCTTGATGATCTATGCACTTTTGCATTCGCGTGAACCAATTTTTAAAGCACTTCTGCCACTCCGCCTGAGGTACCTCCATAACGTGTTGTTTGAATGCGTCGACAGCATCTTCAGCGGTCGAAAATCGTTGACCGCGTAATTTATTCTTTATATTTGGAAATAAATAAAAATCGTTGGGTGCCAAGTCAGGGCTGTACGGCGGATGACCCGTTAATTCCACATTTTGACCCTCCAAAAATAGAGTTGTTTCGCGTGACGTATGACAGCTGGCATTGTCATGATGAAGAATGATTCTTCGTCGCTGGTTAGTTTTACGAATTTGTTCAAATACTTCCGGTAAGCAAATGGTCGTGTACCACTCTGAATTAACCGTTCTACGGTTTTCTAGTGGCACTGTAGCTACATGGCCATTAATACCGAAGAAGCAGGCCACCATTTGTTTCAATGTACTTTTTGCACGAGTAACTTTCGTAGGGTTCGGCTCATTTTGAAACACCCATACCGTTGATTGTTGCTTCGTTTCGGGATCGTATGCATAGATCCAGGATTCGTCACCTGTATAGATGTTATAAACGGCTTTTGAGTCACCACGGTTATATTTTTTTAACATTTTATTGCACCATTCGACGCGAGCATGTTTTTGCTCATTTGTTAAGTTGTGGGGTAACCAACGCGAACAAATTTTTTTTACAGCCAAATAATTATGTAATATGCTATTAATGCTGGTCATAGAAATACCCAGAGTCGCCTCTATCTCGCGGTACGTAACATGTCGGTCGTCCATTATAAGTTTTCGCACAGCCTCGATATTTTGTTGTACAACGACCGATTTCGGGCGACCTGCCTTAACTTCGTCCGTAAGCATACTACGTCCACGATTGAACTCACTAAACCAGTGATACACAGTAGTTTTAGATGGGGCTTCATCACCAAAAGTTGAAGTTAGTTGATCTATGCACTGTTGTTGCGTTAAACCACGCCGAAAATCATAATAAATCATAGCACGAATATTTTCACGAGTGAGTTCCATTCTTGCTGCGAGATGACATTTAAAACCCGTCAAAAACAAAACACGAGCGTTAATAAGGAAGAAAAAATATACCTTATATACTTAAAAAAGTTCAAATTTTACCATGGCGGTCAAATATGCTATTTAAGAAGATTGTAATCCCGGTTTCCGGATATATAAATAGCAGCCCTCGTATACAGTAAAATCAATCAAGCTGTTTAGATGCAGAGCGTGCCAAATAAATACTTTCATATACACCCGAAAAATATTTCCCCTTCCGTACGTCCATTAAATTTTGTCCCTAAGTGCCCACAGCTTCGTCAGGATGGGCAGCAGGGCATATTTCGAGAATGGTCCTTAGCAATGATTAAAAAAAAATAGTCCTTTCGAGACCGTCAGCTTTTTTCTAAGACACACTATTTTATCTTTTGTCGAGTCTTTTCTCGTTCCCATGATTATTTTAGTGCAAGCCCTAGTCGGTGCACTAGAGTGTAGCATAGATAGTATAGTTTGCTACAGTTGCCGGGCTCGTGATTGGCGTGAAGTGAAACGTGACCGCACAGACGTCTCGGACCGCAAGACCGACGCTGCCATTAGCTATCGAGGAAGCAGGGGTTACGGCACGAAGTCCTGGGGACAAACGGCATCGACCGTGTCGGATCTAAATCGAAGCATATTTTGTAAAATGTACGAAAGGAACTTAAATGAAGGCGTGGTTCTTTAAATTTCTTTAATTTTGTGTCTACATGCCCACAGCTTCGTTTCAATGATTTATCTTTATATGCAAAATCAAAATCATGTAATTTCATTGATTCGACAAATGACGAAACATTAAACACACTTTCGCATTCATTTCATCGCATTAGTAATTTCTAAATTTTAATTAGGAACCATTGACAATAGCAACATTTATCCATACTAATATTATAAATGCGAAAGTGTGTCTGTCTGTCTGTCTGTCTGTCTGTCTGTCTGTTACCTCTTCACGCTTAAACCGCTGAACCGATTTGGATGAAATTTGGTATGGAGATAGTTTGAGTCCCGGGGAAGGACATCCGCGATAAACAAATTTAAGGTGGACGACGTCGCGGGCAGAAGCTAGTACTATTATAAAGTTATAAAAATGGAATGTCTACATTGAAGACATTTTCATCAAAAATATTGTAACGGACTATATGGAGGTAAAAAAAAAAACGTTTTTTTTTTCTGTAAGTTTGTATATGTCGTTGCGGGTTCATCACGCCAAATCGGCTAAACAGATTTTAACTATTTTCGGTACACGGGTAGCCGGGTATCCATAGATGGTAACAAATCTAACTAGAAATCGATATAACCTTATAATTCGGGTATACCTTATGATTTTTTGAAATATTAAAATTATACATCCATGTAACTGGAGAAGCTTTTAAACTAAAGGCGAAATCGTGGACCATAATAAGGAAATGTTTATTCAGACACTTTATCGTCCATATTCCATATCGAACCGATTACCATAACTGCCGTACACAACATATTTTACAATCAGTTTGAAATCTCGCACTCGAAGCTTTCGACGCAGCGTCAATTGCATTTAAATTGCATAAACACACTCATTAAACTGAGAACCAATGAACTCCGATTTTCCTGAAGATGCCTAGCCGAGGTTGTATACAGTTTAGGTGCAGAACACACAGTCATCATCAAATATAACGTAGCAGTAATTCTTAGTCACTTGTGCTTTCCAGCATTTATTGTATAAGACCATTATAGTAGTTCCAAAATACACATGAAACTCCAAATAATCACAACTTCGGTTAAATTTGTCTCATTGCCTTGCCTCATGAAAAAACCACATGCAGTGATTTCGGCGGAAAGTCTTAGTGGATACGTGATAACAGTGATTTGCTTATTTCTGCCTTAGAAACAGCAGTGGTCTGCTTTACAGATTAAAAAGTAAGAGAGTCAGTGTACACAAGATATCGTCTTAAGATGATGGGGGCTGATACCATATTTTTATCCTTTTGCAATAAATGGTATGTGTTACCTATATGTACATGGCTGCAGTAACTGGTTTCCATTATAAAGTGGGCTGCGTTTTTCTGGTAATTGAGACGACAGTCACTTGTTGGTGTACAAATAATTAGGATGATATTAGTACCACGTAAGTAAGTAAAAACTGCAATAGCAGTTGCGTTTAGTTGCGCCGTGTGTTCCGGACCTTAGTGTTGTGAAAGTCGAGTCAGCTCGATCGAAACAATGTTGGCAGAGCACATCAAAGTTTGGCGGGCGCGTGCGCACTTTCGAAATGCCCCACATATCTGCGACCAGACTATAGTTAACCTGCCGTGCGCTCTGTTAATAAAGATGCTAAAGTTTAGTAGCTCGACAAATTTTGAACGCTTTTAAAGTATATTGAACTAGCTTCTGCCCGCGACTTCGACCGCCTTATATTCGTTTATCACAAATAAGGGTATTTTTCCAGGATAAAAAGTAACCTATGTCCTTCTCTGGGACTCAAACTATCTCCATACCAAATTTCATCCAAATCGGTGCAGCGGTTTAAGTGTGAAAAGGTAACAGACAGACAGACAGACAGACAGACACACTTTCGCATTTATAATATTAGTATGGATATTTTTTAACCTTATATTAATGCGAAAGTGTGTTATTTGTCGGTTTGTTTGCTTGTCCTGCTATAACGTAGCAATGGAGCTACCGATGAATGTAATTGAGTTACGAATATGTAAAAGAGATAAGTAGGCTACAGCCTACTTTTTAACCCAGAAAAAAATACTGTTTCCTAAAAAACAAGATTTTTATGTAAGAGTAAACAAATACATTATAAATACGAGTGGCTCGAAGATTCTAGACAATGCAAAGCGTATTCAGAACTTGTACGGCTTCTGCTTGTTTTGTCATTTTAAAATAAATAAAACTTTCAAATGACCAGAGACACTTGCGTGGACAACTTAACTTCGTCTGTTGCTTATTTAATGTCGAATTACGATGGAGTTTTTGCTCGCAATGACGTCAGGTGCAAAGAGACCAGCGGATTCGCATTAACACGCAGAAATTGAATCTTAACGACATTTGCGTCGAACCAGATTGATACTCCGCACGCCATACGGACCGTGTAATTTCGGAACGGTATTTGGTACGATGTAAATCGTTGAAACTACGCGGAGCGAGCGAAATGCTACATTTAGATGGAGATTCACAGTCTATGCTGATGGGGGCAAAACGATTCGGCACCATTTCGAAACGTAGAATCGGCAATATCTTGGAGATTCGATCTGTGCAGAGTAAACGCCTGACACCGTTGTTTCAATTCGATATCCGAGCAATATTGCTTACTTGGAAATTTTACTGTGGTGGCGTTTAAACTTCGTGTTACAATCATAAATTGACGATCTCGTCGTATTACAAAATTGTGAACATATAAGTAGTTTAATTTGGGCCGCTTGTCGTTGTTTACGGTAAAACATTGATGACTATGATGATGTGATTTGAAGTTCTTTTATTTCTCGACATCTGTGCCAACATTTGAACAACATGCGACCTAAAAATCCGAAACACCAGTTCGGTGCGCGTATCAAGTTTCCAAATGTCCAAAAGGTCGAACGTACCACTGTGCCATCACTCCAGCCCCGGTCAATCCTAGTCGCACAAGCTCCTCATTTCCTCAATCCCTTTTCTATCGGTAGGTAGTAATTTTTGACGCACGCACTGCAGAAGCCCCGGTAATCGGCCGGGCGGCGCCGCGAGATTGCCTGCCAATCGAGTTAGCCAGGACCGCCACGCCGGAACCGACGATGCAAATGGATTCACTGTATACACATAATATACCCTGTGTTGTGACGTGCTACCGTTCCAACTACTAACATGTGTGGTTTTTCTAAATGCAGTGCTGAAACAGACGACCAGTACAAGAAGAGAAATTGAGTCGTGTACCAAGCGACTCTCACTCTGGCGCCATGATATGTATGCCACCTCTGCTCAGCAGTCCTTGCTTTGCGCACTGGGTGCGTCCCAACTAGCATTCTCGTGTGTGGGTTTGTACTCCCCCACTGAATCCGATTACTGGTAAGAGCCAGACCTCGCCAATTCAATGTCAGGTTATAAAAAAAAATAAAGACATGCCACAGTCGAGCTATATGTAATGTGACACGCGAATCAATTAGCCTTACTGTACAGTCACCAATAAATTATGGTCACAACTATTAAGAGCTAACTCATGTCCTATTTTTGAACTTTCGTATGATACAATGGGTATGTGCGCGAGCGCAACTCTCTAATCACAGGATATTCAATGTGGCAAATATGTACTATGTATATGAAGATGTGGTCAATTGGTTTGAAAATCAATTTGGTGGTTTTGCATGTACTGTAGTTCAGGTTAATAATATTTTATAGCTGCAAGGGTGACCGAAATACACATTTTAAAGTGTACTAACTGAGTGAATGAGGTTGTATTAGAATTAAATATGTACCTTAAAAGTAAACGCTAGTAAGTAAACAAGTAAGTAGGCCGCGGTCACTAATCCGTCAACAAAGAATATTTACTAACGTAATCCAGTTGCAATACAAGTCTTCTAATAGGTATTTCCAAGGACATAGAACTCAATGCTAATAGAACTACGAATAACAGGACAGGCAGGCATTTGTGCAATCAGGTATGTAGTTTAATAACAATCCTAGATTACATTCCTCAATCAATTGGAATGTACACTACACATAAACCGGCCATGTAGAACAAACGACGGATGCCCTGTTAACTGTAAGATGAGGCAGTAAAGATCAACTGGAGTACCATCTCGATAACAGGGGACTTAGATAAAGTTACGAGTATGTGTAGCAAGTAATGGGAGCAGGCAAACATGTTTATGTGTCGACATGAACATGTGAGCATTGACTTAGAACGTTTGAACAATAGTACGTTTCTACTTAATGCTATTTTTTTCATTTTTATTTATTTATTAAACAACGTGCACAATCTTAGATCTAGAACAGTTCCCTGCAAAACTGTATTGAATAGTTTGACTGCAGGCACGAGTCTCTATAATCATCTATACTATTATAAAATTGTAAAAATGAAATGTAGAAGCTATTTTCGAAAAAACAATTGAATGTGTGTATCAGCTTCAGCAGGCTTCAGCACGCCAAACGGGTAAACGAACTACTACTATTTTAAGTACAAGGATAAGATACTTTTTAGCTCAACAAAAAAGAGGATTTTTATTTCTCCGCTGACGAAGTTGCGGGCAACTTCTAGTAGACAATAAATCACACAACATATTTCATACTCGTACAAATGCTTAATGGACACTTATAGGTTGTGAACAACAAAAATGTCACTGAAGCTTTTGCAGTAAATATTTTTTAGGAGCCTTTTTAATTTTGGGCTTGCTCGGCTCATGGCGGATGCTAGAAAGTACGGAAGTCTTTTGTTTAATCATCTATCTCCGAAGTAGTTATTAACCCGTGGTACTTCAAATTTGCACGCTTTAGGAGCCATTTTGTTGGAGGCTATTAACCAATATCAGAAGTGGGATAGGAAATACCGGAGACAGTGTGACGTACGCAGAAGAAAAATTAAACAATGCTCTGTTAGTTAGTTAACGGCTGGTTACACCGATCAATGTCAACTGTTTGAAATGCTTAAGCTGTTTTAATAAATAACTGCATGGAGAAATGCGAGAGAGAAAATATCATTAACAAACGATGTTTTTGCTAATGTTCCCGTAAATATGATACGGACTATTAATATTAAGTTTGTGCAGTAAGTGCAAGCAGCAAACGTATAAGCTTGTACTAATTACTAATCAAAGTGTGTTCACCAGCCTTTACAGCGAAGCGTTCCAACAGGATAATCGTTTGCTAGGTGATCTGTGTAATACTAGGTTGGCTGTTAGACCTCATTCGTATAAGTTTAACGCTCCTATAGTTCTCCTTATTATGCATGAGAGGAGACGCGTATAGCTCGCTCTATCGCACACGCCTCTACTCATTAGTGCGACTGAGCGAAAGTGATGAAATGGCGTCTATAACATACTGAAAACAGGGAACTATTAGTTGAGTTCAGTGTTATTAAATGCAACAAATTATCATTGTTATTGCTATTGTAGTAGTCATAGAATAAGAACTGCAAGTACTGTATATATGAGCACGACTTAATTGTGTACACATTAATTCAACGAATCAGTCCCCGAAATCAGAATTTTCCGAATAGGCACAAGAAATTCGGCGAAACCATATTTCCACCACGTCATCATTAAGCCTAAGGTAACAATCCTTAGTAATGTTTAATTCGTTTAATTCAAAGTGGCTTTTTATTTCACCTCGCGTATAATTCGAGACCGTATCATTAATTCCCCTTTAAAGTCAACTTCAAACGCTTCAAAGGAGGCTTCCAAAAGCTGTGTTTGTCCAAAATAAAGCTTATTTTTGGGAAATTGAAGCCTCCACGCTAACGGTACTTCCAAACATTTAAATATCAAAACAAAACGGCCCGCCGGGTAAAAATGAACGAACGGAATTGCTTTAAACTAAAATTTTAAATTACTTTTACGGGTTTACGGAGCAATGAAAACTTGGTTGTTTAAACGAGAATTGTTCTTGGAGAATCATTTGGGGCTGATTTCTTTTTTCTTAGGTTAGAAAATAAGTAACGGAGTACTAAAAGAGATAAGCAAAGCTATTTTGTCAATTTTCTCTTTGCATAAATTGGTGTTCTGTATATTTCAAAGCAGAAGCACCTAAAGTAAATCTGAGGTCTGCATGCTTTGGATTCAATTCAAGATTGTTTTGAAGTCACAAGTACTTACCATAGCAGATAATTTTAGTTTCGGTTTGTAAAACCAATCCAATACGAATACAATTAGTCACATTTATGGGCGTCACAAGTTGATATAAACCTGAAATCGACTTTAATTTAACAGCATTAAAACATGCATTAAAATTTTGAATACGCAATATAATTCACGGCGTATAATTCGTCGGTTCGCCCAAACGAAATCTAATATAATCATTACGAACGGAAACAGAGTTTACGACCAGATTTATTTCAACATGAATGTGTTCCACTGCAGTTAATGTTACTAAAATATTCTTTTCATCACTAGATTATGCAGGTAAATATCCATTAGTGACTAGACGAGGTACATGTGCAAACACTTTGTTATTCTTTACTTAATGTTGGTGTGTTGGTGGTCTTTTTTTTATGTATTATTGGTCAGACGGGTGCAATGGCTTTCGGAACTTCTATATATTATTTTTACACCCTTGATAAACAAGAATTTACAACTCAGCAATAAGAGCATTATAACATTCATTTTGATGCGCAGATACTACTAGACTAAAAGGGTATCAACCACACCCGGCCAAGAATAGTTCTGCGGTCTCCCCCGCCTGTTGTAAAGGCGTTTAAAGGGGGTCATCGGGGTCGTGACTGATTCGTGTAGGGGCCACAAGAACTCGGCTAACGACCCTAGGCATGGCGTATACCGTGTCGCCCCAAGAAGAGTCCGTCACGGGCGCCGCACGAGGATTTTTTTTAATGCTGACCTTACATTACAGGTTCAGTCGCGATCAATCATGCAACTTTTGGCGAATGCCCATTGACCTGAAGGGTCAGTGCATGAAGTGGAAAGTATCCAAATCAAGACCGGTGCAAAATTCTAGAATTATCATTTTGAGACTCCTCCGCATACGACAGAGCAGCAGTATAGTGAAAGTGGTGTAATAAGTACTTATTATTAGTCAGTTTTCACCCCGACAGAATCATCTGGTTTCAGGTTATCTCAATGAAACTAAGCTAAAAGAGGGCACGTAAGGAATTTCAATAAAGCATACGTATTTTTACTAGAAATGCATCTACACAAACATATTGGTACGATAGATTCAAATGGGCGCGTGACCAGTGGCACATGATTGGAAGATTATACAGACGGTCGGGCTTTGAATTAGAACGCAGTACAATCACGCGCGACTATGTATCTTGTTTGGATTTTATGTCTAAGGAATAGGATTCTAAATGGTACGTTAATAATTGGAGGTGACCATCAGTTCATGGTACCACTTTGTCACCCTGATGTTTTTGCATCGGCTGGAGGACTTGAAGCGAAATTGCGAAACGTGTTATGTGAACGTTTTCGTATTTGAATGATAAATTTATTATGTCAGTAAAGCTAAGAAACAGAGTACCTACTTGTATCCTAGAAATTGAATATAGATAGTTGTTCTTCAACGTCCAATCAGCATTCTGCTGCCAGCATTATGCTGAGGTGGGACCATTTCGGGGCATACTTAGTTTAGTAATTTATTTTTGTATTTATAAATATGCCCTCGAATAAATGTATTTTCTTTCTTTCTTTCTATTCAAATAACATGTCTGATAAAGTGTCATGCTGTAGAGAAAAGTGACACCCCATCCTGCAATTCAATCTTAGTAAAGCATTAGGGATTATTTGTAACGATTGTAGCCGATTATACATATATTATTATGTATCAACGAAGGTTGGCTCAAAAACTCAAGTTTCTTTATAGCAAAGATAAAATCTTCCTATACACTGTTATTCCGGTATTGCATCAGTTTACTAATCGCCACGCACGCTCATACTAAGGCCACGGGACCAATTCAGAAAGGCAAGGTCTTTTAAATTTTGACGAGTAGAAATTATCCGGTTAGTGTTTAACGGTTGTTGAGAGACAATGAAAACGTTAACAACTCGACCCCGCCGGTCGATAACATATCGCGACCTTTAGCCGATACGTACGACCTCAGAGAGAAAAATATTAACGTTTGCGAGCGGTTCAACCTACGCTGTGCCTATGAGGAGAACGTAAATGCGTCTCGCGATGATTGCTCTGTCAAAGACACGTGCCAACTTGTTAATGTGTTTTTGCATAGGCTCGTAAGGCTCAGTCATTTAGGTGTCACACGAAAGCAAAACGATCTTGACGCGAGCAAGAGCTCAGTTCAAACACAAACCCATTGTCCATAAAAAACGTTGTTATCTGGTCTACCTACAACATGCTGACGATACGCATCTCTTCGAAGTTTAAAGCAGCTTGTTGCTACACTGACGCAGATATCATCTTATTACCAAACTAAACATACCGAGACGTAGGGTCGTTTAAAAAAAATGAATTGTTCAGGGCTTTAATTAAAACAAAATTTTATTGATTCCTTAGGTAAGGAAAAGCACCCATAGGTAATATGTTGTATGACACACTTTCGATGCATAAAGGAATCGATTAAAAGTTGTTTTAATTAAGCCCTTAACTATGTGCAGTTTTTTTTAAACGAGTCTGTACGCTGAAGCAATTATAGCCATGCTCACTATACTGGTTAATTTTGTTAGAAGAACGTCGAAACGGTTTAGACCCAAACCGTTAAAAACCTACCTAGTCATAGCTAATATTTGTTTTAGCAGCAGAGTAAAAACAGTTACAAAATTTACATATTTAAATTTAACCGATTACAATCTCAAGCCGTTGTCAGTTTTAGAAATTCGAATGAAAAATTATAATCTATTGTTAAACGTTAAAAAACGTATTGATTGAAATATTTCATTACGCCTATAGACTTTGAAGAAGAATTACTGCTCCACTGCTAACTTGAAGTAGCTTGCAGTAACTACGCATGCAAATGATCCATAACTACTTAATTGAACCACCGTGATTGCGGAGCATATATGAATATGATTACAGCAACATAGTGCGTTAAACAAAAGGCTAAAAGCATTGAACAAGAAATAAAACATTTCAACATTTCACTTAGGGATTGAGCTTCAAAAAGTGTAAGCTTACGATCCTCTTAATAGACCAATTTTTTTATCTTTTATTTAACCTGGGGGTTTTGGCGGGTACGCTATACCACCCCCGTAATACAGATTATCACAATAGGTACAAACTAATAATTAACTATAATAGAACATTTGGTATGAATACGTAAGGTGCCGCCAATGAACAAGGAGTTTTACAAAAAATAACAACCACATCAGCAACTTCATTTTCTTTTTTTGTTACTGAGATTGTTTAATCAGTACTTTCACAATTTATTGTTTTCATATTACGAATATATTTTGCTGTTGAAGCGATCGATTAAGAATAAATTTAAATATTTGGTTAATCGTTCATTGCGGTTTCACGTGCCAAAAATAATTCCATCGAGTTAATTGGTATAATCTGTAATTTTGTGTCACGTGTTTATGGCTGTTTACAATATAAAATCGTATAAGCTCGCCTGGTATGCTTATATAAATGGATAATATGGAAATATTTGTCTAGTATAAAACCCTGACTATAACACGTCGGTGTCTAGATAGGTAGCTAGGCGTGGGTACCGTTTCATCAGAGTTTATTGTTCTTCAGTTTGCGTCAACCGAGGACCGTTACAGAGAGAAATTTTCACTCCGCAATACCTAACCAAAATAACAGTTACAGAACAATTAAAGTCACGAGAGCGTTTGAGATAGGTACACCCATTTAAAGGAATCTTAGTACGCATAAAGCTGTTAAAATATTCATTTAATATTACCAATGAAACGATTCGTTATTTTAGAATATATTTACATATACGTAACGCTATTACGTATTAGTATCGTAAAAGTAAGCTTCCAGTTGTACATAAAACGCCCATATTTCAATTCACCTGTCTTTTGAACTACCACTTAAAAGTTGTAGAGCGTGTAAGTTCTGAGTACAGCCATAAATAACAAAGAGCAATGTAGGGGAAAACAGGGGAGCAACAGTATGTAAAATACTTAAACATACCTAAATATAAATTGATAAAGAAACGCAAAGCAAAATACTAAGACCTAGTGCTGATAAGCATACCTAACATATTACCGTTATTCCAATAAGTCTTCATATTAGAAATTCCGAACGTAGCTCTTTGTTGATAAACTGGGTAGCAAAACAGGTGGAATATCAAAAATCAAAACTATTTGAACTAACGACTCAATCAATCAGTGAATCATACGAGTAATTGGATAAACATCGGGACCCGCATTCATCAGGAATAAAGACCAGTTACGCTTGTCTTTCCTCTCTTTCATATACATTTTAATCCTAAGTATGTATAAGAGAGAGCCAATATCACACAAGCTGACGTCAGAATATAGCTTCGCGAGTATCGAATCACTTTGATAAAGTTTCGTAGTTTCGACGCCCGCGTGCGAGGCTGTGATAAGTAATACGGTTCGATAGACTTTGTTTGTTCTTCCACTTGGCTTCCATTGTTTTCGATCAAAGGAAGTCGAGTCGGTATCATTTGACAGCATTACAGAAAACTTAAGTTCTTACACACACTACAAAGATACCGATTTAGCTAAAAATTCTTAGCGAGCCCGTTAACATTTTGAAAACCCGAGTAGTTTTTTATTAATTAACTATAACGTATGTCACTTTAGTACTAAATAAGAAAAATACGCCAAATACTGACCGCAAAACTACTCATATATTAAACGATGACAAATATAAATCCTGACTTAGAAATTCATATGCCCTACAGTGTTTGTAAAAGGCGCAGTCTCTCTTATCGATGATGTTAGCACACTGGGGTGGTCTCAAGTTAGACGATTTACGTCATAGAACGATAACCAAAACAAATATTGACATAACTTTCACAAATAAATGCTATTAAATGCCAAAGTCAAAGGCGAGACTGGATTACAAATTGATTAGTCCGGCGTAACGTAAACAAATATGATAAGGTAACCGATAAGCCCCAGATTGCCGAGACAAATTGCTGATTAAAACGGGCTTCTGGAAATATTGACAGCTGACACTGACAGCACATTTTTTAGTAGAATTTGTGAAAGTCAAAGTCACCCAGCAAAGTAGTTAGAACTTAAACTTTACGTTTTATTTACTTTATAGTTTGGTTTTATCCAATCACGAGGTAATGGAATAGATCGCTCTTTAGCGATAAGGTCTTATGTCTAAACTTCTCATGTTATTTCTGCTTCTTTGTAATTTCCTGCACATGTTGTGAGGTGTGCCGTATTTTTATAGTACTATATCTTTATCGTTGGTCTCAATATATTTTAAAACAGATCTTTTAAGGCAACGAAGTTGCAAAAGCTGTGTATAAGTTGCATATTTGACGGTGTAGACACCTGCTAACCAATTGAACAACAATTTCGACACAACTGGACATTTAGTTTTAAAAGACGTCCAACGGAGTTTTCCAGTTGACTTACGCCCACATGTCTTTAGACAGGTATGTACTTGTCATTAGCTGTTCTGATTAATTGGTGACCCTCAACACGTTAGGCAAACTGTTGGGCAACTTGTTTCACAATATTACTTGGCCAAATATAGTTGCAGGTTTTTTGTTAAGGGCTTCCGAATGAATTTAACTGAGATTGGGAGTAACGGATATTGTACACCGGTAGAACTTAATTCGACGTAAATAAGTGAAATACACGGATAAATTTCGTGTTTTATGCTCCAAGTTAGAAGTCAATTAACATAGAGATAACTCTCTTTCATCGAAATGCCGTAACTAACTAAATTTGGCTATATATCTGGGAACAAAACTGGTAACTATTCTACTATTTTTAAAGACTTTATAATTTCTTCTAGATATCATGTACAGTCCACTAATTGGAACTCTAGGCCATGAACTATGTCAAAGTGACATCTTATATGTAATAACTAAGATTTTCCCTCGTATTTCAACTCATTCATCGGATAACCAGCTTACGTCGCAATTTGTCAGGTCACTTCTGTTGAAAGTACTCTTGCGAATGTAATTGGCGAAATACCCCAGCTACTATTAATCATAGGAGAATCCGTGCTATCAAATGCTATAAGAATATTTAAGGTTATACATATTTTGATTGCCTTATAATTTATAATATAACTTTGAACTGTACCTCAGTTCCCAATTCTCATTATTAATAGCAGCCATATTTTAGTGGCATCAAGCGCTTTAAATTGTACCCGCAGAACCCTTTCATAGTGACATAATAATCCGTTCCCAAGTAGCACAGAAGTGCTGTATAGTAGCTGAATCACTGTTTACAAAAGAATCCTAAGCTGTACAAGCCTGCTGCATAAGAGCGTTAGAGGCACCTCTTCAGCTGATATAACTCTGATTTGGGCACAAATTAAACAGCTATTAGCTGAATAACTGCAGCTATTAGCGTTATATCAGCATTATTTGAGCATTATTAAAGGTAACAATCACCTCAAGAGCTGAACATTGACTGATTATTAGAGTATGTGTTACCTATTATTCAGCACAATGGCTGGTTAATAGAGTCTGTGTGGCCTATTTTTCAGCACAAAGTAAACACCAGGAACTTTTTAACGTTCCTAGGGAGTTGAAAATTCACAAGAGGCAAAATTGTAAATAAGCTTAACATCTACTTATTTTTTATTTTGACAAATAAGTTTGCGTGTACCATTTTGTGACAGCAGTGTTTGTGGTAAAATAAGTAAATGCTTTTTTCGCTAAGTAAAACCTTCATTTAATCTCCATGTACGAAAATTCGAATGGGAAAGAGAATTTATCGTCAAATATTATATCAATATAGACGAAAATTTTAACGCGCTTTCAAAATATCACTGTTTCTTTGAAAATTAGAGTATAAAAATAGGTTAATGCTATATTTAAAAAAAGAAATCTCTATATTTTGCATTAGTAATTTGACAATAAGCTGTTTAATTATAATATCAACATTTTCTATTCAAATCCAGTTGTTATTTTCATTGTCTAAACAGAAATGAATTGTTAATATATTATATTGCGGTTAAATTATAGGCTAAAAATGGAAGACAAGCAATGTGCACTGTATTAACTACGACTAAATGGTATGGGCTGTTTAAGTATCCACTCGTGGTTCATAAAGCAGTAATGAGCTGAAACGTAATTCTGGTGAGAAACAAGTCAGCTATAGATTGATTTAAAGCTTAAAAACGGGTAACATGTACGCAAATATTGTATTCAGTGAACCACTAAACTCTGTGTAGGAATTTTAGGGATCCGATTCCACAACATATCACAATTCTAGCGGCGATTAACTGATATACATACGGGGCGCTGAAAAACTAAGTCTTCAAGATCTTATTTAACTGCATTAGCAGATTAATTGTCGACGCTAGTACAATTATTCAGCTCTAACCGGGCTAATAGGTTACATGTGATCTTATTTATAGCAGTTAGCTGTAATTTAGCACTATATAGGTTCACCCATAGTGATCATGTGGGCTTTATAAGTGCTATTATAAGACTGCGTGTAACAAGCTGATTAACACTATGAAAGTTCAACTTTATGCAGCAAGACGCATTATATATTTGATAATTGAAGCCAGTGAATAATTGGTAGCATTATAGTAGTTCACATGTTCTGGCTTAAAATGCAAACGTTTTAAGGGTACACTCGTGGCCTTCAATTCAGAATATAGCTTAGTTTTAGGCCACAAAAATACTCAATTGCAGCTTACAGTACTATTGATTGCTATTAGCTGTATAATACTCAACTATTTACCTATGTGTTGTCTCTGTGACCTACAATAACGTAGTTATACAGGCGAAAGGGTAATTGTCAGCTATTGCAGTTAGAGTGCACTCTAATAAATCTTCATAAATGCTAAAGCTACCGATGTGGACCTTGTGTGGCACCCTATAATGTAGTTTTGTGCTACTTGGGTTAACACGTAATTCATGCCCAAAGTAATTAGTTGACATTTAGACAAGGTTCCAAACGCAACAAATAAATCAACGTAACCCAAACCTGATTGGATGAAAGTTACTTTATAACTTTATATAACAATTGGCGGATTTTACTTGATGAACAACAACGTCAGAGGAATAGTTGAGCTTAATTCCCGTGTTACCTCCCTGGAACTACATAGTCGGGTTTAGTGGAAGTTTTGACAATACAAGAGGACTGTGAGTGTGAGTACCCTTAACGAGTTACGTGTAGCGCAGACACTAGGTTCACGAAAGTTCGTCCATATTTCGGACCCTTGAATGACATGGCACGTAATTGTATCGCACACTGAAAGGGCAAAACTTTCAACTCTTCTGAAATTGTATAGCAGTTTTATACGTATACATTCTGCGAAGTTTAGTTAAGAATTACTGTTTTAAGGTCATATTCTTATATTTATTTACTGTAACGGTCACATTGCGATCGCAAAATAATATTCATTTTACTGTTCCTAAAAACAATTTTGCCAGAATATTATAAACACAAAGGAGGTGTGAAGGTATAATGAAAAGTTTCCCAAGCAACTGGCTATGAAAAGAGCAAAGTGAAAAGATACGTTATATATGTATTAAGAGTAGGTATATCTTGTACGATGGCGAGTTCAGCCCTCAGGCCCATAAATAAGGAAACACTGCAACTATGAAACTCTGATATTATTTATTGTGCAGTTTTCTTTGCAGGTTCTTACAAAAGAGCCGTTCTGGCTCGTGCTTCGACGCAAGCAAGAGGCAGAATAAATTATATTTTAAGGAACATAAATAAGAAATTTACATTATTTGGGCAGCAAATTGAATCGATAGTCAAAAGCTCCCCGGGGGAAAACGATTTATTCGAACGATTGATTATTTGATTGATTGAGCAGTAGCTTAATCGTATTTTTATAGGTTAAGGGTTTTTTTGCTGTCTCGTAAACACTAGCCTACTTTAAGCCAGAGCTCCACCTACTGAGGCAAGAGACTCTGACGTGTAATCATACAGTATTTACTATTAGGTAGGGCTAGGCACAATACAGAGAAAACACAAACATTAATAATATCCATGTTTAAATAATCAAGCCCCTTCATTGTTTCACCGACCTTTCTGCGATTCTGCCGCCGGTATAGATATCTATGCTCCAAAACATAAAGCCCACAATATTCAGTTAGCGAAATTATCTTTAATGAAAGGAAATAATAACGTATAGTCGCGTAATAAATGAGCAAACGGAAGTCGTATTCCAGTGCTGAGAAAGTCATGATATCTGATAAGTGTTCTCGTGTAAGGAAATATAAATTGGATCGTTGTGCCAAGCTCTCAGAAATTTGCACAAATATCCTAGCACTATCGCGAGTATAATTGATAGGTTTTCCCTCGGCGTTGTCTGAGTGGGAAATGTATTTTGTCGATGTTACGGGAACATATTTTCTGGGATAATAATAGGCTAACGCCAGTTGTATGGCTACTTATAAGGCATTCCACCAGAATGTCGGGTACTTGTCCCTTTTGTTACTTCTAGCAATGAAGCGCGGAGATGAATTTTGTTATGATAATATTTTATAACTTTTTTTTAATGTTTTATTGTTCCCTTTATCTCATTTGGTTAGGGATGACCATTCTTGAGTTTTTGAAATGTGTGCCTCGCTCAACCAGAGAAAACTTTATGTTTTGCCTAACAAGCAAAAGGGTTGTTAGGTCTTTTATGGGAAACCGGACAACTAGCTAGCAGTGGCTAGTTGTTCTGAATTTGAAATTAAGGGATGGAACTGGCTAGGGGCCGGTCCTTCCTCTTGATGTTGGTGCTAGGGCCAAAACGTTGTTAATGTTTCAGTTTCTTCTGTACTGGCAGTGCTTTCTAGGGTTTTATATATTTTGATAAGGTAGCTGCCGCAGCGGTCACGTGAGTGACAAAGTTGTCATGGTTGAATGCTTCATATGGGAAATATAATATCGATTTTTAGCTCATTTCCTCAATAAAGCACAAATTAACAAACTTACTTATAGAATGGGTAAAGATTTTCAGGGCAAGTCACATTGATTTCTAAAGCGGGATTTACACGGGTGACTAATAGCCCCACGATTTTCGAAAAATCGGATAGGTACTTGTCTTTTTTTATGTTATAGGGGGCAAACGAGCAGACAAATCGCCTGATGGTAAGCGATCACCGTCGCCCATAGATACCTGCAACACCGGAGGAGTCACAAGTGCGTTGCCGGCCTCTCAGTCCGGGAGTACGCTCGTTTCTTAAAGGTTTAAAGGTTGCATCGGTCCGGAAATAATGCACTGGGACTTGCGACTTTAGCCATCTGCGGCCTAGCCGAATTGCTATTTAACAGTAGATTGCCGTGCGGCAAACGGGTGACTTCAATCCCGCTTTTCGCACTGTGTTAGTCATATTCACGCAACAATAACACCTCAAAGGCGATGTATCAACTCTAATATCAAACAATGTCGATAAGCCACACCTATCAAACATTGATTAAGACTTTAAAACCCTAGTTTTTATAGGTGAGTTTAATGTTAAAATAGATAATACTACGTTTACGTCGATTTAAAAAACCATACAATAGCGTTTAAGGATGTGAGAAAGGCAACATTGCGATTGTTTATGAAACGCTTGTTCAACAAAGTGTGAGAACTTGAAGGTTTTAGGTAGATGCTTAAATATTCGCCTGCCTATGCCTGTCCCGTGTACATGTTTTATGTCCTTGTAAAATGGGATTGTATATACCTACTTCTGGTATGAAAGATATTGTTCTCCATTATACAGAGCCAAAAAACTGGATGTTGCCACCGGTGTGTCACTGGACAAAATTTGCGGTCACTTTGGGTTCGCCCTTTTTAGCTCAATTCCCAGTTTCCCAGAAATGTGCATTTTTTATTTGTTCCCGATAGTATACGTTTTATTTTGAACTCCGAATCTACAAAAAACTTATTTTTATGTTGAATTGTTTTTTTGATATCATTACAAACACAAACACTTAATAAATACTTACATTTTTACTTTGATCTACATAGATTAGTAGGAAATACTAAAATGTTATCTGTCAATGTCACTCTTTTTTATTTTATATCTAAATAAAAAAAACAAACATGGAAATAATGAATGTATTCATTCCATGCGGATGTACATTATACGTCGGCACACGCTACGACTGGTATCCATTACCAAAATCAACTATTAGGTTAGGATGTTTTTAAGATATATTTAATTGTAAGTTAGGTATTATCTAACACAAGATTTCTAACTATTTTGTGTTTTGGGTACCAAACAGATTTATATTTATTTGATAATTTTATTTAAAAAATAATACGACGTACCAAATTAATTATTTGTAGATTCTTAGATCACATAACGAAAATCGATAGTATACGATCGAGAAAATATATAAAATGCAAACTTCTCTAATTTTTTTTCGTTCACGTAGGCAGAATCCTATACTTTATTATTACTGCTTACTTGTAAAGATATTTATATTGTATGTTTATCACTATCACTACATAGTATAAAACAAAGTCGCTTTCTCTGTCCCTATATCCCTATGTACGCTTAAATCTTTAAAACTATACGCAACGGATTTTGATGCGGTTTTTTTTAATAGATAGAGTGATTGAAGAGGAAGGTTTATATGTATAATAACATCCATTAAATACTGGAGAAATACTGTTATTTTTGAAGTTTCTAATGTGATGTCGTAAATAATTTCATTCTTTCCGCTTCCATTGCAAACGCAGGCTAAACCCTACGAGATTTATCAAAATAATGTACTATATTGTACACATCGAAAAGGTCTACAGAAAACTCCGCGATGGTATATGTCTATCTCTTATGGATATCCCACAACAACATTTTTTGTCATTTACTTTTTACGACAAATAATGGCTAATTTTCGAAGCGATTTTAACCAATACAGCATTAATCCTTATCCAATTAAATACCTTAAATACATTGTTGATTTAATATAGATCTATATGGCCCTTTGCAGCATATGATTTAAATGAATATTTTCGAAGATATTACAGACTAGCTTCTGCCCGCGACTTCGTCCGCCTTAAATTCGTTTATCGCGGATAAGGGTATTTTTCCGGGATAAAAAGTAGCCTATGTCCTTCCCCGGGACTCAAACTATCTCTATACCAAATTTCATCCACATCGGTTCAGCGGTTTAAGCGTGAAGAAGTAACAGACAGACAGACAGACAGACAGACACACACTTTCGCATTTATAATATTAGTATGGATTTAAAAATTGCGGGCCGTAGCGTTTGCGGCGGTACCAGCCGGCCGGGTTAGTATTTAGTATCAGCATTGCACCCGTGCGAAGCCGGGGCGGGCCGCTAGTTACTCAATAATGTGCAAACTTGGCACACACATAGATCAAGGCGTGGATTAACAGTAACACACAGGATACTGAATTCCCGGCAACTATTTGTAATTATTGCAAAAATATTCAATCATTAATACATCTATATTATTATAAAGTTGTCAAAATGAAATGTCTGTGTGGTACGGGCTATTTCTAAAAACACTGGATTGAAAAAAAAAAAACAGAGGTTTTAAGATTTTTGGTACACTGAGTAGCTGGGCATCCACAGATGGTTATAGGATACTTTATACCCGACTAAGCTCAAGTAAAAAAGACGGTTATGACTTTTTTCCCAACGAAGGCTACCTTCCAGTTATTAAATAAAATTATTGTTACAAGTCAATAGTAAATACAACGAGTCAAGCGTTTTATTTCACACTCGCAAACGATTGTCGCAACATTTTGTCTATAATAAGAACTATACAATGGTTTTGTGGTTGGGAAACGGTTTAGAACAGTAATGTTCGTGAGAAATTTTCTACGGTACATTGGGCCCTTTTGATTGTGTCGCAAACAAAGCTATTTGCGACAATAAGATTATACATGAAGCAAACCGGGAAAAGTTGCGAGAAGACAATTCAATCCATTTAAATATGCTGAACAGTACAAAGAACGGATGAATTGTGTAGTTAATATGTTATATGTAATACGGGCAAACGAGCAGATGGATCGCCTGATGGTAAGCGATCACTGTCGACTATAAACAAAATCTTATCATAACGATAATGATTACGTACACGCAAAACTTATAGTAAATTAAATTCGCAATTGTCAAATCCTCACCCGAATCATTTCAAAGAACATTATTACCGTGATGTGGCTAATACAAGTCAAGCAAGATAGATAGAAGGTAGATAACAGAATTTCCGTATATTCACTTTAATCTGTGTACCAGTCATCGTCAAATAGTATTTGACGATGACTGTACGACTACGCAAAGCCCCGTTACGATAAAAAACGGTACTACTAATAAATAGAAACATTCAACACAATAAACATAAGCACAAAGTTTCTAATAAGTAATGTCTACTAGGTAGGTACCAAAAAGAAAAGGAGAATGAAAGAAAAATGCCATCATTGGATTGAGCCAGGCTTCGCGAGGGCGGTATTATTTCGGCAAATTCCATCGATTTTGTGTACTAAGGTTTCTTATGCTTAAGGCTGTCATTACCCTTCGGAAAATAAAAGAAAATTAACTAAAGCAAATTTCAGGGAAGCCCGATTAGTAGTTTTTTTTAGCTCACTGCAAATTGCTTCGATAAAAAGATTTCGTTTAAATTAATGGTAATGTAAGTACTCCAACATGAAATGCGCCTGTACTATACTATAACCTAGCTTTAGTCGTCGTTCTATACATGTTACAGACAAGTAATACATTTTGTAAAGCACTGTCAACTACAGTGATATGTTTCGTGAAAAAGATGTAATAATGCAATTCATAAACAACGCTTGGTAATAACGTATTGACCTGATCAATTACGTCCTAGTCATTCAACATAACACAACGTCAAATAATGTTCTCTTGTCATTTTATATTGCACTTTATCAGCATACTGACGAAACACTATTAGAAAAAAAATGTCCAAGCAATTGTATGACATGTATGATATTATGTCAATTTCATACAAAATATTGCCAACTTGCAGATTCGTTTTTTCTATGGGAATCCCGTCTCTAACGCAGTGTTTATATTCTCATTGTTTATAAAAAAAAACCTAGTCATTTTTGACACGGTTTACGTGGACTCAGCTTCTACCAAAATTCTAGAGTATTAGCATACCAAGATCGGTTGTTATGAATATGAATACTGTTGTTCACAAATTGAAGTATAAATAAGTCACAGTGCTAATCGATTGTGAGCTTGTTATTCCAGTGCGGTGATGCCTTGATGGTTAGCAAGCGAATATAGACGTCTGTCGGTAAATTACCTTTCATATAAATCCCAGATTGTTTCAATTTACGCGCTGAACAGTCTTCATACCTGGAAAAGATAAAAATAAATTTAATAATTAACACCCAAGAATTGTTGTTCTTAGAACGGCTTCTATTTCTTGCTTGTCTAGGTAATATTCCGTTGGATATACTTTTATTTATTTTAATAAAATGAATGCATTTTTTCATTACAACTCGTTCGGGTAAATAATTGGATATCGTAACAAACAAAACGTAAAAGCATAGAGAAATAAAAGGTATTGTACGCGCAGTGCAATAACGATGCGAAAACAAACGGGGCACACACCTACCGTACAGGTGTGGTCGTGCCATACTAGACCTCATCCTAAGAGTCTAAGGAAGTCTAAGGCTTAGACTAATATATCCCGGATACATCAGGAGAGGCCATTCCCTTATTTCACTATACAGCGCTGTCTGAACAGAGAAATGAGAAATTATAAAGTGATGTAAAGTCGTTCCCATGATAAGTCCGTGTTACCATTTTTTATGATCTCATTTTTCATTATGGCTTGCCATGACCCTTACTTGCTATTACAAGAGATCTACTGTTCCTCCCAGGCATAGGAATCAAACCAGGAGTCAGCTTCGCTTCTGGCATCACAACCATTAATAATATTAGCCTTAGTAAAATTTATTTAAAACCAAGTGTGTGTGACAGGAGTTCTGAAGTACAAATTCTGTGTTTGCCAGAGAGTTACGGAGCGTAGTATATTAGGTGTAAAATTAAGGGATCGTGTCCGGAAAACCACGATACGCTCCCAAATAATCGACGTAGCTCGGAAGGCGGCCAGGTTAAAGTGGAGTGTCGTGTGAGCATTGTGCCAAAATCGCCACAGAGTGGAGTCTCAATAGATAGCCAGGACTTCTTCCCATACTCCCTAATATCGGAAGAAGTCCTCTGCCTAGCAGTGCGACATAACGAGCTCAGAATAATAAAGCAGTGTGCTGCGATTTGTGTATTTTTATCTCATACTTCTCACACGTTGCTTCACCTCCAGCTGTATGATACTTTTTGGATTTTATTTGGAAATTATTACGAAAATAATAATATGGTTGATAGTTTAATGTAGCCCATGACTGAAAACACACCCAACTTACAGAGCAGATAACTCTGTAAATCCTGGCGCATTATTAATAGGCACACCGACCCTACCACAAATAAAAGAGAGGCAAAGAAGAAAAGTTATTACGAAAACTTAAAAAAAAAAAAAACCGTCTCCAAAAAAACTAAAAAGTGAAAAATAACGCCATAATTCAGTTTCTTCAAATTACTTACAAGTAACCGTTTGTATACTCAATCTATACAGTATATACAATTAATCTTATTTTGGCGTCGGTGCCATATAAAGAATGTGTAAAATAATGAAAATTGACGATTTTAGTAAGTTGAGACACGATGGCACCGACTCCAAAATAACATTAATTGTATATACTGTATAGATTGAGTATACAACCGGTTACTTGTAAGTAATTTAAAGAAACTGAATTATGGCGTTATTTTTCACTTTTTAGTTTTTTTGGAGTCGGTTTTATTTTTTTGTTTAAAAGTATATTTATTTTACACTTTTTAGTTAATCGTTACTTAAAAGTGTATCTCGTGACGATTCAAACAAGCCCAAACACGGCTAGGATACATTATTTTATTAATAGATCTGGTGCCTACCTTCCGGCTCAATCATCAAATCAATTCGATGGTACCATTCTCATCAGGAACATTTAAATTTGTGACTATGAAGTTGCTTAGCTAAATTAATCAAGATATTTTGTCGCCACCCGTAAATCATTTATCATTGAGGACTTCCGTTGGCATTCTGTGGTCTTCTGCATCAGTTCCACTTAACCAATTTACACTTTCTGAATGCAAAAGCTTATTATGTTTCTTATAATACCAAAATCGCTATATGTATGCCTACAATATTTGAGGAGTTCCTTCAATTCCTCATGGATTCCATCATCAAATCTTCACCAAAATTAAATGGGACCAACTAGAAAGTACCTTCTATAAAACAAAAAAATATATTTTGAAATCGGTTAAATAGTCTTTGAGTAATCGATGAACATCCATAAAAAAAATAAAACATTCTGTCGAATTGAGAACCTCCTCCTTTTTTTGGAAGTCGGTTAAAAATAAAGTCCCTGGTCGGTTGGTGTGAACCAGACAGTAATGTTTATAGTTTGATGTCAGTGGCATGCGGGTTGTACACATATATACTAATCGTGATCATTAACACGAACATTCTTGATACAACTTAGTTGAATTACACACAACGCAGCCGGATTGATTGGTTTATCCGTAATTAATGAATATTAGTAAGCAGGGAATGCAGTAATACATGTTATTAATGCTAAAATATTTGTTGATTTGTCCTTATTTTTTGCAACCACGGATCCACGTTGTGATTTCTTCATAGAGTTAGCAGTTCAAACCGGAGAATGACCAAAGCATCTCATTTTTTCCGAAAAATTCACGGTTTCGTCTTCCATTCGGGCAGTATCGTAGCTTGCCTTGGCCTAAATGCACCCTGTTGGCAACCAAATTGGTCAAAGGGCTTACTACCTGATTGCGGCGAACGAAGCCACATTGGGGGGCCCTCGGCCAGCTCGGGGGCCCCGTATTATTGATATGGCATACAGGGCACTAAGTACAACAAACTAAAAAAAATATTGAAAAACAATCAAAGTCTCTCAGTGCCAAATTGAACAATTATGTTGACTAGTCTCGACCCGACTGGCTAGACAGACGTGTGGGCGTAGCTCTGAGTAATTGCGTGTTTATTAGGAAACTTTCTACAAACTGCCATAAATAAATTACTTTCTTATTAAGTTGGGATCTATATTATTATGAGGTTATAAAATTTTATTTGATTAATGGAGGTTATAAAACTGTAGCTGTGGGACCCTTGACAATGCTTGGTTTCATGATTTGGCCGAAAATCGTTCAAGGCACCACCGGAACATTGTTTCATATGTAGTAGATCCTTATTGCCCACTGTACCAGAAATATGGAGGTGTACATGACGCTCCGGGACAGGGACTTTTAATACAGGACAGGTTTCAACAGTCGCGAGGAGTTGTCTCTAGCACATAAACGGTGCTTTAATCATCCGTCAAGATGTACGAGGCATTGTGAATATTGTGATGATGTCGATAGATAGATATAAAGATATATTAGACGGTACCTTAGACGGTATTTAGCTACTTCGTTGACATAGGGAAAAAACCTAACCATCTTTTCTGCTTCACCGTAGTCGGGTAAATATTGTTCTAATACCATCTTTATGTGTCTTATTACCCCTGTAGCCAAAATTGTTAAAATCTGTCCAGCCGAGCCGTTGAGTCTTGTTGAGGACACAACGATATTCCGACCGAGATGTGGCATTATGGCGACTTTTACCATTATCCTGACATTTTGAAAGCTTGAGACCACACTGTTAACATTTTTCTTGGACTCAAGACTACGGTGAAAATGGATTTTATAATTTTGTAATATTGTGGATATTGTGGATCTTGGCATGTGTATTTGCCGGTGACTATACAGGATTACCTCCGTAATTGAATTACGTTGTATTTGATTAATTCCCACGGTCGTGTTACATTATTACGCCAATAATTAATTATCGCGGGCGACTGCTTAATCTTGTCCGGATTAATAGCAGATTGCCTGACACCTGCCCCGCTGGGCTGATAACTATTATCAATTCCTAATCCTGACCTAACTCGGCCTAGCTTCAAAATTTCCTGATGTCAAATATCAAGTCTCTTAAGCTCAGCATTAACCGACTCCGCTCTTTCCAAACATACGTACCACACTTAGTGTAATTCTTGACAGAGCAGAAGAAACACTTTAATTTTTTTCGATTCGTATCTCCCTATCTCCTTTTCCAATCATAGAACAAATAGAGAACGAAGTTGTAGGCACCACCTTCCAGATATAATATCATAATATCATGTTAGACGTCACGTATGGACATCGTCTCGGTATACGTAATTAAAGTCAGCTTGTTCTTTTGTCCGAAGTCTAAGATCCTTGCTTTTAAGCAACTAATTGACATGAACAATGCGCTATTTATTTTATATCAGTCTTAAAAGGCCATCATGACAATGCACAAAGAGGCTATTTAGATTATAAGTAGGGTATTAGAAATATATCTAGTATGTACCTCTACCACGAATCACATTATAACTTATGTGAAATTATTTCTTATATTCTCTTTAATTAACTAGACAGTGCCCATATTCGTATAAGTTTTATCATTAGCATATAAATATGAACTCATTCGATAACTATCCAGAACAGTGTTCAAAAAACGCAATAACTAGCTGATCTATATAAAGTACAGATGTTCAAGTTGCGAAAAGTGTCTAAATAGTTGGGAAATGTGTGTGATTGATTGTGACAAGATTTTGATGAAAGTTTCCACTTTGGGAAATTCTCTTTAGGAAATGTTGAGAAGTTACCGCAATCTTTCTTTGTGGAAAGTAGTATAGGCACATCATTATATTTGTACATTTTAATTAAAGGTGAGAAACTACGGAACTGTTTCTTTGTGTAAAATCCATGCCGGCACATCAGTATACGTAGCAATAGGTATTCCTTATTCGAACCTCGGTATTATTGCAAGTTTGTGTTGCTGAACTATCGTAGAGCAGGCACATCAGTATACCTAGCAATAGGTATTCCTTATTCGAACCTCGGTATTATTGCAAGTTTGTGTTGCTAAACTATCGTAGAGCAGGCACATCAGTATACCTAGCAATAGGTATTCCTTATTCGAACCTCGGTATTATTGCAAGTTTGTGTTGCTAAACTATCGTAGAGCAGGCACATCAGTATACCTAGCAATAGGTATTCCTTATTCGAACCTCGGTATTATTGCAAGTTTGTGTTGCTAAACTATCGTAGAGCAGGCACATCAGTATACCTAGCAATAGGTATTCCTTATTCGAACCTCGGTATTATTGCAAGTTTGTGTTGCTAAACTATCGTAGAGCAGGCACATCAGTATACCTAGCAATAGGTATTCCTTATTCGAACCTCGGTATTATTGCAAGTTTGTGTTGCTAAACTATCGTAGAGCAGGCACATCAGTATACCTAGCAATAGGTATTCCTTATTCGAACCTCGGTATTATCGCATGTTTGTGTTGCTAAACTATCGTAGAGCGTCCTACACAAATGTTTACCCTCTTAATTATAATATGCCCTTTAAGACCTCACTAATAAGCTTGCGCAGGTGACTTTTCTCTCTCTCTCTCTCTCTCTCTCTCTCTCAGTATATATTCTATAGATTTAGATTGAAAAGACATAGCACGTTGTAGTCATGCAAAATAATGTCGCGTTGATTTCTTGCCACGAAATAAAAGAACGTTCGATCAACGACAGACTTAGGGGGTTACTCTGAATCTCGAAATTCGAAGATCGTAATGTGCCGTTCCTTACTTACTCTGCCTGGTATATAGATATACGAAATTTGTTTGTTTGTTAAGTCACAGCCTCACTTGTTTGTTCGAAACTTGCAAGAATACATGTAGCTTTCATACAAGGTTTCCCGATAAGTAGGTAATGCCGGCAAAAAGAACACAGTTATTTAGCCGAAACACTTACTGTATATCGGTTAGTATATATAATAGACAACACAAAGATATAAAAGAATTGCCACTGAACAAGTTTAAAGGTGCACTCAAACAGTTCTATTCTGATGATCATGAGTGAGTGAGCGAGTGTCATAAATGCGAAACTTTGCTTTCGTTTAACTTCGGAAGTAAATGACCTACAGACTTGAAATTTTGGATTTTAAGTATGGGATTATAGCTTACTGGATGACGAAAATTTCTGCGTTCTGGTCTTATCCAGAGGTTCTCAAATAGGGGCCTGAAAGTGCGGCAAAATGGTTCCAGTAAAGGATGGTACGGCGGTATTTGCTTCGCGCTCAACTTGGCGGGGGCACTGCCGTGCCCCCTGATAGGTTTTACAATCGTTCAAAACCTAAATTTCCCACTTAAAATCAGTTTAGACTTTAGTTCAGTTTGTTAAAAATGTACAAGTATGTATTTTATGGAATTTCAATATAATCAGCTTTTAATGATACAATTAGAATTAATAATTTTTTTAGAAGTTTAGCTCTTTAATTGACCTTTCGTTCTTTTACAAATTATCTTAATATCGAAGAGGTTTGAAAAATTTATTTTTCATTTAAATATGATTAATAAATGAAGCCAAGGAAACGGTGCAGTTGAAAGAAACATTTTAATTTAAATATAACGACTATGATAACGCATCATTTACTTGTGTCCCAAATACTGGCATGCGAAGCATCCTTGCAACGTCTATGCAAAGTAAACCTCTGTCATGTACCGTAAACCGAGCAGGCTGCAACTCTGTAACATAATGTGCCTTACAAAGTAAACGAGAGACGCAATCTCCTTAAGTAACATAAGACAGGATTTTTACTCCATGTCGGAGTCCTTTAAAAGTCGGTAGCAAAGTTATAACCCCATCGTTGCTATAAAAGACTTGCTTGCTCGTTCAGATGACTCTGAATGAAACGTCGTTGACTGATTAATCTTACAAAAGGAGCTCACCAATTTTTTGGCAAATTATTAGTTAGATTGTCGATTCGCAGCCAAGCTTGCAGTGCATTTTGTAAGTGCAATTAACAAGGCATATAAAAACTTCCTATCTTCATGAAAACCCTACATAAATTGTTTCTGAAATATAGGAGAAATAAGTTCTTCGGATGATTCGTAGAAAAACTTTTTTTTTGTTGTTTGAACGCGTCATTTTGTTGTTTTGGAACGTCGTCCAAAAATAGTTTTAGCTACTTTTGGACGAATTTCCAAAAAAAAAATCTACGGGAAAAGCTGTAAAGTAAGATATGTATACGATTATAGGATACTTTTTTCCCGACTACTGTAAAAAAAGAGAGTTATGACTCTTTTCTTCTTCCAGGACTTAGATGCGGGTCTAGGTATAAAAATAATAACTTAAGACAGCTACTCCATATCTAATGTTAAAAACAAGTCAAATTCAAATAGTTTATTCGGCAAGTATGCCACAAGGGTACTTTCACAAGTTTGACTCAACGGCATTTCCCAAGACGGTTTTTTTTTTTTTTTTTTTTTCAAATCAATTCTTATCTATTACAATATTTGTACCTAGCCTGCCCAATGCCAATGCCCGGAAAGCTCGTAAAAATATACGTATAAGTCATATAGACATCCGAAATGCCAATACCGATAAATATCATAGCACTTTACTGCACAAGTAAAGTGGTCCGATATTCCAAAAGAAAACGAATGATATGAATTTGGACTCTCACACAAGTTGGTTTGTTGTTGTCATATTTCAATGTGACGACTTTTGCATATGTTGGTACTTATATGTACATCTTCCATTTACTTTAGAGCCGCTTTAGTTATGTTGTTCACTTATTTTATGTCATTATGCAAAGACCGTCTCGCCGCGCAATATATCACAATTTTTAATATTGTTTTTAAAGTAAACATTACCTCGTGTGTTCAGTTTTGAGACGAAGTAAAACCCATATATTTTTAATGGTATTAAATGTATTTGCTTATTGATTATACTTTTTTTGTATTTTATATAAATATACATATGTAACATACGCTTACGGAAAATTAATACACAGATAATGCGAAATGTCCACCCTTGTTTTGAATACCAGCCTTCAAACTTGGGGTCACTCGCTTATGGCGGCACGTACCTTTTATAGAAAAGGAGAAAATAATCCGTTGCGATTCCTTGACAATGGCGCGCTTGAGGGAATCCAGGTTTAGGTGAGGGCTTTCTGCATGTTCTTCGTATCTCTCTTAATTCAGTTCATAAAGAATAATCAAAAGGATTCAAGTCGGGAGTCAACGACGGCCAATCTTCGCTGCGACCGAAGCCTGGCAAACTGATCTCTAGCCAGCGTTGCAACGCTACAGCCCAACGCGTTGGTGCCATGAACAAAAAATTCTAATTGTATTTTTTTTTATTCAGTATCCTCGAAATTCGAAATTTAAAACTTTAAAGCATTTTTTATAAATGGTCTCAAAACTAATGAACACACGAGGTACATATGTTATTGGAGCTATTTGTTTCTCGTGTGCATTGAAGAATGTATTGCAAGAAATAGTACCTAACAAACGCTAGCTGTCATATGTAATTTATTATCGAAACCATAAGCTCAACTAACCACACGCGTAGAACAAACTCCGAAACAACCGCTTACATTACAACACACGAAATAAGCGCACACCGAAAAAAACGCCATTATTTAGCAAGTCAAATTACGCAGTGAAAAAATAACTTGCCCGAATGGTAATGACCCCTTTCGTGATGACTACATTTCGTTACAAAAAAGGTATTCGCGATAGGTATAGTTGGCACGACGCCTACGTAGAGGCGTGCCAAATGAGGAATACGCAAACTAGTATAACTCACGTTATCGCAGTTGTAACTGATGATAGAAGGGTGAGCACAGCTGGCCGGTAAACAAGTTATCTCCCTCGCACAGGATGAAATAGACAAAGATGGATGTGCAAGCCCTTCGCAACAAAAACGGTAATTACAATGGTATTCAGACTTCACGTATTTTCAATCATGGGGTTGACTTAGAATTGTGTGTGTATTCGCGATTATATTAAAATCCAGTGCCAACATTAACTCTAGCAATTAGTTATTTTTTTCCCAGTAAGTAAGTTGGTTTAGTTAGTTTAGTTTATATCACACATATTACGAGGGAAGTGGACGGAGAGCACAATATTTAACTTGCCGCAAAGTCCAGACCTAGTTCTGGTTTACCTTGCGTGCCTCCTCCGCTCATTCATACACTGTGTCTCTTTGGCAGTATGCAGAGAGCTAAGCATATCTAGTCGCAATACAATCCGGTCTTAACACGTTATTACTGCAGAACTGACCTGCGCACATAGTCCAATGGGCTCTGCATAAATAACAGCAGTCATCTAGTCAAGTGACCTCACTGGGCATATTATATCGCTGCGGCGGGAATTTTGCGACACTCAAGTATATTGCGAATTAGTTGAAGCAAATAATCACTATAAATAAGGGCAAGTCTTGAAGCGTTTTTGACCGCTAAGCAAACTTTAACAATCAATGAAAAGGATCGCAAACGATTGACAACAACTTTTCATACAACTATTTCCCGCGCGGTCCTCCAAATTATAAAACGACTACATTTAACAGAGGTAAAATCCACAACAAACAATAAAACAGGAAAACAAACAAAAGTACTCATAACAGAAATACACGATTCAAACTTTGAACTAAGGGTTAAGCTAAACTCATGCACACTTCCCAACTAAATAAGGATGAGCAGTCGAATTTGGTTAGTACTGAAACATTTTAACCGTACATCCATTAATTTTGGATGCGAACGTGACCTTATCGTGTAACTACTGAGCTATCCCGCAAAGACCTCTGCCTACGCAAGCGTGGGTCGTTTCTTGCTTAGTTAGTTTTCTAGACGTGAAATTGAGCTGGGAATCTACAAGAGGGAGTTCTCTCATTTAATTCAGGATTGGTCTGACGCAGGGCATTGTTGTCCTCCGCCGACGCAACGACGCTTTTAAACACTGGACTTTACAAAGTCACAACTATATTTTTTACTTATAGGAGAACTGCGTAATTTGCTCTTACATATAAACTGAGTGAGAACTACTTCCGCTTGCATTCCTCCTGTGGATGTGGATTCTTTTAAAGTGTACAGATGACGCGTGACAGTATTTAATGTATTTACACATTGTACATTTGGATTATTACATCTATATAAGGCTAAACTAAACTAAAAACAGAACACGTATTCTGGACTGATTAACCTACTGTCATTAAAGAAAATAAACGTGTGAGCATACCAAGTCTGAGATGTGTCTGAGGTACCTTGAGTACCTTGAGATTGCATGAAATGCCACGTTATTCCCGTTTCTATTGATTAAATAAGTACTTATTTAATAAACATCAACATTATTCAATCGACTGTGCAGTCATAATAACTGCGAGATGTTTTTGAGACCTTCGTGTCATTAACTAAATAGTGTAACGGAGGCCTCACGTCCCATTAAAATCCTCCATTAGTGAGGTATGACGTGCGCGATTCTAATAAAAAACGCGTGGGCGCATAAAGGTACCCAGCACAGGGTGAGCCCTATGACGAACGTCCTGTCACGATGGGCCTTGAACTTATCATATCATACATCAGTATCAGTACCGTATCACGTTCATTAGAGCGCCGGCCCAAGGGCGCTGCGAACCACTTTACAATGCAAGAGCGGTAAAAGTGTATGAATTTTATTATCCTATTACCTTTCTTTTTTGTCTACGTCTATCGATCAAATCGTATGTATGGAATGCAGAGTTCGCATAGGTTATGGAGCATTTCTTAAAATTCGGTACTTAAACCATTATATAAGATTAGAACACCCTCTATTCTTTGGAAAGAAATTAATCGCAAATCCTTTAGGCACAAACACATTGTAGCTGTGGTGTTCACTACTTTAAGAGCAGTAGCTAAAATTTACAAACAAACACGACAAAACGTGTATGTTTATTATAATAACTTTTATAATAGTAAAAAAATATAAAGAAATGGGGTAATTTAGTTCAATTTATATTGAGACTTGTTACATTTTACTTTCCCTGAAAATGTGATTTAAGAAATAAATCAAAACACTTCGTTTCTTAGAAATTCCAAATCCAAGGCCTTAATATAATATTTCATAATAATTTCCGTCTTAAAGCCGCAATTTCTTTGAGAGCCCAGCGGACTCCGAAGGTTGTTGCGATTTGACCAAATATAAGCCCGTCTCAAACAACTACCGACTTCCACAGCCTCTTATTTTTCTATAACGACGTTGGAATGTGAAGCTTATTTCTTAAACAACAAAGTTGTTTTCGCACTTGGGAGTGTTTAGCGAGATATGCGGTTGAGAAAGTTACCTCGCAAATTACCTCGTAAATTGTCCGGGCGATGTTTGAGGCTAAAATTACACGAAACCCAGAACGAACAACAAATAATACTAAATCATACCGGGAGCTCTGGGCGAGACGATTGAATAATGAGGAACGTTGGAGAAAACAAAAAGCGGTTGATGATAAAAATGGGTAGTCTTGTCCAAGAATTATGGAATAATATCGCATAATTTAACCTAATCACAATTATTATCAAAAATCGCGACTTAACGTAATCAAGGTTTGAGGAAAAACCGCATACGTTTCTAGATCTGTAAAGCACGAAGTTCAGATCGCAGATACTAGTCGTATGAGCTAGATTAGGAGGTAATAGATATAATCGATCTGAACGCTTATGTATAAAGATGCGAGATTTACTGCCCAAGAACTGCATTAAGTCTTTGTTACTTACATCCTATTTCACTAAACTAGAACCTGAAGTGCTTTTGTACGAGGGGCGTTCAATATATTATCGGTATGGGTATGATCCAGTATTATCATCCTCATGTTTGATGATGGGTCATATGATGTCCCTATTCAATAATAAAATAAGCAAATAAAAAAAGGATATCATTAATTTGTCTTTATGTAATAGCTAAACATAGACAACAATATGAAATGTGTAACGACGTCAGTAAAACAGGAGCCTGTTTTGTTGTTTAGGATGAAGTGAGCAAAATTTTGGTACAGTAATTGAGAAAATTGATTCTGAAAATGCAAGATTGACTTAATGAAGTGCGTCAAAAAAAAAAACAAGACTTATGGAATTACATTTTCAAAGAACTGGTAACTTGTCAAAATTCTAAATAGTTTTTCGGGCCGTCAAAGAAAATTATATTAAAAAAAAAATGCGAGCATAAACTAAAAATATACGCGTATATAAATATTAAGAAAGAGTGATACAACATTATCCTAGTGCAACTTAAAAAAGTGGTCAAAGAAAATACGTAGAAAACAAATACATAAATTTTATGACCTTTTCTTTAGACAGTACTTCAGATTACCATGTCTGCTGCTCAGGGCCGCAACTTCTAATCAATAAGTCAACTTATGTGCAACATAGCCCAAATGCTTGACTAATATTACCTTTTTTCTAAAACTGAAAAGTCCCTAACAAAATCGGTGCACCACCGATGAAGCAAAAGATAAAGAAATTTCGCCAATAAAAACTTTTTTTAATGTTGAGAATATAAATAAAAATATTTAAATATATTATGTACGCATACAAAATACGAAAGAGCCAAATTATTACAAAAAAAATATATCATAACTTCACATTTTTACACTGATACCGAGAATATATTGAACGGCCCTCGTATGTTTAGTACAGCAATTGTGAAAATATACAAAGTATTATTAAAATCATTGAAGCCGTATATCAGCTTGCAAAGAAGGGAACAATGAGATGGAAATTGTATTTCTTATAAGTAGTATTAATTAACTTTTTACGCAAAATACGAGGAATTATGAATAATGACAATTGGTACATTCACGATCAGCTATGATTATCAATTCATTGTTCGAGTAAAACAATTAAAATCAATCTACTTACACTGGTTTTCAATAACATTGTTGTTTTTTATCATGTATGTTTTTGAAAGAACTTGTGATTCATATGGATTTCGTAAAACCACAATTCATAAAAAAAATATGACGATTAGATATTGGCGAGCCAAAATTGGAAAGTCAAGAACAGGGTAACATATTTATATAGCATTAGATAATAAAGGACCTCAGGATTCGGATCCTACTTATACCTAAAAGAATGAAATCGCCAATACAATTTCAAATATGTAACTTAATATCAACGTACTACGTTAGTAACATTACTTATTTGCGAACAAAATATTAAGTTCTGTTATATCATATCATAAGTCTAGAGGTCAAAATCGACTGGTACGATTGTTATTGGAGACTTCAATATATTGAAACCTTCAAAGCATACGAAGCCTCTCAACTGGCCTGCTCATGTTCTGAATAGTCCAAATAAAGGACGAAGCCATTGACTGTTGGCTATGTTACCGTGTGCGTTGCTTTGGCGCGGTTATTTTCCAAACTATGGAAAGAATCAAGACAGCGAGTATATTGTATTTTAAGGAAAAACGCATTAACGCGCTTTTTCAAAGACTAATATGAATTACGTTTTTTAAAGAGTAAATAGTTTCAAATGGAGTACGACTAAGAGCGTTCAAGATCCGCTGCCAAGGTTTGTCATCTGAATAGAGAAAACAATTAATTGAATCAGGCGCCATGATTAAATCATAAAAATAACACTACAACTAATTCAGATCATATTTTTCGAGTTTTAATAGCCAGAGTTATATTATAAGCAAGCGTTCTCGAGCGTAATGTCATTTAATTTCAAGTTTTTTAACGCACGAATATACCGAACACCAGAAATGTACTTTGTCTCCATCTGGTAATAGACTGGAGTTTTTAATAGAGAGCGTTTCTTATTTATAATAAACACGTGTATCATGTTTCTGGTGCGCCATAAAACGAAATCAGTGCTGTGAACGCCAGCGAGTGACACGACGACCTATCGAAAATAGAACGGGAAGCCAAATAAGCGACTAAAACCGGCCACTAGAATGCAGACTATCGTGATACGTACAAATGTATACATACATACACCTATGACAATGTAGGGAACTTGGTTCGGACCATTAAGTTGTTGCGTGTGAATTTTCTGTAGGTATACGAGTAGGGAAGGGAGCACTAAGCACTATTTGCACATTAGTAGCGATAGCAACTTCGTAACGCAATAAAAATGAATCAGGTCTAGACATTCAGTAAATAAAATCTTGTAGGAAACTAGGAACTCAAAAATTACGCGTCGACAAGTCATAATAATATCAATGAACAAGGAAGTATGAACCTTCCTAAAGACAGAATCACAGAATTCACATAGACGCTTGCAAGATACCTTTTCTGCGTATCAGAAGTTGCAAATCTTCTGTCTGAAAATTGAAATTCTTGAAATATCTGCATTTGAACAGGCTTGCTTTATAAAGCATTCAAGACAAGTACGTGTAGGGTTTCGCAAGAGGACGTATATTTCTCGAATAGGATTTTTCCTTACAAGATTCACGTTGTAGATGACATTGATAATCTACAACATTGTTATGCTGTTTCTTAAGAACGATTAGCGACTGATAAAAACGTGTTTACTGTTCGATCTATGGCTATATCTGTCACTTAACAATGTCGCATTTACATTGTGTACAGCAATCATTGCATTATGTATGTTAAATGTGACAGTTTCAAAGGTCCACTCGATGCCAAGAATGTGATTCAGCATGATATTCATCAACGTAGAGTTACTTGCGTTCTTTGAGGATACGTTGTTCTATTAGTAGTGGTAATGCATGAGCATGAAAGTAATTATTGATATAAAGCTTAATAAAAACCTTTTTCATGTAAAGCTTGGCATGTGCTCTCATCTATTTACTTTTGTCGACGTCTAATGTTGTCAAATCAGAGCATCTTTGTGAAATAACATTTAGTACTTGGATATGTACATTTCGTATTCGTGATTATAAGTTTGCCTATTTTACGGTTGTTGATATATACGGTATCGGCATTTCGATTTTTTGTCTTAGATTACGAATTTTTTGGTTCGTTTTGCTCAAGTTCAATAGTAGGGACTATCCATTTTAGAAAAAAGTCACTTTTATGACATTGACAAAACTGACGATCGGATTATATTTTATATAGATTTAAGGGTATTTTTTTTGCGTGAAACCGATAATACTCTTCATTCGGAGTAATACGAGGCCGGAAAGAACATAACCTGAGAGCACACGTTTTTTTTTATGCCCGTATACATAGAAAAACCGTTGTCAGGGTTATCAAAGGTACCTCAATAGGCAGGTTGGCATGATGCCGCCACCCGCGTCAAGAGGCGTGAAGGCCGCGCAACACCGACGGCAGCAGTTACGTTACCGGCTGAAAAGCACGCGAATAGTTCCGATGATTGGTTCATGACAAGCTATTTATAAGAGCTCTTGTTCTATAAGTGGTGGCCGATTACATTGTAGAAGAATTTGTCGATAGTCACTGAACACCAATACACTTTTTGCTATATAGAAACGCGTGGAAGGAGCAAATATTACGGATTGTTGCAACGTAACTTTAGACCCTGGAATCGTTGTTAGTTGAATGCAAACGAGCTCGAGAGTAGAGACCGATTTCCTACTAGATGAACCAGTCAAGTAAAGGATTTTCCCTTCTCTAAGTTTTGCTTGGTTGTATACAAAGAAATCGCAAAAGGCAAATCATAAATTGCACTTTCAGATTACCCATTTATAACAACCATTGTAACTTTCGAAGCAACAGCACGAGAAAACATTATTTGATAGACTATCATTCTAGGAATTACAGGCTCGGAATAAAATTTAAATGCCGGCTGGCGGTTCAAGATATATAGCATCCATTGAGCAAAGAAGACAAGCGATACGCTCAATTGAGAGTAAGTCGATTAAAACAGTGGTAGTAACACAGTTCATTTAAACACACGATGATCTTCAAACGCTAACGCCGCACACGCAAGTGCGTGGCCAGACCGGGCGGACATGTCAAAACACAACCAATTTTACAGGACCCACAAACGTATACGAATTCCCTCCCGCCAATACTACTAAAGTGTAATGCGAGGGGGGGTGCAAAGGCCTAAGTACAACGGTACAGGCCAACCTCGGCCAACCGGTTCCACGGTCCGGCTCAGCAAGGCTGTGATAAAATTTAACAGACATTGCACGGAATTAAAAAGTTTTAAACACAGAGAAAGCAATTTTAAAGTCCGTACATTGTATAGAAGCAAAGTAAATTACTAGTAAAGTCGTAAAGTGGATTGGAGTTTTATTTTATGTTGTGTTCCAAAGTTGTTAACGATCTTAGGGCACGATTCCGAGGAACCTTTGAACTGTCCGTTATAGTTGTTCATTGAATATCATATCAAATGGTATGAGTTCATTTGTTGATGTGGATCATCAATTTCGTCAATTTTGTATAACTGCCAAAATTGTTGAACAATCATAGCTAGGAATAATTTTAACACACTGTATGCAGCTCAACGACGTGTGAGGTATATTTTGTAAAATGAAAGCCGTGTAAACTTTTATAGTCTCCCGTTTTCAATCTGTTAGTTCAAATAAAGCCCGTTTATAGGTAGACAAAACTTTTTAACACATCGCCCACGGAAACTTTAATCCATCTTAAATTCTATTTGTGGTTAAATTCGACCAGTGTGCGTAGGTCATCTGTTCAGTACTTGCCCCCTTTCTGCTTTTGCCTACTAAATGCGAGACCCATAGTATTTGTAAAGATTTACCCCCTTTTTGGTAATCTCTACAATTATTCGTACTTTGCCCCCGTTATGAGTTTTCCCCCTTTTTGACATATCCGCATTTTATTCTTTTTTTGTACAAAATTGGGGCGGCGCTTTCAAAACGTCGTAGATTTCCTCCTATTTGTACAGTTAGAAATTTCCTACAATTAACTTTAGATTAAGAGCGTGTGATAAATTGATAATCGTAAGAGTATCCTATGTCAACCACGACAAGAAATTACTTACTTACGTTTTTTCGATGTCTTTCGGAGTTTCGAGATCGTTTTTCTCTCGATTAAGTTTTTACCAGAAAAGGTTTGATTGTTAATTGCACATGTATTAGCCCCTGTGGCGTTGAAGGAACGTCAGTAATCGCCTGATTCACGTAATTTCGTCGTGCTTACTCTTCGATTTCCTGTCAGGTGTTGACATTCATACGCCTCACGATCACGACACGTCCTCGATAACGCATATACGCGGAATTTAATAGACTGTCAACGTCTTTTTAATATAGCACGATAGGCCTGACGTAGAGGCATGCACGTGTATGAATGTACTGGTATGCTGACAATTATTAATATCGAACGAACATTCGCAAGCTCACATTACTTTATCTGCTGAAGTTTAGTCAGTATTTGCATGTAATAACGTTGCTTTTGAAACTACAAAGTTGAGTAAGACTGTGCGAAACTTATCTGTCGATGTTATTAAATTCTTACACTTATTATCAATTAATATTGCACACCTTGGACCGTTGCACATTGGAATGCATTCAATAAAACTGGAATGTATTTCATAAAATACGATCAAGAACGGTATAGGCAACTTGAAGTGCTCTTAACGTTGACAAGTTGCGAACAAAGGTTTTTTTAACCCATACGTAAACAGAAGTTTATAAGTTTGAAGCCTGTATGTAGCTGTCTGAAATAGGGCTGCCATCCGTCCGGGTTTCCCCGGATTTGTCCTAGTTTGGAGACCGTCCAGGCGGGTTTTTAACTTATGTCCGGGATAAACCAGGACAGTTTTTGTATCAGGAAGACTTTATAGAACTGGATAAAATCCATCATGTCCGGGGAAAATGCGATTTACTCCATATATTCAAGGTTTTTGAAGCTTTTGTTCGGGTTCAGCTATAATCAAAATGGCAGGCCCTCAGACTCTGAGCTGATGTGTTTGGTGAAGAAATGAAGATCTTGTCACATAATTTGAAGAGGCCGGGAGTTTTGTAAGTTAGTAATGAAGGATGTTGTTACTATCACTAGCTAATGACAATATGCACTTCATATTGTAAACTCAACACTGTTTTAATCGCCACATCACTCCATCTTGTCTTTCCCTCATGACTGACGAACATGGTCATTATCGGGTGATTTATACACTTGTTTTGCCTCCATTAATACCATACCTTCATGAAAAGAGGCTCCGGCTGTCGACAGGCTCACCAACGCTCAACCCAACCCCTTGTGTTACAAAGCCGAAATTGTGCACACAGGTTAACCAAGTCTAAAGTAAACTTAGAATAAGGACTACTATTTTATAATCCCATATAAGCGAAGTCACGAGCCGATACTAGTTAAGTAATATTGTATTTGAAGTTATAAATATAAAGCTTTGAAGTAGCTTCCCAGTGAAGACATTAAACAACTGAAGATCATAAATAGCCCAAAAGACCACAACCCCCACTAGATAACCTATTCCAAAGCAGCGCTAAGGCGTAACTATAATTAGTGCCGAGTGTATTTTCAGCGGCCTCCAACCGAGACACCGCTTTATTTTAGCCAGGACAGCTCGCGTGTTCGCTGTGCGTCACGTCATAACTTATTACGAAGAGATTAGAATGGATTTGTTTTTCAATGCGGATTAGGTTAACGACCACTGGAATTGTTTTAGCATGAACATTTGGCTGATGGAGCTCAATATTTAAGACGCTGTGCGCTTGTCTTTAGCGCACGTGAACCCGGATGTAAACTTCGCACAAAATTCATATCATACCGTCCCTTTTTACTCTTCTGTTATGCAATATTTCAGTAAGAGCGATGACACTATTTGAACTTGAGACGAAAGGTGAAGGATTAAGGACGCCCGGCATAAAATGATCGTAATAATGACTAAAAAGCATTTTTACGTCAATTAGTAAACGATCGTCATTCGTTCGCACTTGTGATTCAAGTTGATTACAGCGGTGGGTCTGCCATATTAGGTGACCTCATGACCGGAAAGTCTAGGAGTGTTTCGAGATATTTGCTTCTGTTCTAGAATTCTTAACCATTAGTTTTAACAAACTAAGTCACAAAGTTAAAAAAGTTCTAGTACTGAATCACATTATGATAACCAGTTTAAAAAAAGTCAGTAATACATGGTGGATCCATACATACAGTACCTAAGGGGCCAATCGTCTCATAAGTGAAAAAACTTTGTATGTGATGAAGACTTCGTGAGGAATTCGTCTAAGTTAAAGTAAAACATAATTAGACTGCGAAGGTTCTAAAAACATAAACTTTAAATTAACAAACAGCCTTAAATTAAAAGAAAACAAACCTGGATCAAGTGGCCAAGTAAAAAGTAATATGCGGAATAAATTAAAATTATAATTACAATTTAAATCGGCCTCGAGTGTAATTTTATTACGCCATTAACAATTCAAAACGTTTCAATTAGGTGTACATATGTGGGTCAAGACGTTTGTAAACATAAACGTTATTCATTTTGACGTGGCTGGCTTACTAACTATAACCTAGTCGTTTATATAAAGAAGCAGCCGTAGGTCCCGAATTCGGATTATTTAACGGGTTCTATGAGGCGTTTCCAATACAGCCAGAAAACGACATTTTCTTATGGTATGTTACGAGGCCACCCCTATGGTATGTTACAAGTTCTAACTTGTCATTTTCACACAACCGTGTACGCCGTAAAGTTACGAAACCGTACAATTGCACAAGGATTACGGAGGTAAGTTGAACCGATTCAACCTGACTTCAGGTGTGGAACAGAGAGAGAGAGAGAGAGAAAGAGAGAGAGAGAGAATCGTTCGATGTTTAGTTTAACTTATAAAACCTTGAAACAAAAGATTATGGAATCTTTTATGTTTCGAGCTTTATGATTATCTGAACACGAATTAAAACAATACATATGTATCCGTTTTTGTATATGCTCTACTTTACCTTTTAATGTCTTTTTGCATATTAACTTGTTTGTTTGTATAACTGCATTGATGTTTATTCTTCTCTCTCATTAGCTCTAAGGTTCACTGGAAGAAATCCCTTAAAGGCATAAGTTCAACTTTGTACAAATTTATTACTTTGTTTTATTATTTTTATGTACAAAAAACTGTTTATGAACAAACAATACAAACATACTTCTCAAAATTCCTGATACAAGACGGAGCGAGAGGTACAGTCGGGGAATGGAAAAGATTCGTCACTTTTCGACCCTACATGATGGTATTAATGTTCAAAAGTAACGAAACTTTTCATTCCGCGACTGTTCAAGTCGCTAGTCTTTGATTTAACCTTCCCTAGGTCAAGTTACATGAACTCCTCAAAATCTTTTAGAAATGCCTAGTTTATACCAAACACACAATATTATTTATCTTAATACAAGCGAGCTGTCTGAATCCATTTAGTCTACATAATATAATGGAGACCCGAAATGGAGTAAAAGGCGTAACAGGGTATGTATGTGTATTTTGAAATTATCACTTCGCAAATGAAATCCACATATCATCTTCCAAACTCTCCTTTTTAGATATTGCGTACAATTTAACGCCAACCCGTTGTTGGAATTCTCCGCCCCCGGCTGTCAGACGAAAAAAATACCTACTCTCGTTGCGCATTTCGTCGTGGAAATATAAATAAATCTACATAATGTAGTGTGCGTGATATCGGGAGAAGATGAGTGAGTGTTGATATCCATTTGTTGTAATCTCAGTTGTTGCGACCTACCTTTAGTAAGTGGGTCTATGTTTATACCACGTATAACGGAAAGAGGTCCCAGTAATGCCTGCTTAAACAGTCGCACTAGTAACAGTCCATTTGCATATTTTAGTGGGGTCTACGAAGTTGTGACAGCTATCGTTTTCATATATATTACTCTGCCACAATACGGATTATCAAGCGGAAACGGGCCGGTGGAGCATCTCACAAAGACGGTCAATATTTGATTAAATTAGTTAACGAGTTACGGTCACTATTTGTTAATTAACCAAAAATCAATCAACACAGATGGACGCAAAAGGGACCAATGAATAAAGAGGGAGGGCAATGGCATGATGGTAATGCGAAACATATCAAGCCTTTAACGTAGCAGTAGACTGCTATAGTAGGGCCAAAATCAACTGAACGTTAAGAGTCATAAGCCTAAGTCGGACCACTCGCTTGCACATGCTGTTTCTTCTAAAGCGTGAGCGAGAAAGCAGACTTAATGTTTATGACTCTAACGCTCAGTTGATTTTAGCCCTGGTATAGACAAGTATTGACTTTTAACATAGCATGTCAACCGGGACGATCCTGAGGGGTTACTCCGAAGTTCGTATAACGCAGTCCTATTCACTGAAATATAGTTTAATAGGAGAGCAAGAGGGACGGCACGATACGACCCTCGCTCATATAACCGCTCCTTTCATCGTAAGGTCCATCTTGTATACGGCCTACGTTAATTTGCCCGTGCCTGGTCTACATTATACAAGATGGCCCAATCTGGTCCATCGTTCAATAGTTCTCCAATATGTGTACCAGCCTACTGCGATACAGTTAAGCTCCTTGTTTATGATAATTTCGCCAAAAGAGGTCACTTGTCGAATCTAATTCGGATGGGCAACGTTCGGGAATCTTCGCTATATCGTCTCGTCCCAAATACCACAGTGTCTTAAGACGAAGGTTTTTAACCAGTGTGTGTTGCCAGTGTTGACAAACAGTACTGACACGTGGTCCATTACAATGGACCTCATAAAAAGACTCAAAGTCACTCAAAGGACCAGCTAGCTATGTTCGGAGTCTCCTTGAGTGATCGAATCAGAAATGAGGAGATACGCAGGAGAACCAAGGTCGTCGACATAGCTCTGAGATTTCCTAGACTTAAGTGCCAGTGGGAGGGCCACATTGCTCGTAGAACCGATAGCTGCTGGGGCAAAAGATTCTCGAGTAGCGACCGGGTACAGGAAGACGCAGCGTGGGAAGGCCCCCTAAGGCGGCGCACGACCGGTCGTTGTGGGTTCCATGGGAGGGACCTTTGTCCAGCAATGGAAGTCTACAGGATGAATGATAATGATGATAATTATTCAAATTTAATAATAAGAATAAATTCGTCGTTCTCGATGTGAAACACTTTTAACCAGCCTTTCTCTCGCATTTTCAATGTTACAATAAGATAGCAACGTATCTTTGATCTCTACGCGTCGAGCTGTTTATGACATATTTCTAGCTCACAATTCAAGGCGGCCATTGCTGTCTTAACACGAAAGGACAAATCTTAAAGGGAATGGCACGGTAGTTACGCCTTTTTGTCTAAGAAATGTAGTGACGGCTGAATGTTGATGCGTATCGAAATAAATACACGCAAGAATATACAATACACAATAGAAATGATAACATCAGTTCCAAGATTTCTATGCTGTATGGCTTTTAGTTGGCACTAGATGGATTCTGGGAGAGAAATGGACATTCCAAAAACGTCAGTATAGTAAAATTTGTATAGAAATTTTATATCCGCAAAAGATAATACAGTTTATTGCTAGCATAAGTTGTTCGCTATTTTATAAACTTAATAAAGTAAATAACATAATGATTTCTATTTTTTTTATTAATTTAATTTTCACAGCATAACGGTCAAATCAAAGCACTGTGAAACCCGATGAGTCGTTTTGGCGTGATAAAGCCACAACGACACATACAAACATGCAAAAAATAAAAATAAAAAACATTCTTCAAATAATCCGTATCACTTTTTTTAAATATCTTCAATTACTATTATAAACTTTAACATCGAAGATATTTCAAAATAAATTAATAGTTTAAAAAACACGAAAAATAACGCTTTACAAGACTTTTCTAACAAATCCAAACACAGCTATTATACGATGTTCCATCATGAAGTTCCAGTTCATATCTTCCGGCTCCATCATCAGATCAGTTCGACAGTACCATATTATTGTATTGTCATCAGAACTACATACAGCTGCCAATTTTCATGACGCTACGATCCTTGGAAGATGGTTAAATTAGTTACCTTAGATTCCATTACATAGTTACATACAGGTCAACCTAATAAAAGTGTGTTAAAAATAAGTGATATGGACTATTTGAAGATCACTGAATCAAACAATATTTCATTTCGATACGCTGAAGAAAAAAAGAGGATTATTTTTTCTCCTCCGCTGGCGAATTTGCTGGCACCTTCTACACATAGTATAAATGTGTTATCATATTTTTTTACACATTAGCATATGTTAACAGTATCAAAACGTGCTTCAGTTATGGCTAATGGTATGACGTGCGTATATATAAACAGCTGTATCTCACAAATACCATTATGACGTCCATTATGAACAGAATTTCTGGCACAATTGTGACGCTTGCGGCGCGACATAGCATCACCCGTTTTTCTCACATTGTATTGAAAGAAAAGAGACAGACAATCTATGTCGCGTTGTGCTAGAGGTGCAGGTCTCAGTACAGTGGGAGAGACGACAATTTTTTTTTATGCTTGGGGTGTCACCGCTCTCTCGTTTTGGGATGATGAACTGCATCTAGTACTTCTATTGCCGAAACTCCCGGCGCATCCTTCTTCGGAGTCGAAGCACCCACTTCAGAAACTCTAAAATGGCCTTACGGGCCAAAAGAGATCATAGAGGACAATAAAAAAAACGAAACTATCCTATGTAAAAGAATGTTCTATTGGGACCACACAATTTTTTCTTTGTGCTTGGTGCGTCACCGATCTCTCGTGTTTTGAGTTAATATACTACATCTAATACTTGTATTGCAGAAACTATCCCATGTAAATAGTCTTCAGTGAAACACGTTTCGTCCTAACAACTCATTCAATAGTTTACGGCAACCCGGCATGATTCCTCTATTCACGGTGTCTCGGGACCATTCGGTTCTATTTTGTTCGACGGGTTATTATTCGGGTGCGCACAAATATACTGATAAATATAAGCAGACTCGACAGGCGCTCGGAAATTGATAGATTGAACACGTTCGCGAGTGAATAATGATCATTTTAGGAACATGAGCGTATAATAAAATAAGTGCTAAGAAATGTACTACATTTCTGTCAGTGTATATATATATATATATATATTTGACGACCGGTTTGGCTCAGTGGGAGTAATGTTGCCTGCGAAGCTGAGGTCCTGGGTTCAAATCCCGGTAAGGGCAAATATTTGTGTGATGAGCATAAATATTTGTTCCTGAGTCTTGGATGTTCTCTATGTATATATGTAATATATCTATTAAATATATCGTCGTCTAGTACCCATAACACAAGCCTTATTGAGCTTACCATGGGACTAGAGCGATTTGTGTAAAAATTGTCCCGTAATATTTATTTATTTATTTATTTATTTATTTATATATATATATATATATATATATATGTATATATATATCTTTGGGTGGATCAACTTTTTATTGTTGTTATATATTCTGCCCCGCAACCCAGGAGACAATAGTGACATAGAAAAATACTGATAACTGATAATCTAGCTAGGCTATTAATTTACTGACGAGATGGGTTCCTTGAAAAATGGACCTACCTATGACTAGAAAAAAAATTGTTGCCTATAAATCGTTTACAGTCGTAGTTTTAAAAAGTGACTCAGGAGACGTAACTATGGCAACCAGGTACAGGTAAGTTGATCGACCCTCATAAGACTTTATGCGCCTCAACATCGGTTCTTTGCTAACCTCTGTCACTACTCACTGGAATTTCATATGGCATTGGCCGAAGGACAATTTCTTTACGGCGTAATTTATATCCACATCCATTTAATATTTTTTTTTTATCGTTTTATTAAACAGAGATGGCGATCCCCCGTCCCATATGTGGTCTTGATTTCTATAATTACGAAAAAGTTCCTACATTTAATTTTTATACTAAATAGGTACAATCATAAATAAGAAAAGTAAATTCGGATAGACAACACAACTTAAACCCTATCCTTGGACTGGATCTAAAGCACGCCGCACTACTTACACACCGGTGACGTAAAAATAAACATAAAAATGTACAGTGAATTTTCAATTTCCTGCCACAATAGAGTATTGATGGCAGGAAGAAAATCCATTTTCGTACCGCGACGCAGATGGCGTAGGGCTGTCAACATTCTAAACATTGGAAATTTATTTCCAAACCGTCAGAATCACTAAAAGCGTAACGGATAGCTGGCGTAAAGAAAACAATGAACTTTATAAATACCTATACTAGTATCATCGAATCTCCTTCTTCCAAAAACAACAATGGCGTCGTTTTCTCATTCAGCGGCAGCCCTATCCCGGGGCGTGTCAGACCTAGGCCGGGAGTCACGGTCAAGGTCACCCCTCCCCCCTCGACTGGGCTGCGTCGATACCCGGCCAGCTCAATGAGACACGCACGCGAGTGACTCACATATACGTTTCAGCGTATAAGTGCCTTACATTTATACCTTTACATTTATATGTATAACACAAAAAATGCCACAGAACAGATGTAAAACGTCTAGAATGGTACACACGCATTTTTTTTATCACCACCGACGCTACATACCAAGAAACTAAGTACAGTGGAGGATACATTCTGAGCAACATAATGAAGACAACTTCATTGAGCTGTACTCACAATTTTTATCTCTTAGTAATAAGCGTATATTGCGTATACTTTAGCAAAACAAAAGACTCTTTAAGTCAAAATTACGTCTTGAATTAGCCTTTTGCTTTACAACCTCCTGTGTGGTGAATAAGCTTCTAGACAAAAGAATATCTTCCCTTGGTCATAAACGTGAAATAGGATTAACCGTCCCTCTTCGCATTTTTAAAAGTGGTCCCAAAACCTTAAGCTTGAATTAGATGTAAATGGAATATAAATGAATCCCCTTTGTACTGTGATAAAACACTTTCCTAACCGGAAAATTTTCACCTGATAAAAAAGCGATTACAACAAATTTTTGGAGTGAATGTAATGTAGGTAATATAATCAGTTTGATAATAATCGTTACGTTCGTGGATATGTCACTACCGGCCCGTGTCATAACAACGAAAGTAAACAAATATCAATATATGCTCACGTGTATGTAAACAAATGTTAATTCAAACTTCAGCTGATCAATACATTATATGGCTACTTATATATATATGTATATATATAGGTTATATGTGGTACAGTCACTTAATAGGATATAAATTATATATGTACATATGTACAGTCAGCATTAAATAATCTGTAGCATACAAAGCGCCCAATAAATACGATACATGCACGTATTTCTATGCCTATAGGAATAAGATTCTGTTGGGATACATTTGGCAGCTGGGCTTCCACATAATCGTTAAAGGATATTTTTTACTCGACTAAACTGAAGAGAAAAAGAGGCTTATAATTGTTTTTAATCCGCTGAAGTCTGAAGTCTCCTCCTCTAGTAAGTATATAATGTTTTTAATAAAAATAATTAACTCTCAGTAAATTGAACCAGTCCCAAACTAAGCAAAGATTGTACTATTGGTACCAGACGACGATATACACACGTATATCGTGTTCGTTTTTAGTAGTGTTGACGCGGTTTCATAATATAGTTGATTTAACGGCCAGAGACAACTTTTTATTACATAAACTACTGGCTCATTAGGGATAAAAAAAATACGAGGGCGAAACTGTTGGCAAAACATTGTGACTACGCTACCGACCCGTGAAGTGTGTACTTAAGAGCAAACAATGTCTATGTATCCAGATATGTATGTGATACACAGACATACGCATGTGAATTAGATCTACCCTCCAGCTATTCACGTGGCCATGTGTGCGAGTATCTTCACATGTAGTCTAGTTACATGTGGAAAATACGAATGTGAATTAGCTATAAGGTAGCTCGCTCGAACTAGATAATGTTATCTGCCTTCTTTATGTGCCAGTACTATCAGACTCAGATGTTAAGAGTTAGTTCGCCCATCATATAACCACACCCTTAAACCTTCTTAACATAAGAACTTTTTTATCATCGTAGGTATGTTTTTAAACTCGTAAGCCGCGTCTAGTCTAGCTGTAATGTAACATCCCATACATTTTAGTGTGTTCCGAACTACTACGTTCCAGGCCGCCAAAGCATTCGCATTACATTACATCACAGCTAGCCTGGACGCGGCTCTAAAGTTATCTTGTACAGTCGGCCAAGATTCTCGGTATTGAAACGAAATGGAACTAATGAAATACATACTTGAAAATATATAATACTTAGTGACCTCTACGTTGCACTGTACTTATTTTATTAATATTTTATAAAACCAATTTGAAAATAACTTTATTGATAATATCGCATGAAACCGCGAAACAAGCCTTCATAATTAGGCGGGTATCATTACATACGTATGTATCGGTACAGATAAGTAGATAACACTGTTTGTTTGTACTGAACAGTGAAACCGATCGGAGATAAGTAAGAGAATCAAGTACCTACTGTTACGAGTACTACTCGTATATATTGAAATAAAAGGGAGATTTTATGACCATGATCAGATATTCCGTTTTTGATATTGCTGAAAAACTGCACCTCAACCAAAGGACGTAAGTGCCATGAACATACGCTCTTTTGCTGGTGCACTTTTTCACATCGTATTTTTTCATCTGTACTGCTTTTTTTATAGTAATGGCTACTGAGCATGGTTCGTCATGCTCTTAGCCGGTTTTTAAGAATTGTTGCTCAATATGTCAAAAATTATAACATTCACTGTAAACTAGATTTCATCATGATTTAGAAATATTGAAGAGCAATTTTCGACCGACAATATCACATCATCCTGAAAATTCCGCCATTTACATTAACACTTTCGCAACCGACATTTTTGTAGCGCTACGCTCGTAGACATTAAGATCGGAAAAACTGTATATAGCCAAAACGTTGCATTTGCTATGTCACATGCGGCGCGGACCAATAAACCGTCCGACTCTCAATACGCATTGTCCTCAAAGCCGAAGGTAGCGCATTCGAAACGGAAGCACGATTTGTTGCTTAACTCATCTGGAGGCCGAGTGTTTCACCTTTGCCGAGGCACTTGTCTTTTTTGATATCTGCCGTGCAAAAAATAGTGAAACTCAATCAAACCAATAAAATTCCAAAACATTACATAATTATGAGAACGAATAAGAAGTATGAAAACTCGAAAAGCCATAGCGAAAAAAAAAGAACCAATTTGTATTTTAGTCAGACATATAGAAAATATTTAACGTACACCTCCCTAAATATTGAGAGGGAATATCGATGGAAAGAGAGAAATGGGAAGCCGGCGCTTCACAATATCAAAAAGTTAACAAGTTTAAAAAATACAGCCACACTGGTAAGATTGATTAAAAGTATAATAAATGAAATGGCAATGATGGTTGGCAGGTCGCCGACGTCTGTTAGGGCTAAGTGGACAATTGGGATGTCCCAAAAAAAAATTGATTTTACATCAAAATCGTAAAATATAGGTTAATTTAAGATACTAATTTCGTCCGTTTTCCATTCGCATGAACGGACAATTGCAAGCGGTTTATTAAACCTATTCGTCTAAATGGTTTTTGAATTGCCATACCTTTGAAAAAACTAGTACATCCCAATTGAAGAACTGGAAGAGTTCTGCTCTTGATGGTGGATTAAGCGCCATTTCTTAATGTCAATGCCTCAATAATGCCAGTTATGTTTTGAGCAGTTCTCTCAAGCTTACACAACCAAAATGGCGTGCCTATACTAAAACTTACATTCAAAGACCCTTTTCACAGCTGCATACGGACATCGGTATAGATTAACGAAACCCAATCGATACGATGCCCCTGGTTTAATATATGAGGCTAGCGCGACACTAATGCCGGCAACGGCTACATATTTAAACGCGTTTTAGGCCTTTGTTCCTTTCCATTTCCACGCTTTAAACACCGTCTTTATTATCGTTTAGCCACAGTTTTACGTGCTATTTCTCGTTATTGTTAGTGTAAACGAGCCTTTTGTGGCATATTTTCATTTTTCCGTAATTGTTCGAGATACGGTAAATAATACTAAAGCGATCCTGCATAGCAGTTAAGCAATTTGTTTTATTTTTACGAAGGTAGTACAAATGTAATTTACACCGAGTATACGATGTACGTGTTTAAATATATCTCCAAGGGAACGAACACTTCCTTGTATAATAGTATTCTTGGAAATAATGTCTCAAGTTTAAATAATTTCTTCGTTGCCAAGTAACTCTGTAATCCCGATCCACGTGTACCGATTCCGTCAAAATACTGTTTAATCCGTCGTGTCCGTATGTTTGTATAATACTTCAAGGTAGGCTCAGGAACCGAAGCCTTTGATAACTGTACGCCGGCATTGTTTGGAGCCGTTAATCGAAACCGGTGTCGTTTAGGCGAGGCGATGCGGGTAAACCCAGATCCACCCTTCCGAGGGGGCTGGCCATTGAGAATCACTAAGTCTGGCGGTCTATTTTTATGCCCGCATTCGCCGTAAACGATTGATGCCCGAACATACTGCAAGCCCTTATGGCCATCATACTTTATCGCCGGCCCGTCAAATATCCCGCAATTTATTACTCGTAACGTATCAAGCTCAATTGAAGGACGAACCAAATTCTTGTTAATCGTATCGGTGTTTTAAGCCTCAATGTCATAATATTCAAAGCTCAAAACATTGTAAAACAACATCTCTCACGCGGCTACGAGAAAGAAAGAAAAAAGGATTGTAAAGATGAATGCATTGGAACAACGTCATTTGTTTATAAAAACATTATGATACAAGCATGGGGCCGATACGCAATAGGCATCCTCGCGCGGCCGGTGAATGCATGCTCGGAATCATAATGGCCCTCGTTCGTCTGGTGCCCGGGGCAGGGGGCACTCGGAGCCTCCATTGAGCGCTCCCGGGCTCAGCCGTCTATTTTTAGGGGCCAGGGGGACCCGCGGGGGCGCGTGACGTCACGTGCCACCCTGAACGGGGGGCACTTACCAACGAAGGCGAAATCGACGAAGACGAAACATGTGTACAAACGTTTCTAAGGAAAATTTGAATTGGAACTGTTATTGGCTTCGTTGTTTTATTTGTTATAATTAATTGGTTACGAAGGTCGAATGTCGAATTGACGACAAACTCCTGCGAGTAAACAGTGTTATATTTGAGCCAGTTGGGCATTCGGTTGTCATTGAGACACAATTTGATTTGACAATGAGGCTAGCAGTGCAAATAGTTCTGTCCTCGTTAAAAATCAACAACGACAACCATCGAACGTTTCAAAGTCGACTAATAAAAATTTCAAGGCAAACTTAGAGAAATCTAATAAAAAATGTTCTTACAAGTAAACTAGTCAGAAGAACGATTCATTAAACCGGTGACAGCGTGGGCGGCGAAAATAAGAAATTAAATAAAACGGTTCCAACGCAGAGCCGTATTGAATGGGAGTCTTCTTAAATGCTTTAGTGAATAGAATTTTCTAACAGAAACGACTTTAGAAAGCATCCGAGCAGACACGACAATGTTACTCGTAAGAACAACGGAGATAAAGACAAAAGACGCAATAGAAAACTAAAATAAAACATCGCGGAATGGAATCTTGACATGTCGTTATCAAAGTGACGCATTTCTCAACAAAGTTAGACAAAAAATAGCCTTAATCTGTTCATTAGGCACTCATATCAGACAGAACAGAAGGCAGTCAAGAGAGATCGAGAAAATAGACTTCAATGAATTTTACACTTGAATTCTACCAATATTCGCATTGGCCCTCAAGACAGTACATTTCCCAAGCTGAATCTCAGGTTTAATCTAGAAGTACAAACTCAGTGATTATAATGTAAAGCATGCAGATATGTTGATGGCAACTACCGATTTGGCACAGTTTTACAAATTTTAGGCGACATAATCACCTGGTAAAATGTTTCTATGGGAAAACCAAATAGCCGAGAGTGTTCTACTGGTAGTTTAGAATAACAATCAAGACTAGACTGACATTTCTATCAACAACAACAGTCACGTTTCAATTTAAACCCGCACGCAATTGCATTCATACGGATGTTAAAAAATGCCCGTTTCTTAGGAACATAATTATAAGCCGAGCATATTTCTAGCACATGTGCTTCGGTCCCACGCCTCACAATGAGTGCTATGAATTCGACGTCATAGGAGGCTTACGGACGAGCCAACTTATCAGCTATATCGTGACTTGTATAAGTTTAAAAGGCGTTTCAAATTTATGGACGCATTAGTAAGTCTCGAATTGGAATAATCCGAAGTTGATGGTTGGGTCATTTTAACTCTTGCAACGTGATATGCCGACGGTCCTGTCCAGTCAGAAAGTCTATAATTTCTTCATTCAAAAGGCGGATAATTTGGTGGATGTATCTCAGCTAATTAACGACGAGATAGCACCGTTTCAATGAATTTAGTGCTTCTCATCTAATACTGAATTTAATAATAGAGTAAGGAGGTTTTGATTTAGGTGCCAACGAATTATGACTCGATGGATAGTATGGACAAATTCTCAGGCTATTAAAATAGCATTAAATCTAAAGTGTAAGACAAAAACATTTCAGTCTGCAAATGCGTGGAATCGTTTATAATTTCGGGGACTTAATACGAGAAATATTACTTACCTTCATCACTATGGTCCAGGATATGGTCAGAAACGCAATGACATAAATAGCTGTTTGAATAGAAAATAAACATAACACGTTATTTTATTATTTTTTTAGTAAAGAAGATTCTAAACGAAACCGGTGTGGTGTAATAAAAATAATAGTTTTGAGGCTTCCGTAATCAGAAAGATTATAATTCTAATGTATGCGAAATTGGCTGAGTTTGTGATCACACAGATTCATGATTTTTAATTGGATATTTTTTCGACAGCGTAATAGCAATCATGTAGCGTTGCTAAAATGGCGGATATCAGTATAATACATCGATATTTTTAATTGCCAATTAAGTTACAATTGCACTATGCCTACTTAGTTATTTAATTTTACCAAAAAAATAAACACCACATAGAATTTAACACATAATCACATGCCGAAATGTTTAAATCTATGAAAATAAATAAAGAATAAGGTATTCCTACAATAACCTTAAAGCTCTTTACATATTGTTATTTACTCGATAACATATATTGTAGATACAGACAGAAGACTACATACAATCCTTGCATGCCTCATATAGAATAGTTTCAAAACACGTTTCAAGGTTAATTTCAACGGTAAATTTCAGAAACTCGGCGTGCGTAGGTGGCGTAAAATGGTAGAAGCCATACGTACAAGCTATATACAATGAATGTGTTCACTAGCTAAGTAAGAAACTCGGTAGCTACCTAAAAGTATAGTGCATATTCTGTACAAAAGCCCCGCTGAGTTGCAGAGTTTGATAGATTACGCGAAACTTCTCACAAAATTTCCACGATCCAATAAATTCTTGGCAAATTGAGATCGTTGTTTACTGACCTCGATACCCGTCTATACTACACTCCTCGTACAGCTTTGTTTACCTGAAACAGAGAAAAAATTTCAATATAGGTAAGTAAACAACTTGAATGAATAGGGATGTTGACAACTTTTTTCTGTGTATGTTCACGACCGACCTTTCAATAATAGAAATACTAGCGAAAAAACCAGTTATATCTTATAACAACTCCCTGAGATGCAACAATGTTAAAATTGTTTTTTGGACTTTCCCAAAAGAGCCTCCATACAGGCATAGGCAATTAGCCTAGGAACGTGGCGTCACACGAGGAAATTAAGAACTTTGTTCTGCAGCTATGTTAAAACTTGCCTTTATCGAAACCGTTTTATAACTAAAGTTACCATACATTTCATGGGTTATTCAATGGTATTATTAGTTTCTAGAAGGTACCCGTAACTTAATTTTTTTTTGCGTAATCGAGGAAAAAGTATCGGAAACCATCTGTGGATACCCAGCTACCCGTGTACCAATACTAGTTTAAATCCGTTTAGCCGATTTAGCGTGATGTAGCCACAACGACATATACAAACATACGAAAAATCCGAAATAATATATTTTTCGATTTAATGTCCATCCAAATAGACCGTAACAAGCGTTTCTTTGAAAACATCTTCAATGTACAGACATTTCATTTTAACAACTTTATAATACTTTTTGTTTTACAAATATCATGATAATAATCACAATTCTTGCAATTTATTAGTGGATCACTCCACTGTCTGGCTCAAGGCACTGGTTCAAGTCCACTATCGTCGAAAAAAAATTTTCATTTGTTTCTGATTTTTGTTTATAATAACTTTATAATAGTTTAAGTGGATTAATGAATGTGGAATGATGTATGTTTATACTTTAAAAATGTTTTTTCCAACCCAACTTTCAAGGCTCGTGAAACAAACAAGCAACACTTAAGATATCGAATGCAAAAAATGTTTTTAGGATATCTATCATACCATAAAAATATTTTTATTTAAATACAGTCAACGTCCTTATTAAATTAGCCGACTAGTTAGTACGGCATAAATTAGGTTAACTTCTAGAACGTTTCACTTAGCGTTGGGGGCAATTTTAATACAATTAAAAGTTTCTTTCGAGATAATTACTTAGAATTTCGGGATTCAATACAATGTTGAGCTAAAATGTACCTTCGCTTATTACATTTAAATTTTCGGAGCGCAAATGCAATATTCAGCGATTCAGTCCTTTATTACACGGGAAATTACAGGAATTACGCGAAACGGGGTTAGGGCTGATCCAGTTACAGTCAGCGTATCCCATCTAAATGAATTCAGACTGCAAATACCTACGGCTTGGAACTCGCTTTCATTACCGTCCAATAAAAACATCTATACATTTTTTTTATAGCCTGAACGCATGTCCCACTGCGGGCAAAGGCCTCTCATTTAGATATCCACTACTCCCTATTGCCGGCTGCATCTGGCCAATCGTCTAGGAACGCATCCAGGTCGTCCCGCCTTCTCCGTCTCGGCCTGCCCTGTTGTCGCCGCCCATCCTGTGGTACCCACTGGGTGACTATATGTATAAGCCCACCTGTCCGGGTGCTTACGGGTTACGAGCCCGGCCCAGTCCCACGCGAGTTTGGCGATTTTAAAGTTGTAAAAATTTCATATCTGTAAATTGAAGATATTTTCAAAAAAAATGATTGCTGTACAATTTGGAGGTCACTCAATATTTTTTGTATGTTTGTATATGTGTCGTTGTGGCTTCATCACGCCAAATCGGCTAAACGGATTTCGACTATTTTTGGTACACGGTAGGTCTTCTTCGCTGAAAAAGCAAAAAAAAAAAAAGTCGCGGGCACCTTCTAGAATCAGATATATTAAGAACTGTGTTGGCGGAGGAGAAAACGACATAACCCCTCTTTTTGTTTGTAGTCGGGTAAGTGTTCTATAAAAATGTGTGGATGCCCAGCTACCCGTGCACAATATTTTTTGTATGTCATGTTGATGGTTGCTTTTTTCAGCTTCGGTTACATGTATGGAGCCCCCCCTCCCCCCCCACCCCATTAAACCATGTAGATAGAACTTAAAAACCAAGCAAATGACGATGTTATAATTGAGTAAAGAAACATAGTATAGTAACAATTAGTTCGCAAATAGGTAGTAATAGATTTTAATACTATATCACGCTTCCAAAGTAAATGATTGTAAATAATCATTCTTATATATAGATGGCGTTGTCGGGTAACGGCTTTTTGACATGGTCAGTCCTCTTGTTTTAATGGTCCTTGCTAAGTGAGTATATCTTGTAGTTTTTCATTTCATTTCATTTTAATAAAATGCCTGTGCTAAGGGCTCCGTTTAGGGAACCTTAATAGGTCCAGATTTTAATGTGTTACAGTTACCTTTGTCCTGTTGAAGTGTTTAATATGCGATAAGTTCGCACTTTCTACTTCTGAATTTGAAATGGGTACACGTTATCATCGACACAACGTAGACGACGTAGGTACTGTTAATGTTCGTATTTACACATTAAACTATAAGCGAATAACGGCGGTTTCCGAACGAGTTGCTATAGCAAACTTCATCCAATGCATAATAATGTGGGCAGTTCGAGGAAAACTTCCATCGGTGGTCGCTATAGGCGCCCGACACGCGACATTCCTTTTAAAGGGAAAATGGGATTTACGAATGCACGTCTTACATACGTTTGCATAATCCTAATATAACCTAGAACGTAGGACGAGGCTAGGTTAGAGTTTAATCAATTATATAACTGAGGGTACTGCGGAGTATTGGAATCGATATAACGGTTGGACAATTTGTCATGATACGTGTGAATGACAAAAAATAAATGGATTGTTTGTTAATCTTTATTTATTGATGATTATTGTTTAATTTTGTCCTGTAATCTGGTAAGATAAGATAAATAAGAGTTATGAATCATTTATAAATTTATGTCATGCTTTTATTATTTATTAATTCTTGAACGCTGTAAAAACAGTATTCAAGGAGTCGGCTCATGCTTTACCTTCGAGTGCTATGTTGTTGAAGATCAGGTAAGATGGTGATGCCTGTTAGAGCAACTTTATATGATAAATGGGTCAATCACCATGGCAACGAGATACATAAAAAAACCTCGTTCCCATGGTTACGTCTCCTGAATCACTCTTTAAAATAACGATTTTAAACGAAAGGCAACAAAAATATTTTCTTCTACACAATATAAATCCATTTTTCACGAGCCCATAGTGTCAGTATGTTATTAGCCTAGATTATTAGCATTTTTCTAAGTAACTCTGTCACTGTTGTCTCCTGTCCTGAGTTACGGGACAGAATAAGAAGTACAAAAAGTTGATCCACAGAAACAAAAAATATGGCGGAGTGATCACCACAATGTAATAATCACTCCGGATGTCATTTGCAATTACCATATTACTGCAGCTAATAACATGGCTTTGGTTTTAAATTTTGTCTATTCATTTTTGTACTCGATTGCCTCTAAAGCTTCAGCAGCAGCAGTCTCATAGAATTATAGAGCCATCATGACTAGAGGTGATGGGCGGATCAAGGCTGGACGCGATGTTGGCGTGGTGTGGACGTTCTTCATCTAGATCGCCAGAAATGGCGGAATCTTTTATCGGTGGCCAGGATTCACTTTGGGTCACTGAGTAAGTAAGTACCACTTAAGCGATGACGAGACAAAATGCCAGCAGCTAATAAAGTACGTCTGATTGGCCAATCGATTGACAACAAAGCGATTGGAAAATTTGAAAGACGATTGCCAGCGATTTTTGAATGCGTGGAACAAAACAAATGAACACGATATGTCGTTGTCCTGTAGTTTAGTCTGTACGTTTATTAGCGCCATTTTGGGTTGCTTTTCCTTCTAGCTACTTGTAATCGCTCATGTCCTTGGCAACGGTTATCCGCCGCTTGGCCTGTGTGGCCGTCTGTGGCCGTAATCCCGTTTCATCACATATCCTGAACACCTCATCATTTCGAGCGTCTATAACGGAAGATTGAGGAGACTTTGAAAGGCGATGAGTTCTCGTAACTCGCTGTTAAAACTGTGCGTTGAAGTCCCTTAAAGCTATGAATCAGTCGAGAACCTTCGAACCGTCTCTCGCTACGTACTAACCGTTTGAGCTAAGTTTGCCTCTGGTGTGTATGACGTGGCATACAAACGAGGTGCAAACTTGGTTCGATAAGGTAATAATCGATGTACACCAATCGCGTCATGGCATCGACTCGATGCTATCTGGCGCCGCTAACGAGACCATTGTATGTAGCAGCGCAGGAGCATATATGGCGAAGTACACGGGTTTCACTTATTGAGTTTTGTATCGTAAGTGCCTTCTGCGAAGTATCGCGGACTTCGTAAACTAACAAAGTTGAAAGAACGAACGCAACTGAGTGAAAATTTCATTTTTGTTATAAGTTTTCTGATGAGTTTGCAGAACAAATTGTTAATTTTATTAGACTATTGAAATTAGCTGAAATGACAAAGATCTTGCAAGATTTCATTACACACACTATGACAGATAATCTGTGTCAGCAATTACTCGTCTATATTAATGAAAGCAGGTCTAATTTGTTACATCATGGCATTTTTCAGTGTTTACTTGACTCCAAATTACAAGTTTTCATTCGAGGTTTTCCTCCGCTGAATGAAAAAGACTGTCGTTAACTTTACAGCGTTGAAACAGCAATGAAAATTGTGTCTAAGCAACTAGTACAATGGCATTGACGAAGTCATCGACACTTACGTGGGACTGAGGTATTGTCTTATCCGGCCGTAACTAGCTGCTAATAAATAACTAGGCGTTAGTTTAACAATAGATTAGATTGTGTCTGTTTGTTTTATGATATGAAGTGACTATATCCATCCATATACATGTCCTTTTATTGTATATTAATCATACAGTATCAATGAATTTAGATGTATAATATGTAATATATTTACAATACTAACACAAATTATAGGTAGGTTTATCATATAGCTAGGGAAAATCTCGAGACGAGATCAGTACACGTATGGTCACCGTCATTATCTCTAATCAAATAACATCGACTGCTGGACAAAAACCTGGCACAGAGGTTACAAAATTAAAGTCAGAATGCAGTCACTAGCTGTTCAGGACTACCATCAACAAAGTACGATATACAATGATCGGTAACGTCAGGTAGACCGACAATGTCAAACCCGTGTACTTAAGTCATGTTTAAACAAGCACAGTTACATGTCCACATCTTATCCTATACATACACACGAACAATCGTCTGTTATCTAGTACGCGAGGAATAGACAAGCATTCGTGCTCTAGGGAGCAATGCACTCGCTCAATGCAGCCGCTCTGGCCTCGGCGCGCGTACCCGTTCTGTGTCACTCATGTCTGCGAGACCTTATTAGAAAACTAATAGGGTTATGCGACGCTCTCCACTAATAAATATCAGGGATATCCTTACAAATCCATTGAATCCCAAACTAAGCGAAGCGTGTATCGATGAGGTCGGAATAGGTAGTGCCTATTTACCTAAACTTCACGGGAGGACTTATTTAAATGTGGTTATAACCACCATAAAAAAATATTGATTATTATTAAATGGATATCTACACTATTATACATTTGACAAATGAAATGTCTGTACATTGAAGATATAAAAAAATGTAATGGACTATTTAGAGGTCACTGGATGGAAATATATTTGACTGTGTTAACGCGTCTATCTATTTCATAAAAATTTACAGTTTTTGTATGAAATGGACAGGCAACGCCATTAAGTCACAGCACATATCATGCAATCCCTTCAATAAATTATTTCTGTGAGTTTCGCCAGCTTGTGAGAAATGTCACGTCGCCGGCGGTCACTTCTACGCTGAATTTACGTGGAGACTAATTTCAAACGTAACACATCTCCCTGTGATTATATTTACACACAAAGTAGGTATAATAACTTTTCTTTCATCTGCTTTAGCGTCTAGTCTTTGACTGGATGACCAATGAGAAGACAAATGTGTATACTTGCGATGAGGTTCGGTTATCCTAGTTGGTTGCGCAATTGTCCACGAAAGCTAACAGTTGTGAGTTTGATATCCGACAAGGGCAAGTGTTTGTTTGACGAGCCTGAATGTTTGTTGTCTTTTAGGTCGATAAAGTCGCTATACCAGATAAATCGTATGGTAATATAAAAGCTCAAACATACGTTACACGTGCTCTCAACGAGGAGCGCAAAAAATATGACTTTGCCGCAACATTATTCTTTGCGACGTTAAAAGTTTTAAAAAAATAACTATGGAATTTGACGTAAGCACAATCATCTATATATGTAGTCACTCACCTATTATGAATTAAAACATAAATTACTTTTATCCACAAACCTACCAGCCTGATATAATTGAATAATAATCAAACCCTTTGAAATGGTAATTTGTGAGTTTCTGGCGTCGTCGCATCGGAAATTTCTAGTTGAAACGAATGCTGTACACGCCCACTCTTCCAAATTAAAGCTTTCTCCAAACTATTAAACGTGACAACCATGTCTTTAACTACAGCTATGCGAACACGCATGTACGTATGAACATTGCGGTTCACACTCAACACAATAGATAGCGCGGCCCAAGTGCCCGCAGCATACATATGGACAAGCGGTTCCATTGGTACCTATATATATGCCGAGTGACAGGCACACTTCGATACAAAGCCCCGATGCTCGACAGTGGAAAATATCACAGAACAAAAGATAACGAGTAGATATGCCAAGGCTGCCGTAAAAACGTTCATGTGAAAACAATTTCCACGACACGCGAGTTTTCGAGCTGGGTTGTGTTGTTTGATTATTAATTGACAGGCTTCATCGTAAAAATGTTTTACATGAATATTCAGATTCTCTTCTTCTTGGAAATTACTTTTTTAATGATACCAGGTTTTTCTATTAAATTTTAAGGCAATTGCATAGTGGTAAGCGCAGCGGTTTTGCACCACCATAAAGCTTGGGCCTTTTCTGGGATTATCACCGCCCCATCAAAGAATCTAATGTTCTCAACATAAGACATGAACCAACCCAAACACAATATAGGCTTCATGCACATGCATATAAAGAAATCGAAATCCTTGGATGACTAGGACATAAGTTTGTGTAAGTGACCGGGTAATATTCACGGGTACTTAGCAAGTCAGAACGTGATTGACCTCACGAATCACCCACTTTAACCGCTTGGGCCGATGGAAAAATACAGTCTCGAAGACACTTATACAATCGAACCGGCCCCGATTCTTGTAATTATTTCTGGGAGTTTTTTATCATTTTCCGCTAAAGAATTAATTAAGACAGAGTTACTCAACCATCGTTAGCAATTCCGCCAATTACCTTTAAAAATGTATTGAATTTTACTGATTCGGTAACTGAAACAATTACCATTCGGCACTAAACTGAGTAATTAATTACTTTTGATTTTATCCAAAAAATTGTGATCTTTTATGTGTTGCCATATAATATACACATAAGACCTTACCCAAAGAGTGCCAATTGGTCGATTATTTAACACACATAATTAGGGTAATTGATTACCTTTTCTTTAAGCGTCAATATTCTAAACGTGTACACGTTTAGAATATTGCTTCACGATACCGTCCGATCCATACGAACACAGATCCATCTCCTCAAAATTTCTGACTAACTCTTTGAAGACTCTGTTCTACGGTCCTTTACAGCTACTGTAAACATCAGGTTAAGCCACTTAGCTTTCATTGTGATAAATAGCTGGCCTGTCTAGCACGCTAAGTTCACTTGGAACTTCGAAAACTTAATAAAACGTTTGAGAAACCTGGATCTAAAATGGAGCCGAAATCATAACGAGCGGTCATAACATACGATTTTAACACAAAAGTAACTTGTAAATCAGAAATTTTCCTGCCGCGTCTAAAGTTAATTGAGATAAGGGTGACGCGGTGATCAAATTAGGAACTCGAGCAAAGTTAGCTCGAGTCTTGAAGCGTCGGAGCACATAAACCTGCTTATAACTTTAAACAAGATAATTAACTGTTACTATACATGAATCATGGGTATAATATTATGTCTTTATATATTTAATGACGAAAATACTAAAGTTGCTTAGAAGTTGTAAGGGTGATATAAAATTCATAGAAGAAGTCTCGATTACGAGGGTTGCTACTTATATATCCGGAAACAAAAAAACAAACAAACGTACACGGCTGAAAATAGTTTTATTGTTTTTCAAAGTATTCCCCTTGATGATCTATGCACTTTTGCATTCGCGTGAACCAATTTTTAAAGCACTTCTGCCACTCCGCCTGAGGTACCTCCATAACGTGTTGTTTGAATGCGTCGACAGCATCTTCAGCGGTCGAAAATCGTTGACCGCGTAATTTATTCTTTATATTTGGAAATAAATAAAAATCGTTGGGTGCCAAGTCAGGGCTGTACGGCGGATGACCCGTTAATTCCACATTTTGACCCTCCAAAAATAGAGTTGTTTCGCGTGACGTATGACAGCTGGCATTGTCATGATGAAGAATGATTCTTCGTCGCTGGTTAGTTTTACGAATTTGTTCAAATACTTCCGGTAAGCAAATGGTCGTGTACCACTCTGAATTAACCGTTCTACGGTTTTCTAGTGGCACTGTAGCTACATGGCCATTAATACCGAAGAAGCAGGCCACCATTTGTTTCAATGTACTTTTTGCACGAGTAACTTTCGTAGGGTTCGGCTCATTTTGAAACACCCATACCGTTGATTGTTGCTTCGTTTCGGGATCGTATGCATAGATCCAGGATTCGTCACCTGTATAGATGTTATAAACGGCTTTTGAGTCACCACGGTTATATTTTTTTAACATTTTATTGCACCATTCGACGCGAGCATGTTTTTGCTCATTTGTTAAGTTGTGGTGTATCCAACGCGAACAAATTTTTTTTACAGCCAAATAATTATGTAATATGCTATTAATGCTGGTCATAGAAATACCCAGAGTCGCCTCTATCTCGCGGTACGTAACATGTCGGTCGTCCATTATAAGTTTTCGCACAGCCTCGATATTTTGTTGTACAACGACCGATTTCGGGCGACCTGCCTTAACTTCGTCCGTAAGCATACTACGTCCACGATTGAACTCACTAAACCAGTGATACACAGTAGTTTTAGATGGGGCTTCATCACCAAAAGTTGAAGTTAGTTGATCTATGCACTGTTGTTGCGTTAAACCACGCCGAAAATCATAATAAATCATAGCACGAATATTTTCACGAGTGAGTTCCATTCTTGCTGCGAGATGACATTTAAAACCCGTCAAAAACAAAACACGAGCGTTAATAAGGAAGAAAAAATATACCTTATATACTTAAAAAAGTTCAAATTTTACCATGGCGGTCAAATATGCTATTTAAGAAGATTGTAATCCCGGTTTCCGGATATATAAATAGCAGCCCTCGTACAGATAGTGGACATGTCTTTACGCTGTTGAATCATGCTCAGTTGATTTTTTTACCGTCGAGAACTATAGACAGTTCACCCTTCTCCCTTATTTTCACCAATATACAAGATATAGATCAAGAGACAGAGCTGAAATATTTAAGCTACGCGTTACAAGTCACACAACCAGGACTGAAACAAGTGCAAAAGACGCCGGGAGTTCGGAGTCCTTCGCCAAGCATGCGCCCATTTTACAGGACTCCGCCTGCGCTTTCTTTTTCGGAGACGTGTTAAGGAGCGATTACAGTACCGATTGCAAACGGTATTGTCGCACGAAGTACCTTGCCGACGGCAGTGTCGCTGAACTCAAAAGTTCTATAAAATTAAATAAGGAATGCAATCGCAAGCATCGGTGCTGTCATGGGCGTAAGTTACACATTTGTGTAAGCAGGCATATGTACTAAACTGTTGATTAGTAGGTATATACCAAAGTCATGAAGCCTTATTTGAGTAATTGCCTAGAAGATTGCGAAGACAACAAAATGTCACTTGAAAATCAGGCGTGAATTATTTTCCAAAAATGCGGTCGATCGTGCCGTGCTCACATAGGACAACATATGCACCAAGACAATTTTCTTCAAGGCACTGTATACCTACTATCGTCTGTATTAGACGAATTAGCCAAACTTCCCTATAACGATTTATTGCCTGCAGATGCCGGGGGACTTCACTATGATTAGCTACGCCAGTTTTAGCTCCAACTACGAGTAACGTATGTTATATGTTGATAAGATCTCTGGTGAGAATGTTTGGAACCAGAGCCAAATTCGTAACCGATTGCCTAAACAAACGTCGAATCCAGCATTTGATTCCTGTATATTACTAAATAACCAATATCTTAATAAACATTTGATTTATAGAGATAAAAATAACTAACGTAAAAATATCAAGAGCAGTTGCTTTTGAATCAGAAAATAAAATAAATAATAGTACGTTTTCGTGGAATACAAGCGTGAGAAGCGAGGGTAATATATTAAGACGAGCAGCAGGAAATTGTAATGACAAGTCCTTCAAACATTGCAGGCATATTTCACTTTATTTTCCAGACAAAAACACTCTAATGTAAAAAATATTTATTTCTAGATTTCTCGTGTGACAACCGTCGCTTAGATTTGCTTCCCTGGAATCTACACTTTGTTATTTGTGGGCAAGATCGTGTTTACAACAACTTGATCATATGAGATATGACATTGCAAATAGTGTGGCGCAGTGGGAACGGAGCTAAAGAGATTATAATGAGGGCTAATTTTATACGCTAGGTTTTTAATGCATTCGGAGTAATACCCTGGTCTGACGCGAGGTTTAGGCGGGACGTGGACGAGGCGAGCTCATATCACGTCTCTTGCGTATAGCCGTATATGTAACTACATGCAAGAGGCAAGTATGCTCAATGCTCACCTGATACTCTTTTATTTTTATGATAATTTGCAGCATTTTTTTTTAACAAGTCAGCTACTGCATTCCATTAGCTGACTAGTCAAAAACGTATTCCGTACTAACCTGTTTATTCAAGGCGGACAGGTGTGAAAAGACGACAGTTTGTTTCATAAGATCCTACTCCCGGCTTCATGCTGGAACACGAATGGAATTGTTTGGCGACAAGAGTTATGCGCCTTGTATGTTAGCCAGATAGCACAAACTCAAAAATAGGCATGAGGCAGAATGTGCTAGTCAGTAATGTAGTACGTTTGCGAGCTTATTCTTTTAAATTATGTTGCGTTGCAACTTAGCGCCACACATACTCGTATCTATAAATCGAACTTAACTAGAAACAGCAAGTGACTACTGGCCACTGTTTAATATACGTAACTGCTAAACCGGCTTGAGTATATAGCTAATTTTAAAAGCAATGACCTATCATAGCACAATGGTTCACCGATGACAGATATCAGATGGAAGCAAAGTAATGGAAGTGACTTAAAATAGAAAGCTTGCATGGTTCTTGGGTGGTAATATTCTGAGCCAAAAAGATTGATCTCAATAAAAGAGAGCATTTTAGGTCTTCACAGTTAAACACGATCATTACACATTTTTTGGTAATATCTGGGCTACCAATGAAAGGAGCTTCAGTAGCATTGTCATTCGGGTGTTTCAAAGGACCCTTTTTGTGTCCGGGTAAAAAGTGTCATGAAACCAAGTAATTCATAAGATTTATGCCACTTTTTTACATTTGTGCGACAGCTTATAAGAAACCAGGTAGGGCACGAGGCCGGCTAGGTTGCGGATTGGCCGACATCGATGGAAACGAAGCCGAGTCGATGTCGCCTAGTCTTGGGAAACCGTAGCTCGCAATACTGGTCAACAAAAACACGCATGTATCATTAGAGATATACAAGCATATGATCGTTTGTTGTTGATAATAGTTATTTTTTATTAGCAGCGAACATTAATTTAACTGAGCTATCATTACACGCAAATAAACTTGAGTAATACATTAAACGAAAGTCTGTTAGTGAAAATAAACATGAAAACTACTTCTAATTAGATATATATATCATCTATTAGATTCGATATATATGACACTACAATTTCATAAAACCTTAACAGAAATGCTCGAACGCCCTGAGAATTGGTCCTCAAGCGTCAAGACAGATTCAATCGCGATTTTCGCTAACGTGCACGTTGATTCAGAAATCCATTACCAATTAATGATATAGGAACTGTGACAATGTGTACAGGATGAGGAAGTTTAAAGGACATAGAGGGATTTGACGTCAAGCACATTTATATCACAATGATGAAAGAAGAAACAAAAGAGTCGCACAATATCAGATAATCCTCTTGAGGTCCGATCCAGAATCATATAGGACTTAACGCTCGTTTGACTCGCGACCAATTCCATATGGTTATAATTATAAACGACACAATACAGAAACATCTAAAACGCAGTTTCTTTCTTATAATAATGGCCCAATGTCCCGTTAAGATAACTTCGATTCTGTGTATTCTCCGACAAACTAAAGTTCTAAGGCCTGGATGTTCCTCGAGAGGTGAAAGTTTGTGACACAGACTAATCGGCCGTGTCAGAGTGCCGCTTTTTGCACGTTTTGGCTAAACACGAAGAAAGTTTACCGCGGGGCTGCCAAGAGAGAACGCTCAGACGTCTGATCTGAGAGGTTTGTCACGCTTGGCACATAGTCACATATATCAGAAAACCTTAAAGTTAAGTTTTTAGCTTAAGAAGAAATAATTATAACATTCGAGTATAATACATAGGTACTGGTTGTTAGTGTCAGGTCTACTATCGGAAAGGGTAGATATCAAAGACTAAATAAGATAAAGAAGTTTGAGTGCCGAATAAATTGGTTTTCATATATATTTAGAACCGAATCAGTCTTCTGAGCAAAAGCGCGGTTCAAACAAAAAACCGAACGAAATAAGAGACTTTTGTGTTAGCTTAGACGCAATCTCATAACTCACATGCCTTCCACTATTGCGTATGGAAATAATGGATCTCATTTAATCGCTAGACTCGCAAGGCAGAGACTAGCATAAGAGATGGAGTCTTTCAGACTCGCTATAAAAGTGTTGCAACACCGGCAAGAGCCATTTTCTTAAATTGCTGCGGTGACGATCTTACCAGAATGTATCGCAATAGGCTCAAAATAATAAACAATGGAAGATAAATCACAACTGATTTCATAACGCATCCAAAATGTCATGTCAGGTATGTTACAGTTGACATGGATTGCGGGCCAGATGGTTATCATCTAGCGAGACTTATGAAACTGTTTATGTATGCAGGGATAATTAAAGTTGCATTATCGTTTCTTGATTAAATTACTGGTGATAGGAGTGATTAATTCTTCTATCTTCATATCGGTTGTAACAAAACAGACAGATGTGTCGATGATCGTGGTGACATTTCAAAATATTGATGTTATGTAATTCTAGGTCGTATAGCATTAACCAAAATAACTAGAACTAAGACGATGATGTAAGTTTCGGCGCATTTAACAAAGATAGACATTGGTAAAGACAGACTGATAACGTGAGATACCAGGGTAGCACGGACACGCGGAGTTTGGGCTTTGGCAATGTCGCAGTTAATGTGGCAACAACGCTTACGTAACAGCGGGGCGGAGGCGCGGGACGGGACATCAGGGTTACTGACCTCTATGGTCCGCCGGTGCCAATTCGCCCATCACACGACATCACGAAATCATTGCACAAACGATGCAAAGCTAACCGAGATGAGCGCGAACCTGTTAACCGGATTCTGTTGCCAAGGCGTTTTAAGTTCCACTTCGAATTATCCAAGTAATTCAAAATAATTTTAGTACGAAGAGGCAAGTTGCAGTAGCAGATGTTTCTAAGGCCACATACTCTTGAGGCTGTAAATAGCGACCACAACCCGGACGAAGTCCGTTAACTTAAAGACAACACAAACAGCAACCGGGGAATATAATTATTACCAAAGCATAATGGCCGCCACAGGAAACACCTTGAGGTTCCCAACTTAATCAGAACAGGAAGACGAGACGAAGAACGAACAAATCGCTGGTATCTGACGACATCCGGGAGCGTAGCGTTTTTCCAGCAGTTGTAACGCTGCGCACGAGTTTTTTCAACGATTGTGCAACGATCCGCGAAATCAGCACAGCGTAAGAAATTGGACGAGTGGCAACGTCGCAACAATGTAACAAACGTGACTTTGAAAATTGATCGAGTTGCGAAACGATTGCGCGAAATCACTGGTAAAAACTAGCTGCTAGCTAGACCAACGGTTCTGTAAAAGGCTGCAGATAACGTTATATGTCAACTTTTTAACTGGTAGATTTGAAATTGCAGTCGTGAATCTTGTAACTGGGGAAGTTGGTTAGGGATCTCATTTGCCTTCCGGAGTTAAATTGTAATCTGGAACTCGAAGCCAGGTGGAAAGCAACCGAGTTAAGGTAATTTGGCAAACTAGCCGGACGGGTGGTTATCGCATCGCAAACAAGATCTGGTACCGTACCTTCGCGGTGGCGCAACGTCGTATAAGTGCTGGTGGTTCCAAGGCGTTTAAGTCGTTATGAATTATATCGCGGCCGTGCTCATTATTGACAAAAAGCGGTCCGGGCGCCTTGTCACAGACTCCATTTTAATAAGCCGAATCTGACAGTACCGCTGCAGTTATTTCCATCTTGTTTCCAACGCTCTTGGAGAAAATAAGACTCGGTCACATTCATTCAACTCGATTACAGAATCTTTACCTGCTCTCAATTTGGATCAAGAGATAATCAAACTAGTTTTAAGTTCTTTTTTGTATTTTGTAGTTCACAGTGCCTTGGTTTCTACTGTAATGCTGTGTAACTTTTTAAATAATAAATAAAATAAATAAATAAATAATGATATCTTTTTCATTACATTTCAAAACACATAATTTCCCGCACGCGTTCCACCACGCGTTCGATAAGAAACTTCCACACAAAAATTCACAGTGGAGTTCTAATCGGAATACAAAGTGTGTTAATGATAACCAAAATATTCGCAAATTTGGGGTCGTAGCGTAGCAGGAATAAACGCACGACTTGGCAACGTCGTGAGGCCCGCATACACGTAGCCAGTCCGCTCGTGTAAACAAACACTATTGCGTCACAGCGCCCGCCAGACAGAAACAAGCCTAATATAACCGCTTGATAAAACACTAATCCGAACGTACACGGCTTGCTGATTACATTGTTATTCACGAAATTTTCGCTTTACTAGTAATTTGTAGGCATTTCATTTAGTGAAATACTGGCCGGGCTGGGCTGGTAGGGTAAATTCGCAAATTCCATTAAAAGTACTTCCATTTCGTATACCGTTGTACCCTGAGTAATTCCCGCCATTTATCGCAATGTAACAATACATTATGTATATAATTAAAAGGGATCAAGTACAATGCTCGCATCGAAGACTCGCATGCATAATCTTGTACTTGCATTACCTTCACTGATTGCAATAAAAAACTGCATAAAATCGACATGAAATTAACTCCAGAACCAATAACATTCCCATTCATGAATGCAGTTCGAAATCTTCCATTCCTATCATCCATAAAACAATACCTTCCAGCTCTTTAGCAAAAGGTCGTAGAAGCCGTGGAATAAATACTACAAAGAAGTCTCTTCGTAACAGGAGTAGAGTAATTTATTTGGGATCACGTTGGACGGTCACGGGGCGCGCCGTGTGCCACGTGGTGTGCCGGGGAGCGTGTGCGGCAAATTTAATCGGAAAACAGTATATCCAGTATACCCACGATTACGCTGTGTTGTCACGTGATGGATCAGAGGCGTCAGCTAGACGTGCGCGTGGAGAAAAATTGAAAATATCTAGACTATTTATAAAGTTGTAAAAATGAAAGGCCTGTACAGACAAATAGGTAGATTCTTTGTATGTGTCGTTGTGGCTTCATCACCTCAAAACTACTCAACAAATTGCACCTATTTTGTGTACACGGATAGCTGGGCATCCACAGATGGTTTAGGATACGTTTTAAAAGAGGGTTGTGATTTTTTCCTCCGCGAATAAAGTTGGAGGCGCCTTCTAGTAAGAAATACAATGGTGATCTATTTTGAAGTGGCAAATAGGTTTAATCGCTATGTGATGTAATTTCCTTGGTAGCTTTTTTATCAAGGATTATTCTTGTACTTTATGCCCGCAGTAGTCTCAGTCATCACAAAGCGCTCAAGAAAAACCGGCGCTAGTTTATTTCTAAAGTCTTTACTGGGTCACGTTTAGTATGTATTTGAGATAGGACGCCTAATACGCTGCTGCCCGCAATAGAAAGAGGCTCATATTTTATCGCAGCCTGGAATCAATCGACCACAGTTCATTTCTGTTCCAATCCATATGCCAATGCCAACGTAACTCTGTCCGTCTGTCTGCTACCTTTTGACGCTTAAACCGCTGACGGGATTTAGTTTGAGATAGACATGGATAGTTTTCATCTCGGATATCATCCCTTAAAGGGATGAATACGGGGGTGGGAGTTGTTTGCGGAATCAACTATCAAAACATAAGCTACTCAGATGTGTAACGCGGGCAAAGAAGCTCCAAGTCCTCTTGAATTAGCACCGCAATTTTTGGAAAGGAAATTCGATATTCCGGTAAAAGTAGGCTCCGAACACAATAAAGGACCGTAACAAGATTTCGGTGCGTTGTAAAGCAAAGGAAGGCAACGAGGCGGATACTTTCAACATTGCCCCAGATGCGGCTAACGGTGCGGAGACCATCTCGCGACAGATGTGCGAATGCATATTGCAATTGGCGATAATTGTGAAAAGTAATCCCTTTTCAACTCAATACGTTGCATGCGTGGAGGCGACAATGCGTTTCATTTTTTAAATTTAATCTGCGACCCGTTTAAAATGGAAAGCTGCAATATTTGACGTACAAACAGTTTTTATAAGCATTTTTAAAGTACTCCGTTGGTAAATGTAGTAGCTTTTTTTCTGATTTCAATCTACTTGTAGTAATCACTGATTTGAAATTCGGCATACATATTACACATAAACGAAACTGTACAGTAAAATACACTGAAGAAAAACATTTTTCCTCAAAAAATCCCTCGTAAACTTATATATACTGCTTGGAAAATGAAATGGTTCGAGTAATTTAAAACATGATTAAAGGCCCAGATTAGAAAGATTATAAATTAAAACAGCTATCCGTATGCACGCTGCAGCATAGATCAATCATGTAAGACAGGGCGATGATGATTGATCTATGGTCGGATTGGTCGAGCGTCCATTTTCTTTCAGCTTTCCAGAACTCGGCTACACTGTTTTAACGTTCTCTCTTTGTAAAGGTTTCAAACATCAGTTCGGATTCCCGTCGACAAAAGAACCGAGATCGTGTTGATGTATGTTATTTGTTCAATGTTTTCGCTGGTATTTTCACAGGTAGCATCAGATCTTCGATGCTTATCGACTGATCGGATTTCGACATAAATAGATTTGCCCACCGAATCGCGCGTCATATAACTATAATTCTTTTAAATGATTGATTATGTGTTAACCAGCTAAAAAGTTCAAAGTCTAGACGATAAGGCAGATTATTTTACTCCGACAATAACCAAGAAACAATAATATCCACGAATTTCAACAGCAATAAAGAATTTTTCAGTCAAGAGATTGCTTCTCTTAACTAAACATTTCCATGATATTGTAGTGAATAAATTATCTCTAAAAATATATTGAAACTGTTCTGGAATCAAATCGTGTCGACTCACATCGGTCCACGGATCATTTGACAAGATTTTCCATTGGAAAATAATAGTACAAGGACTAAGCATTTTCCATGGAAATTTTACGCTTCATTTGATTCAGAACCGCACCCTGTGACACGCGGACCGACAGGCAAGGCAAGTGATGTGGTAAAATACATTCAATATTCATCAGCCACACGCTATGTATGACTATGACGTCCAATTTAATTAATTTGAAATATGCTTGCTTCGTTAGGACAGTCACTCATTTTAAAGCCATTCGACGTAATTACTAAGCGATATCGTTGATAATCAGTATGCTAATGTGATTTATGAAGATATTCGCTTGCAATATTCCATAAATAAGGTCGATGAATGCAGATTTGAAGCCCTGATGCCGACCGATAGACTAGTTTTCAAAGGTCGTTCGGTTGGAGTCCGTATCTTATTTTATTGCAGAGAATGATACTATAAACAGTAACATAAACGCTATTATATTCCTTGCATGCCAAACGAACGAGTTATGTTTGATTTCACCGATAATTTAGTGTTTTGTTTCATAAAACGCGAAGTAATGTAGAAGTTAAGCACGGATGTCTGAACCTATCATATCAATAATAACGACGATAAAGAACATTATTATGCTGTAGCTGATATGAAAAATGTAAATGAAAGATGTTATTGTAAACTCGTGTTCGGTCTATAAATTTCACTATGTAAATACATATATTTTTTCACTCGAAGTGTTTAATTAAAGTTTAATAATGAGACTGAAGGAACTTTTTATACGAATTCACGGCTCGATTTGCACCTATTCCAGCTCAATTTATATTCAAGTAATCAGAAGAAAATACGTATGATAAATTGATATCTGATAATAAAATGATGTCCAGCAAACGATACGAATTGATATGTACCTACAAATACGCTTAATTCCGACGGTAAAATAAACTATTTTTAGAACATTTAGTTATTTATTTTTAAATATAACGTTGTGTATTAATCAAATCCAAGACTATTTCAGGGGCGTGACTATCTTAGACTACCTACATTAAAAAAACCGGCCAAGAACATGTCAGATCATGCTCAGTGAAGGTTTCCGCAGCCGTTACCTACAACCTTCCAACATATAATAATTTTAATATTTTCTTCTGTTTCCGCGATTATTACTCATTGAAATAAAACAATTTAACGGATTTTATCGCGTATATTATCTCATTTTAGTTCCCGACGTTTCGGAAGCTTTCCAGCTTTCCATGGTCACGGGAGGACTGAGAAAAGATGTATTTTCCTCTGTCTGTTTTATTTCAATACAATAATTTTATTTTCAGCTTCTGTTACATGTATGCGCAACATATTATCTGCCTTTTTCGCAATGTCGTAAATGGAAAAGAGTAGACATTATTTGTCGCGTGATAACGGGTGGCTTTTTTAAGAACCTGACTTTGAACTTGATATGCCCGGGTCGACCTTAAGTAATCGGATTCATTGTCGGGATCGTAAATACCCACAAACGAGAATGCCATCTGCGACCACTTGACATAAAGGAGAGGGACGCAGTGCGCAAAACAGATAGTCGCTGGAGGTAGGTTGAACAGGTTAAACCTGGCTTGTGACGTGGGTGAGAGTGAGAGAGAACCGGACAAGGGGAAAAGAGTCACACTTGTGCTAGTACTAACGTCCTTACCTTGTAGCCAGTGTTATCGGGACCCGCGTGTTGCGAGAGTGGGCTCAGCGCGCGGCGCTTTTTGGGCTGGTGGCGGGCCGGCGACACGGCCGGCTGGTACTCTGGCTGGCTGGTTGGCTGATTGCGATATTGCGCCGTCGGCTCCGGGTACATGACATGCATTCCCTGGTGAACAGAAAAAAAAGTTTAATACCGATACAGTTCCAATATGTCAACTTATGCATTAAGTTTTTCTTGTGGGTCTCAGATGCATTCCACAGTGGAAACTCAATTAAAAATTCGCTCATTACCTTAGGAATAGCTTATAAAAGCTGCTGCTATATTTCGTTCGACATAGAATTACATATATTCGATGGCCTCATAAAAAATGTGGAGCTTGAGAGTACGGACGTTTTTGCTATTCGGCTGCATTGCAGTCTGTCTTATTAGATGTTCAAATACCTATTATACGTGCAATTTCATTTTGTGTTCCAGGTCTATTTTAACTATTATTTAGATTTTTCTGGTATTTTGCGCAAAATTAAGATATTCAAGATATACACGATTGGAACGAGTAACCCGGCACATTCTAAGTTAGAATGTGCCGGGTTTCTAACCATCGAATGTAGAGCATAATTAGAGCATATAAAGTGGTATAACATGAAGGCCGAAAACGCGTAATTTTTGAGATATTAATTATTTTTATAAATTCATAAATCTCAAAAGCTCATGACTAACACGCCTTAATGATGTGATATAGCCACTTATTTAAAACTTTTATACACAGAAGCAGTACTTGCTTACTTTTTGGCCATTTTGTATTAAATTTTACCATCCAATTATCGTTATTTTCTTTAATGAGGGTAATTCTTCAGGTTTAAGTCAAATCTTAACACTCGAATTTATAAAAATAACAATTTCTCGTTAAAAGTTTTTATAACTGAACATACCAATGAGGCACTAAACTTGATGGTTAAAGTTTGTAGGGTTACTCGTTATATACGACAGGGTATAACCAAAAGAAAAAGTTAAAACAGAATGTTAAACAAAGCACAGTGATAAACGGCAAAAGCATTTTTCTCTTTCCGTTTCACATTATTTTAAGACATTCGCCGAAATAGGTATCGGCCAACCAGACACGTATGGATGCAAGTGAGAAAACTTGGTATTCGTCGGTTTCTGACACTTGTGTTTGTCATTTGCGATACGTTTAGCATATTTTTGTTCAAGACGAAAGTGGTGATATTTTTCACGGTAACACATTTATGTTGCTCGTGTGGTTCACGAGTTTTTTTGACATTTTTATGAACAGACAACATTCGGATATTTTACAACACGAATAAACGTGTCGAGATGTACTGACGTAGTTGGGGAAAGAAGCGACGTAAAAGATTTATCACGTATTCATCCGATCTGTAAATATATAATTGTTTGATAGTTGTTACACATTTTAATTAATGTCAGAACATTTCCAAAATCCACAAACTTGAAATACAGAATTGGAGAGAAACCACGAAAGTGTTTCAAAACATTAATTACTCGCCGAACACAATTACAACTTGCCCATTTCAGGTGTTTATTATAATTTCCAAAACGGACGCCATTTTCATAACCATAGTCGCGAGAATCGTCGGACCGACGAACGTAGGGGCGATTTTAATATTTTCGGCTTTGCGGCGAAGCAATATCGCAGATTGCGCCATAAAATCGAGTTTTCATTTGCTAAGAGCCGTCATTACAATGAAGCATGTCTCCGTAACGTGACTTCTACCTGTAAAACCATGGATGCATATCCAAAACAACTTAAGTGCAAAGGAAACTAAGCCGTTGCATGGCTTTAAATTGGCATGAAAATGCGCAAGTTACGAACAACGGCAGGTTATAATGAGAAATTGAAAAATATTAAGATCCTTGCCGTTCTTGGCCGGGTGCCGAGCGCCGAAAGACAAATTGTAAATTGATGTACACCGCAGACTTTCAGGGAAAATTGCCATACCTAAAATAATTCATATCTTTAATATTGACTCGGGGATTATTGGTGATGTTAGAGCACATAGGATAAAAATTACTAATAAAACAGGCGTGACAAGGCAAACGATCTGTATTAGCCGTATTTTCTTTTTTGTGGCCTCAGGTATAGCTCAAAAACGCACTGCTTTAACGTTCTATTAAGCACTATCACATTAGTTATATAGTGTGCATAGAATACGAGAAATGACCACAAATATTCAGATAAAAATATCTGTAATTTTCTAGATTAAATGTTAAAGTTTTAATTAAAAAAAGTTTATAGCCACAGAATGCTAAACAGACCTGGCCCAAGGAAATATGAGCGGATCAAAACAATCTAGACTTACAATGAAACCCGATTCTCCTTGAGTGCGAGACAAAGAATTGCGCAGCCCGACGGAACAGCAAAATCCGCTTATATTATAATAAAATCGGACCAGCCTTGTGCAAGGTTTCTGCCGCTTAGCTCTGCTTTATGCATGGCCATTCGATACACCAAACTGTACTGAGATATGGTGTCGCTATTGCATATGGTCACTTTAACTAGCTGGTGTCGCTATTAGTATTACCTTTGAAGTGGCAAATCAAAGTGTGGTTATAAATATCTGTTACATTTATTTAACCTTCATACCTTTGAGATTTGATCTTGAGCTCTATCTTGCAACATTTGAATTTGATTTTCGGAGGTTTTGTACATAACTTGTTGATATGTGTGTTTGACTAGAGTGGATCTTAAAATTATTGAGGATACATTAAATCAGTACAGCAACGTCATCGTGAAATCATGTATAGCTAGCTACATGTCTTTAAAAGTTCAGTCAAATTTCGATTAGTCATTCAATGACCTTGAACCTCAATTGCGGATATATAAACACGGAAAAAAAGGTTCCAATTAAATTATCTTAAAAGTTTAATTCAATGCCAATTTTCGCTTTTTAAACCTTATTAAGAATCGATTGTCAAAGTACGGAGCTGCTAAAGTGAAGGAAATGCGTAATATGATAATATTATAAGTTTTAACTTTTTTTTCTAATTGGGTTTTTTATTAGATAAACCTTTTGTCCCAACAAATTCCCGAATAATTCTAGCCAAAAATAGAGGCTACATACATTCAGGTCAGATATTTCTTCACGTCATACACTTTAATTATAATTCTGCCTGCAAATAATGGCAAATCAAAATAGTTTCATATTAAGTTATCAAACTATTAAAACTCGTAGTGCCGCCATTTTTCACACAAGACGCGAAAGGTTTTCCGAAACAATAATGTCATAGCGTCCGCAATAGCCATAGCCGGCAAATCGGCATAGCGTGCGGAAGCCAGCGGCAAAGATATCCTATGATCCTATTGTTGGCGCGAGAACAAAGGTAACTCGGCTGGCTATCGCGCCCATCGGCTTTCTAAACGGGACGTGGGCGACCCGACCCGGACAATTACGGCAATGGACGTTCAATCCGACTTCGGGCTGTTCGGGACTATGTGATGGTAAATACAGCACTTAAGAGTCCCCGGTAAGCTCGGTTCTCCATACAAACGTAGTTACGCTCTCATTTTAAAACGACTAGCTAGTTTGCTCTGAAACTTTGTACTTAGAATAAGTTAAGGTGTATCCAGGCCTGTAATTAGTTTATGTAGCTTCAGATACCATAGTAAAAAAAATACAGCGAATTTGTGTTTTTCTTACAAAATTTGTTTTTGCTGTATTTCGTTTGTTTCATAAACTAATTACAAGCCTAGATATACCTCATGTCATTGTGTATGCAATGTTTCATTACAATCCAACACGTAGTTTCAAAATGAGAACGAAACGCCGTTTGTATGGGATGATGAAATTTGGCCGGGCTTGCTGGGGACTCTTAAATAATAATTCTATGGAGAAAAAACTATACCGGCCAACTATCTTGGCAAATGAAGAACTGGGGCGATGCTCAGACGCAACATTCAGACCCTAAACGGGCGTAGAGGACTAGACAAGGACCTGGCTTTTTATGGGCACAGTTATCTATATAAGATAGCAACGGGCGAACGATAATAAATGGTACGATTAAATATTTGGTCTTTATTATCGTTGTTGTACGGCTATGTGCCTGTTTAACTTAAGGCCGAAACACACCGGATGCGTGCGCAGCACGTGCACGTGCGCGTGTGCGTGGCGTGCGCGTTGTATCGTATGAAATGTCATAGTACATGGCACACCGCTTGCGTGGCGTGTACGTGCGCGTGACTTGCACGCAACGCAGCTCCGTCGAGACAAACCGGCTGCGTGCTGCGTGCACGCGCTCACGCAGCGCAGTGCTGTAATGACGTTGTATTTACCGGCGTTCCCTATGAGACGGCGAACCGAACAGGTCGGGACACGCACTGCTCGGTGCTGCGCAGGTGCTGTACAGCTCTCTTGTATTTATTTACAACTTGGCCGGGGCGCGTGGAGGTTTTTGTAATGGATTGTCAAATAAAAGGAAAAAATATAGAACCTGTGCGCAAATACGAATGTATTTGTAACCAAAAACACAAACATTATAAAAACTCGCCGTATAAAAGCTTGTTATGGGAACTAGCCTTCCTGTAGTTCGTACCATTTTTCAATATACAAGGCTCCAATAAACCATGGAGTTCATCAAAAGAAGCTCTGGACATATGAATATACCAAAAAAAAACGATCTTCATACGATTCTAGGTCGCGACACAGATTGTGATATTCACTGTATTTATGTCTGCTTGCATTTATGTCATGAACCCACAGTCTTTTTGGCGCTGCACGAGTTTTTTGAGTTGAAAGTAGAAGCAGTAAAGCTTCTTCTTCGTTTAACGAACTGCTATCGAGCATAATGAAAAAAGTACGCAAAATAAAAAGGCGGCTAGTCACGCAATGGTGCTGCAGCGTGCGCCACCGTTGCGTGCACAGCTCTGCAGCACGCGTGCGCAGCTCTGCGTGCGCAGCTCTCGGTTTGACAAGGGTGCTGTGCACGCCACGCACACGCACGTACACGTGCTGCGCACGCATCCGGTGTGGCTTGGCCTTTTAAGTATCGAATGTCATTTAATTGTCTGGAATTCACACTACACTGTTAAAGTATCTTCATGAAATGGCGAGTGTTAGTTAGTAAAGTTGTTGTAATTTATTCTCAAAAGATGGTGAAGGAAGGTTATTTAACGATACTGAAAACCGAATATAAAGATATCTCTCACTCCCGCTAGGTAACGAAAACTCAAATAACAGCAATTGAACGTTATTACATAGATACTCATCAAACGACCGCAGAACCTCAGGTGAAGGTCAGCAAAAAAATAGGGTAAGCGGCGACTTCGTGTGGCAATTTTATACCAACTTAGGTATCGGTCTGAACATCAAATTGCCTGCAAGTGAATTGAAGTAGGCCTCAGTAATTATACCTAGCCGTGTTGTAACGTACTGTTAGTACGCGTTATGTCGAAAACGTGACGACAGCATTTGTCTGACAAAGACTAATCACACGTTATTATCGCCGAATGTTCAACAATGCTTTCTTTTTTTGGCATCGGAAGACGGAGCACCGAAAGAGTATTATGCCAAAGTGTACCTTTAACGTTCAAAAGATTAATCTTGCTTATTACGGCACAAAGCGGTCCAGCGTTTTGTAACAGAGCCAAAAACCATTTAGGGAGTCGTAACTTTTTAAGACAAATATTCACAAATGTTTTGCGTTTTAAGAAGGTATAAACGAAATTGGTTGACGTAAAAGGCCAAACGTGGAAGTTACAAGGTGAAAGTTGCAAGGATATGAATCATTTTAAGTCTCTTGTGCAAGTTTCTTTTAACGCAAAAAACTAAACTCGCACGCGTTTCTGTTAATTTCATTAGTAAACGAGCAATTCTTGTATATATAAATGTAATTGGTTTCTCGGAAACAGTTCTAACGATTAGGATGAAATTTTCCTTTCGAATTTATCTAGATAGGATACACCTTCCAAGCAAAGCTTTATATTATTTATACGAGAAACATTGGAGATGTTTCATTGCGTTGTTTGAACAAGAATTTTGCAAGGTGTTGATTACGATTATACATATTAATATTATCTATACGCTATATAAATGTGGCAGTGTTCTTATGGGTTTGCCCATCCAATATTTCGAAAAATATACTGCTCCAATTTCACCGCGACTTACGCTACGCACGCTTTCACAAAACCCAATACATTTTAATATCCTTCTTTGCAATGCATCACATGTAACTGTATGCCTAACAATAACGATTTTGAATAATTTGGCAAACAATTGTACATACCTATCTACTCAATTTTAGTAAGAGACTGAATTGACTAGTATGTCTGCAAAGTATGCAAAGAATAATGAATCTCATTCAGCAAGCTTCTGTGTCTTCATACCAATACCTTTATGAGTTGGCTGGAATAACACAGTTAATTTATAAATCATTTTCCGCTCCAGAATAACAGAATAATACACTAGGTAAAGGCATTCCCAGGAATTTTCCACCGATAGAACGGACGCAAAGAGCATTTGAGCGAAGGAATATAACGAGGAAAAGGAAAAAATAGCTAACTCGTGCAGAAAAACCATTAATTACAACCGGACGTGTATTGCTAATTGAAAGAAAGGCAAAAGACCAGAAAGCGATGGTTTTTACAGCTGGTCACTCCCAGTTTAGCTAAGTTGGCACCTATAATTTAGGTTTCTTTAAACCAAAAACAACATGAGGTTATTGATCTAACTACATCTTCGATCCCGATAGCCACATATCACCAAATGTCACTGAGGGTCAATCTCTGGCCAGTTTCTGAATTTAAAAAAAAGAGCTGTGTACCTACTCCCGATCACGCTTAGTTTGCACGTGATGTGTACGCTGTGGCATACAAACGGGGTGCAAACTTATCTTTACTCTACGTCGGTACATTAAATATGTAATGCCAAAGTTTGCGCACTTGGTAACTGTACTGTCTAACGGGCCCGGCGACATTTCACGTTCGCTACGAGCTCTCGCGCCGACCTTTATTGGTAGGTGCTGTCGAGACTGTAACTACGAATAAAATGGATAGTGATTATCTTGCACACCACTATGAAATTATAATATCCAGTTACCAGGGTCATGATTCCTAGAAAAATCTTAACAGGATGTACCTACGATTTGCCTAATTGTAAAGGTCGCTCCACATTCACGCAAGAATCTCGCGAGGAAGCGAGAAAAACAAGAGAAACGTGAATGTGAAGCAGACTCACATAATCTTCTCGGCTTCTCGGCGGTTTTTCGTAGTTCTCCAAATTTTGTTGATTTCTTGACGCGAGCAAAGGAGAGAGGACGCAAGAACATACGATAACTTGAAAAACAAGATAATCGTGAATGTGGTGCATAGAAGTTCTTTCCGAGATTCTCGAGAAATCTCGGCGAGGATCTCGCATAATGTAGAGTGAACTTAATGCCCACATTGAAAAGGGCCGCCACCATAAAGCTATCTCTCGGTGGAAAGAGGAATAAGACTAATATGAAGATTAAATATTCTATGTTGGTTTAATTTTGTCCCATCCCATGTTGTTTGACTCTAATACCTATGAAAGTTTGCAACTTTACTTCAACAAAACAAAATTCTTGAATAGGCTCAAACTTTAAACTCTTGATTTTAAATTTAGCTACAATAGTTATTTTACTTTTTATTTATTTTAAATGAACCAATTTTAACGGATTATGTTGCTTATATTATCTCATTTGAGTTCCCGACGCTTCGGAAGCTTTTCAGCTTTCCTTGTTCATGGGTTGACTGAGAAAAGATATATTTTAAAATTGTTTTATTTAAATGAGTAATAATCGCGATAGGCCGATAACGGAAGAAAATATTAGGTATACATATTTTGACTTTATTGCACAACACACAACAACACAAAACTAAGTACAAATGGCGGATTTAATGCCAAATGGCATTCTCTACCAGTCAATCATAGGGCCAAACAGATATGCATGAAAATGGTGCAGTGGGAATCATTTAGTACTGAGAGCTCTCAGCATTAGGACACAAAAGTAAATAATACATACATAATTACTTATACCTATACTATTATATAATAAATTTTACATATACAGTCTTTGGCATAAGTAATCTCAATTTGGGATTATCTTATTATGGTGATAATGTATTCATATTTTCATCTTAATAAAGGAGAATGCTGCTTAAGAAGCATTCAAGCATTCAGAGTTGATGCTAGACAATGCATTTGTTAGTTTAGAAACTCAATTAAACTTACTTATGGAATTTTTTGTTCATAACTTACATGAGCTCTAAGGCAATAGTATTTATTAATTGTCCTTTTCTAAAACTCATAGTAAATCATACACTTTTGATGAACATTCCCTTCTTGGTTGTTCTAACTAAACCCTCTATTTTCTTGATTTACAGACCACCCCTGATTGTACAAATAGTCTGTAGCATGCATAACACCAAATATATTGTAACATGTATATTCTTTTAGGCATAAAGATGTGTGAAAATATATATTACATATACATATTTTTTATGACACAGGAGGCAAACAAGCAGATGGGTCGCCTGATGGTAAGCGATCACTGTCGCCCATAGAAACTTGCATCACCAGAGGAGTCACAAGTGCATTACCGGCCTTTCATATATATGGTGTTATGTATGCCACCGACTATTTGTCGCTGACTGAACTTCATATACTAGAAATTTAAAATTATTATTTTTGTCTGACCTTTTCATACATGTAGATATACCACAGGCTGTAGATACAGACGATATGACAATCAGGGCCTAATTAAGGCATAGAGATACCATCTAACCAATGTGAGTCGCAGAGAACTCTCGTTAAGATATTTAGGGGTCTATGGCAGGGGCATAGATCCCTAAACATCTTAATCAATAAATATCGGCAAGCTCCGAATAGCGAGCTACATGCGGCTCTTTGGAAGTGAAGCTGAGGCAGTATGCCTGCAAAATGTGAGCAGTATGTTTTAACTACACACCAAAACAAAGCAGAACATTTATTGAAATAGTGTAATATAGAAAAAAATATACAGTTAATTGTAAAATAATAGATTACATTCCTAGCAACTTTTGCATTCACATTATCTCCCAGACCGGGCCTCTTGCTACGCTACTTTTAATACCATTTAAAATTGGGTGAATGAGTGGTTATGATTTAAGAGTGCCCGTCAGCTCTCAGAGCCAAAATAAACCAAATGGTTGGACATCTGCCAAAAGTTAGACCAAAATAGAATATTATTAATTGTTGGTGCAATTATTGAATCACTTAAAATTAACTTATAAGCTGAATTTGAAGGGTAAAAGTACGTGTTTAGTTTTAATCATTATTCTACTATACTATTCTAATGTAGATAATCGCACATAAGAGTTTCAATAATAAATAAATAACATTAGAATGGGTGTTAAAACGCTCTTTCCAAAACAACCTGCCGCTTACCACGTTGCAAGATTCCAATAAGAAAGGTTATAACATCTAAAAATAAGCAATGTCGTATGTTTACGCTGTTGACAGCTGGCCCTCAAGCTACAAAATACCCACCAAGTAAACATACAACAGCGCGAACAAGCCGTATTGGAGCTAACAGCAGTTTCATTAGTAATACAAACAGAAAACCAAAAGATTATGAGAGAAACTCACACGTCAATAAGCGGTGAGTATCGCTGGCTCGTGTAGAAAGCACCGCTCGAACAGCTCACTTCGGCGGGAACCAGTATTTTCCACTCGGGTTTCTACACCCGGAAACCACTACAATACATCAAGCCTCTTCCTCACCTCTCTAAGTCAAATTTCTGACTGTAGGATCCCACTACCATGCTGAAAGAAACACGAAATCGGACAAAGGGTCCATCAAAACACAGCCATTTTGAATCCGTTTCTACAAAATGTTACGTGTTCCAACACTGTCTAGTGTTTATGAATCCGCAAAATAATAAACACAGCTATCCGTTCGCACTCATTTTGGAGATTTAACACAGTATAAACTACCACTAAACATTTCACACACTTTGGGTACGATTTCACTTCATACTTTCGCACACACCCGTTCACATCGCACAGTCCGTCGAGCGGAAGCGACGAACTCACACGAATGGAGCTGCGGGTGGTGGTGCGATGGCACTCTGTCAGTGTTGTCAGCGTAATATTATAAATTCTACTAAACTCACCCGTAAAATGGTTATTTTATTTGCGTACGAAGATATAAATAAACTAGTAGAAGGCACCCGCAACTTCATTCGCGGAGGAGGCAAAAGTCATAATCTCTTTTTTTCTTCAGCGTAATCGGATAAAAAGTAAACCATCTGTGGATGCCTAACTACCCGTGTACCAAAAATAGTTGAAACCTGTTAAGCCGATTTGGCGTGATGAAGCCACAAAGACACATACAAACAATAAAAATAAACCTTTTCGATTCTCTACCCTTCCAATAGTCCGTTACAATCATTTTTTTGATATATCTTCAATGTACAGACATTTCATTTTTACAACTTTATAATAATATAGATCTTTTAACTAGAATTAGAAGCACTAGAACACTAAAAAGTACTGAGAATTTATGACGTATCTTAATTCAATAATTGTTTTTTTTAAAGAACAATATGAAAAAAATTCAAGAGTAGAAATATTTAGTAATGCACTTTAATTACTTTTATTGCCTATATATATTTTTGGGTTATCAGTGTTATCACAAGCACTATAATTAGAAAATATATAGGCTAGTAGAAAATTCATTACGTGACAACATTTGTATAACTGTCATACCATAGACAAGCTAAACAGAACTATGACGTTTAGGGTTATCGAAATAATAAATAAAAATGTTTTATGTAACTATAAATGCAATTCATTAAGTAAAAACAACAATGTGATCTATTGAAGCTAATCAATTATTAATTATTCGTATTATTACATTTATTCTCAATAGAGCATAGACAATCATAATGGCGGCTTTGTACCTACTACACGCGCGATATTCAATTTGATAAATTCGTTGCTTGGCAACGCGATAACAATCCACCTCGCACAGTAGTTTTCGGGCTTTTTTGATGGTTGGTCGGCTTTCGTATAATTTTACAAAACATCCGACACATGGTTAATCTAATTAAATGCTAGTATTTAATGTTTTATCTCGTAAGGTTACTTTAATATATTTTCAATAACAGTGGTGTTCAATATGCTGTTAATGTATCTACGGACGTGATAAAAGTTGACTAATACGGTGTTGTGGAACTTTTGGTAAACCATGTTAATAGTTCACTTGTTATTTATAATATTTAGTTATTTTGTTTTATACAATTTGGCTGATGAATATGAGAATGATGAAAGAAGTAAGTACCATATTTCATTACATTGCAATTATTTCTGGGGTCGATTCAAATCAAATAACCAAGAAGACAATCATAATGTGGATAAATTATTCATAGATTTAATAAACCTTTGTGGGGCACATGCACGGTACCAATTTTATCTAATATAGGTGAGTATCAGCCCCTAATATACTTTATTAATATATTTATTGCTTAGCTTAATTTACTGTAATACAGAACTGATTTAGTAGTTTATCTGCAATTCGATTATACTTACTTAATGTTTTTATAATGAGATTCCAGAAAAAAAATATTGTCTCACATTTCCACTATTACTCATTCAAAATCTATATGAAAGGCACTAATCCAGCAAAACATTATCAAAGAAATAATACATGGCACCAATTATAAATGAAACACATGTATATATACATATATGTCTTCTTACTGACAATTTATCCGATGATTAATTGTCTATTTTAAGGCCAAATAATTAATCGCCATCGTTGTAGTTTTTTTTTTCAATAATCCTTTTAGGCAAACTACGATATTAAGCCATACTGCCACGTCTTATTTTCAGTTTTTTTTCCATTTCTTTGATTACAACTATTGAAGTTGTAACGAAATGATGAACTAGGCGACTGTCTTAATTGAAATAGGATAGGCTATACAGCTAAAACATCCTTTTTGTCACAAAAAGACTTGAATCATTGAGCAACTGTCCTCATTACGCGGGAAACATTTTTTTTTAATCGATCAAAGGCAAGGGTCATCTCTATACGGTCGGCTGACTCCAGTATGTCCACATCCGTTGTCTACACAAAGGACGCGTGGACGGCCGCGTAAAACCACCGCCATTTATGCAGCGATTATATGCCTTTTTAATGCGATTGTCGTTGTAAAACCTGGTTACAGGCAGGATGTGTGCTCTAATATTATCAGTGGTGTATGAGGTCGCTTTTCCACAAATCTCCTGAAGTTTAAGGACTTGGGTGAAGTCAGTTAATTTAGGCTGTATATAGTAGCTATGGCGTAGCATTGGTTATTTAGGAATCCTAACTGGGCACTCAAAAGTCGATAAACATGAATCTTGGTCACATGATGCCCTTAACATTAATATTGTACTGATAGTTAAATAAAAAAATCGATATAGGGTTAATTCAGCGCCACGAATTAAGTGGGCGACTGTTTCGCTTTTGTTTTTCCGTTGCGACACTGGTGACACTACTTCCAGAGATACCTCTTTTTCACGGTACCGGTTTGTACTTGCACTGCGAGTTATCGATCATAGATTCAAATGCTATTTATCTACATGCAACGCTTCGTGACGACAGCCATAAAGCGATCCTAAGCTTCCCTTTATTCATCTTGCCCCGGTTTATTTTAGGTAAAATTGTACATCACAGAATTTGGTAGGTACTAATGTATTAGGATTCAATGAAACAGTCTATTTCGTCGTAGATCCTATTCAATATAAGATCTTGACGATGTTAATAGGGCTACTTTTGGAGTAAAACTTTTCCGGCAGCAAGCATAATTTCTGAAATTTCTTGTTGTCATTGCAATTCTTCACAAAACATCCTGGTCCATATACCACCAACTAGTAGGTGGAACGTCTTCCACCCAGGGTATTTTTTTTGTTCTGTCCTATTGTAGGATAAGGTAAACGGTTTAAGCCACCGATCACCAATGAGATGGACTTATCGAATCCAGGCACTGACGAATACTTAATGAGTGTGCTTAGAGAGCTCACGCTACAGGGAATTGGAGGAAGATTAAGCAAAATGCCCTAATACCCAAACCGCATCAGTGGCCACGACTGCTCTGCCAAGAGTATACGCTTAGGAAGAAGAAATTATACGTCCTGTATATCGTCTTTACCTGTTATAAATTTCATAATATCGATGTTCCTTCAGGAGTCTCTATCTCACACGCTTGCGCGCTACGAGGGCCTTTCCCGCGCGTGTGTATATTTAAATACATTTTTTTAACTACAGAAAAAAAATGTGCAATAACTTTTTTTTTATAGATTGTGTTGTTAGAAATATGAAAAATAATGTTAATAATTCAACGAAATAATAAAAAATATATAAATATACTCTGATTTTTAATTCAAGACCATAATTTTACGTCAACGGGCGCATTTTCGCTGTGATCACTGCATACTGGTTTAAGTATCAGTATTTTTATCAATAAAACTTACCCTAACATTACTGGTTTCACGATTTCTCATTCATGGTTTTATGAAATAATGTTTATTTGTTTAAATAATCAAGATAAGAACTGACAGATTTTGGTCTTGAATCAAAAATTAGAGTTTAATCAAATAAGGTACATGAATGAATTTTTTCATCACTTTTCATAACTAAATATCAAAACAACGAAAAAACTATTTTAAAATGTGAAATTAAAATTAAAATCGGCCATGAAATACGCATAATATATGCATTTTAAACTAGTAATTAGACAGAGAGGTCCGATATGCACTGTTACGTCACAGTACACTCCGGCCATATTAAATTCTGTTTTGCAAGAAAGAGATAGACTGAAATGTTTGATGGCTTATATCTTGGTTATTTTTATAGCTATTCGAAAAAATATTTTTGTGAATGAGCTTTTAATAAAGCAAAAATAAAAAATCATACATATTCCCTATTATGAATGGGTCTCTTTTCTGTTTCTTAGAAATAGAGCGTCAAAAATCCGTCTGTGACGCATTATTTTTATCCAAAAATACGAATGGGCTCTTAATCGAAGGAACCTAGTGTGTATTCCCACCACTTGCATCCATCGCGACTGCATCGTTGCATTTTTTATCGCCTTGACGAGGTGTTCAGAAGCGGGATCGATGTTCTGAGTCCTGGCGTAAGCCTTGTACCACACTATTCAACATTATTTTTGATGCTAACTGTACAGACAGGGAAAAGCTTACTCTGGATACCTTTGAGATTAAAGTTGGCAATGGCAACGAGTTGGTAATTTTTGAACCCGTAGTTTTCCATGTACCGATGGGTTTTCAGAATCAGAATCAGATTTTTTTTATTTGCAAACAATATATGTTACCAATTTGCCAGAGTATTCATATACTAACCACGTACCTGTAATCGAGGAAAAATATCGTGCACCTGCGCAATGAGGTAACCGACTGCGTAACCTGTCATAGTATTACGGAGGTCAGGTGTCAACCGTTCCAATAATAATGAGGGATATTTTTAGGTCAGCTTGTTAACTTTCTTGTACCTCACCTACAAACGAAACGAGAAAACATATACACACGCACACTAACTGACCTGACATTTCATTCATACATAGTAGTTTGGCAGAGAGAAATGTGTCTGTATCTCCAGTAGTTTAATATTATGGCAGTTATGTATCTGCTTATAAAATTAGCCTTTGATTTCAATTAGTAAGTACAAACTCGGAAGTTACGTAATTTGGTTACAAACCGAAAAAATTACTGAAGGAATTTATATTCGTTTCGATATCGTAGCATCGAGGAAATGCGTTTTCTTTTGTATATAAAGCGGGGATGGCACGGGCTGGTGCAAAAGCATGCTCCTATCGCGCGGGTCCGAGTGACGAGAGATGCGCGGATTTTCAAGGATATTTATATCAGTTCTTTTACTTACTCGATTGGTTTAACGACCCAAAATTAATATTTGCCTTACCACGAGATCCCGCCGATTTTCTCGGTTCTGCGCTACGTCTCGCCAGTTATACCTAAAATTGGAATTCGTGCAGATCTGCCTCCACGGGTGTCGGCCTGATGGGCGGCCCAGGCACAGGTTCTCTTTACGTTCCAATGCTCTTCCATTCTCATAAGGTGACCTAGCTAACGGACTGAGTCTATGAGCTTTTGTTTCCCCAATGATATCATCAATAGGAAGTATTAAGCATTTGTTATTTTATGTACCTATACATATTACATTTATACTTTTTTCGACATACAAAGTAGGGTATACCACTCAGCCTCATGGAACGAACCACTAAAAAGTCAAAACTCCCACATTATCTCGTTCATTAAAAATATATTAGGGGAAGATTGGGACCGTTCGTACACGGGGCACGTTCGTACAATAGTCAATAATAGACAAAGTATGTGGAATACGACACAATCGTATTTTTATTTCATAAGATTATATCTTAGGAAAAAAATGCATACAAAGATACGTGTCCGTACTCTACTTAGTTTATCTACTAATGACTATTGTGCGAACGTACCCCTTGTACGAAGGATCCGTTTTCCTCTAGGTACCTGTCTCTCCTTTAGCACACTTGGCAAAAATAGGTATAATAGAGTGATATTAACCTGGTACCCTGTTTTATATCCAGGCGGCCTGCACAGAATCCCACCTAGACACTACGGGCTCCTAAATTGAACCAATGAATGCCTTTTGTCGCTACATCCCATATTTTGCCCCACATATTATCCTGTAAAGCCTACCGAACTCATTCCTGCCAATAACCCCATAGCCACAGTAAGTCACGCGATGCAATCGTCTTGGTTTAGCCTGTCAACGACGTCTTCCTTGTTATTATATTGAATAATGAGGCTAGGAATTAAGTTATTTGAACCGCAAGTTAATTCCCATGTCAAGAAGTCTGAGAACAGACACATGGGATAAGTCTACTTAAGTTATTGATGAACTAGCTACGTACAGTCACGGCTAAAAATAAAGTATACATTTCGGAACTTTTGTTTGAGAAATAAGGTTCAAATTGTATAATACATTTCAGACATGACTGTACAATTGGTAATGCACAGCTATTTTGTTGACGTACAAACAGCAACATAGTTAAGTGCATCTGTAGGCCTTAGGTCAATGACGATCAGGTCTAGCAGTGGTCACTTAAGTTTGTGGCTGATTACCATCAGCCACTAATCCATGAAAGCGATTCAAGCGAGATGAGACAACTAATAGAGCGATTTTTTATTTTCCCAGCTAAACTTGAACATCCTGTAGAAAGAGACGTCAATTATCGGCGACGTACCCTACTAGGCAATTTTTACCTAGACGTTTACCTTTTACTTGGCTGCGATAAATATTAGGTATCCTATGTAACTGAACGTCATATGGATAGTTCCATATGGGCAGTGACCCTGGGACGTCCCATAGGTTAATTTGTTAGTCAGTTCGTTAATATTTTCTACTTAAATTTAATTATTCTATGAAAAAATAACAGTATAAAGCATTTAAAAGTGTGCGTTTTTTTGCTAGAAATTTCCTGCCTGGCACGACTGTACTATAAATTATCGCCGGCGTAAGTCCGGACCGATGCGATCTTCAAACCTTCAAGAAAAGAGCATAGGTACCAGTGGCTTGGCGTCCATGTAAGCCGATCCCCACCGGGTTGCCCAAGGAAAAGCTTATAACCACCTTTTTCTTTAAATATAAGTAAATTAATACGCTTCGGCTTCCCTTGTAATTTTCCTGACGCCACGCCTGTGCTATATTTTTATACCTAGTTGACCAAATAAAGATGGAGCCACAAGCTACTCTTCACACCCGAAAGTTTGTTGTACCTTAAAATTTATATTTTGTTAGTCATTAAAACCTCTCTCCATTGTCATCAGTGTACCTCCTCGTGTCTCCCGACCAGCATGAGCGCACGCCGCGCCTCGAGGACTTCTTCTGGACGGGGTCGGGAGACGGGCCCCCGCCCCCGGACTCGCCCCCGGTCCCCTCCCAGCCCTCGACGCCAATCGTGCGCACCACCACCGTCCTCGCCACTGTATATTTGGACTCATTTCCGTCGCAGGTACCATCAAATTACGAGAGTATGTGTACCAAAAACCGAAACCGCGTTATTGAAAGCAATTTTTTAAAATATTTGAACACTAAGTTTAGCACATTTAATATTAACAATACTCATACGACATTATCAATTAAGAATAAGTACACAACGATACTGATATTTGGTTTATTATTATCATTATCACACACGCCGTGGTCTAGTCAGTCAACATCACACGCGCATCCATTTCTGATGGGATCTACTCCTTCACGGACACTCCGTCTACAGACGTAAATTAGGACCCTCATGACATGTCACTACGGCTGTGGCCGGTGACTTTTAACTTCACAAAACTGTCACTCCGTCCACAGGCGAAGATAACTCATAGGTTATATATGAGGGCAAATATCTTATGCCGCTTTACGCACATCACCGAGGTCTCTAGTGCTTCAGCAACAGCTTCAGGGTAACCTCGACTTTACGTTCTACCTACTTAAAGGGGAGGACCGGGAGCCGTGGCGCAACACGGCTGTTACCGCTATAGCCGTATACTGCCACAACGGGAGAGTTTTGGTTATATAAAATTACAAATATATTTATCTGTCACAGCTGTGGCACAATGTAAAATAACAAGTAAATCTGACAGTCCGCCTGTGGGCGTAGCACTTTTTTATGAGTTTTATCTGAGCCACAGTATGCAATTTACAAAATGGTCCGATGTCCGTAAAAGTTCCCTCAGAAGCCCTCTTACTATATTTACCAGTCCACAACGTTGATCATTAAGAAAGATAGCAATGGAGACGGCCAAGGCAGCGTGTGTGACACAAAATAAGAAGAATGACGTCCTCTCGTATGTCCTTGTGTTGAATCGTTAACTACTCGTAAATAAATATTACGGGACAATTTTACACAAATCGTACTAGTACCATGGTAAGCTCAATAAGGCTTGTATTATGAGTACTAGAAGACGATATATTTATTAGATATATTACTTATATATATAGAAAACATCCAAGACTCAGGTTCAAATATTTATGCTCATCACACAAATATTTGCCCTTACCGGTATTTGAACCCAGGACCTCAGCTTCGCAGGCAAGGTTACTCCCACTGAGATAAACCCGGTCGTCATGTACTTCTGTTGATTTATTATTATTTCTTATTGCAATAATGAAGTTTACACACAGGCGGTGACAGACAAAACAACAGGAGAATGCGTCCTCAACTGCGGTGAGCCAGTTCCTCCAGGCAGTTTGGAGCCAGAAATCCCTGAAGACCGACGATACTGGCTCCTGACTGTTATACAAGGGTCTACTCCCGACAGCCTGCAGCTACGGTTGGCTAGACTGTACCAAAAAGCGTTTTTGAGGCAAGTAGAACTTCAAGTAAAGAAAATGCAACAGACGTCGTTTGTGTTTAGTGTACCTAAGGATACCTATTAGCAGTTCCGTCTGTACTATAAGGGCACACGAGGACCGTGTCCAGGGCCCCTTACGTCACGGGGGCCTCAGGGGCCTACTTAAACGACGTTTTTTTCACAGTCCAAAGGACTTAAATTGTGTTATTGAGTGCCTCAGAGCCCACATTTTTGAGTTCTGGAGAGTTCAAGTACAGAGACAGCCTTCCCTTTTATATTAGTAAAGCATGTAGTGATCTAGCTGACGTAAGTGATGTGGATTTTAAAGCAAGGCATCACGGTTTGATAATACTACTTACTTAGAGAATCACAGTGGAACTTGGACGTATTATGATTAGGGAGGGAAGGGAACAGTGGATTCCTACGGAACAGTGGGTTTCCAGTGGAACATAGGATAATTGCCTATATATAAGAGACATAATAGATTTAAGTATATCTTTGTCATGGGACAAATTGCAATTATGACTAATACGTTATCAAAGTGCAAACACGATATATATGTAATTATATTATTTCTCTAAAATATAGGCATAGATACACTGTTCCCCGCCCTACCTTACTATAGCAGTTACTCACGTCGTAAAAGAAGGGCAGTGACCTGATCCGCTCGCGTCTCGTGTCAAAGGTCCTCGGAATGGACGGAAACTGCAGCAGTACCCGGTTTTTACAATCGGAGTAACAGCTGCTATAAATTAAATAATACAACTTGACCTTTAATTATGGTACTATTAAAGCCTGTGACATCTTATTGACGTATCAAGGGAGATACATGTTAAAATTTGTTATGAGTGTGATCATGTCCTTTTGATTATCCTAAAGAATTCTCGAAATATTTTAGGCAGCAAGAACGTCACTTAGGAATAATAAAGTCTTTAGATGCTCCTACGACAAGAAAGAAACACGAAGTGCACTCATTTCTGGTAAACAAAGACGAAAACTACAACCAAGTTGCTTCTTCCAACACTCCATTGAGATACCTCGATAGTTCTATGATAACCCCTTCAATGACTGAACTCGTAAAGCCAACAAAAAATCTAGATTATTCTAAAATAGATATCCCTATTGAAAAAGAAAATCTCACTGTAAAAGAGAACATAAAAGCAACCAGACTCGCTGACGTCGAATCCTGGATCTTTGTTCCTCCTACAGTTGTAATGAGGAAAAGAGAAGTAACTGATCAAGAGGAAGGAGGGAGTGAGAAGGAAGAATTGATAGACATGCCGTTAGAAGAAGACACTAGCAATGAGACGATGTTGTTTAAAAGAGAAATCATAAAACCAGAACAGCAACCACCAGTGCAGGTCCACATCCAGAACATAACTGAGGTAATAATGAGTTTACACCAAATATTACGTAAAACATAGACATATAGTACTTGTAGTAGCCAGTAACCACTAATTCCTCTGTTATTTTAATTTCCTTTGAAACAGGATCCTGTAGTTACGGGACCAATCTCCATCCATCCATCGTTGTCAAGTTGATACAATATTTACAATCTAAAAAAAGAGATGGATGGAGCCGAGAATATAAAAAAAACCTCCAAACTTATTAATACAAAAGTTGTGAAATTTATCTATGAAACGCATATTCTAATGCTATTATAAATAAGATACTACAAAAAAAAATTACTGACTATTAGATCACTAAATCAAAACATATTTTTATTTTCTGTATGTTTGGATATGTCGTTGTGGCTTCATCACGCCAAATCGGCTAAATCGATTTCAACTATTTTTGGTACACCGGCAGCTGCGTATCCACCAGATGGTTATAGAATACTTTTGACCAAATTACGCTGCCGAAAATAAGAGGGGTAGCGACTTTTTCTCCTCCGCAAAAGAAGTTGCGTAGTACTAACATAGAACTAGATTAGAACTTTCAAATTTCTTGAATTTCTCAGTCTACAGAAACTGGCAGCGTTCAAATCGTCTACGTGGTGTTAGTGGGAGGTAGAGCGGTGCCAGCCGCTGTAGCTGCCAGGGACATGAGGCTAGTACGAGATGCCGAAGTCGCCAGAGAACTAGGAGCAGTTGTCACTACTAAAGCTGAGCGTGAGTATATAGAAACTTGCAGCGCGTGAATCGTCCGAGTGGTATTAGAGGGTAGCGGAGTGGAGCCATGACCGTTCTACGTATAAAGAAGTTACTTAAACTCTACCGCAAGTCCTAATACTTGCGGCAGAAGCAATGGGATGAAGACTAAGCATGATACTACATATGTCTTGGAGTATGGCTAATGCGCTTAGCATCTAAAAATAAGAAAGATACAAGGGCGCTATTAGTGCTAACTAGATTGTGCTGGAATTTCAAGCTACATAGGTACGTAAAGATGCAATAGCTCAGTTGGTCAGATCACTTCTGCGTTAAAGAAAAAGTCGCAGGTTCAAATCGCATTGTTTTTTTTCCTTTACAATAGAACTCTGTGTTATATAGGGTCCGATAACGACATTCGCGTACCTAGCCAAAGATTGGGGGGGGGGCTTCATAATAAGAGATTTTTTTTCAAAAATTGTTATATTTCAATGAAAAAGTACGATTTGATAAGGGTATGATCCCTGTGACCCGCGTCCCCCTAGTACCGCCACTGGTTAACGATTTTATTTGGTATTCAAACTCATCTCCTTTACTTACAACAAATGTACATGCATACTATTCGAAAATTCTGTTATTGCTGAGATACATATATACCAGTGTTTATAATCACAGCTCCATAGTGAATTTCTCGACAATATCTGTACCAGAGTGGCAATCTGCGACATTGAAACTCGACAGACGGTCACGTGTAGACGTGCACGATTTGTGTCTTGGACAACAGTACAGAGTAAAGATAGATCCCATTAAGGTCTTTACCCTCACCTGGCTGGTATCTTGGTCCTCGGAACTATTAAAGTACGCCTATTCTAAAGCAAGCCTTTCCAGCAGCGTACCTGAAGGCGGCCGAAGGTCTAGAGGGCGAGGCTTCCGTGGGCGGCGTGCACGGGACAGAGCTGTGGGCGCTGGCGGTGGGGGCGACTATAGCTATTCTTCTGTTGCTGGTGCTCTTCGTTCTTCTTTGTTTAGCTCAAAGGTAAGAAGACGTAAAAACTACAGGTAGGGTTGCCACCCGTATGTTATATATACTATACTTTTTATTGCACACCAAAAGAAAACAACATTTGACACTCAAATCTAAAATAGTATGAGCCATGGTAGACAACAGGCGATCTTATCACTAAGAAGATATCTTCCAGACGAGCCTAAAGCAGTAGAGATAGCGCAAAGTAAACAACCAATGAGTAAGTAAGTGAGTATATAATAGATATATAGTATTGTACTGTGTATTTTGGCTGTTCGTACTTTATAATTTACAAAACACATTATAATAGACAAAAATACGTACTTTATTTTAGACCTTAAGTCTAACAAAAAACATATTTTATTACGCGTACTTTATTTTTTGCTAATTTAAACCAACATAAATATACTATATCTTAAAAAAAACAACCAACCCTACTGGCAACCTTAACTACAGGAGTCTATCTAACTAAAATATAAAAAGAGGTCCTAACTAACTCATGGGCCCATAGCTAAGAATGCAAAAATTATGCAAAGAGGCTCCCTTTGTCATGTGGACGTAGAATAAGGTAAAGGTTAATTCCCATGGAAAATAAAGTACAACGACTTAATAATATACAAAAAAAAATCTTCTTTAATAGTACCCGTTTTCACCTACACAAGTTCTTTTGTTTTAGGCGGAAAGCAATAAAATCAGCTGCATCACTTCGAGCATACAGAAATGAGCTAATGAGGGAAGCAGAACGAAACCAGTTGAAGCAAGTTCACGAAGAAAAAGACGGCAGAGTAAGCCACCAGCTTCTTGTATCCTGTGAAATCTTTCTTAATACATGGTTATCTTGACGATATGTTCTGATGATTTTCAGTTGATCAGCGTGGTATCTCCTAGCAGGACTAGACCAAGTAGCACGTTGCTACCCATTTACAGAGCAGCTAGTGCGTCCAGGTAAATTTTACCATGTATATTATAGTGCTTATCTGGACACAATCGTATTGACTATCGTATCGGATCAAAATTCTTATCACAATATTTTAAAATTCCTTTTTAAAATGTGATCTGATTTTCTCTTTATATACGCTTTGCAAAATGGGAAATTCCCCGAGTGTTTCAACCGCTCTAACTTCGGTGGTCGCATTAGTGCCGGGATCCGTGAGATCAGCATATTTTTCATCGTTATCTGGCAGAAATCACCGCGGTCTACTAGATAGCTAAAAAGCATGGACACAATAAAATACTAGCCAATGTTCGAATCATGTTACTCAGTGGGACATCCAAAATTCGTTTGTAGAGTAGTACACTGCTTGGTGACAGGTCGCGATTACGGGTTGCTGGCTCCGATCTTGGTGTTGTTTCTCAATTTCGTGTTGTTTTTGTGTTGTTTCTGAATTGTTTTTGTGTTGTTTCTCAATTTCGTCCTTTAATTTAAGCGTGTGTTCAATAGCTCATCCACAACATCCTCCGGAGTATCCGACGACGCAGCAACAGTGCGTCGACGACAGAAGAAGCCCCACGCATTACGGATGCCGCAGAAGAAGCGAGTTGGAACGACGGACAGCTTGCTGGAGGCCGCTGGCCTGGACAGTTCGGACAGCGGCCAACCGTCCGCGCCGCAGACACCGACGTCTTATCTATCTATGCCTTCTGTTAACTCATTTCCGAGGTAAGTTTTATCTGTAGAAAATACAGCATCTAATACGCAGGACAGAACCATTCTTTACGGATGCTGCAGAAGAAGCGATTTGGGACCACAGACAGCTTTCTGGAGGCCGCTTAAGCTTTTTCTCATTCATCACACGATACAAAATATATCCCATGCATTACGGAAGCTGTAGAAGAAACGAGTTGGGGTCATCGGAAGTTCAATTCATCGGCACATACTGCATTGCAAGTAGGTAATGTAAAAGTCTATCAAATTATGTTTCCCAGTGGATGTTCGTCAGGAGTCATGACCTATTTTCCAAGAGACAGCTAACCGATTTACATTACGTCATCGTTTTTCCTGTTCCAGAGGCAACGTAGTCGAGCCCCTCTCTCGCATCCTCGAGCCAGTCTCAGTCCGTCACCTGGATATTGACTCGCCAGTCACCAGCCCGCGGTCCAAAGCCAAAGACGCAGTGCCTCGCCGACAAATGGCGTCGCAACTGGTCAGGTTGGGGAGCATCGACAAGGACCCAGGAGTCATAGGGCCCCTGGTGTGGGATCTACACTGCCAGAGGATCAAGGATGGTAAGCAGCCTTTTATTCATCCCCTCATTTGCATCCCCAAACCAGCATCGGTCAGAGCAAGATCCAAAGCCAAAAACGCGGTGCCTCACCATTTGGCGTTGTTTTTATATTCTGCTAGGTACCATCGTAAATTTTGTTTTGCTGATTTGGGTTCTACCCACTTTAATACTACCGCTATAGTATCAACTTCCATCATCAATTCATCATCCATTGAGTCATATGTAGTTACTATAAAAACCTTAAATTTTTTGAAGAACACATGAGTTGATCATAGTAGCTCGTCCCACAATCCTCCTCTCTTTTGTTCCAGTATCCAAACCTCCAAGTCCAGCCAAGTCCGCCACGCCCCGCAAGGATGGCTCCCGAATGCGGCAGCGCTTCAACGAGCTCATGGATGATGCCTTCACCTTGTTCGGTAGTGCAGGTTCCTCGCCTAATTCCCAGGAGACCTATGTTGTTGAGAAGGAGAAGAAAGGTAAGTCAGTTGCAAAGGCTAGGTGTTAACCCTACAGTCCAAGTCAAATCTTAGAATAAGAGGGAAAAAAGTACCTTTGACATCAATCCTTTGTTATCCTAACACGCGCATGTTGCTTTCCTAAATAATGCTAGCTGAAGAAAGATGAAAAAAAAGATCAAAAAATAGGAACACTAAAGTAGGTGCCTTCAAAAATTATTCTTGATTGCAAGGACCGTTCTTATTACATGGTGGATCTCCTATTTCTTTAAGATGCTTAATACGGTCCTAGTGACTCTCACTCTCCCATGACTTCGCACTTGATGGTATAAAAACCAATGCAGGCATAATACCACTAAAGGTATGGTCTCCAAAATTCTGTGCAGGCCACTGGTCCCGTACATCCACAGGATCATATTCTTGTCGTATGTCTGACCTATAATCGGATTGCAGAAGGGGGAATAGCCCAAGCACGCAACGACAACGTGCGTCTCCCGGGCTCTCCATACACTGCCCTGGATACTGTGCGAGGACGCTCCGCTGGTACCGGGTAAGTGTTATATTTTGCTAAGTTTAGTGGTGTCATTAGGTGTACCTATGTAGCTAATTTTTTGACGGCCATATCAGAAACTCTAAATTTATACAACAGCAGCTTCCCGACAAGATCCTGTAGGTTACTGCAACTTTTGTTGAGTTACCAGATTTAGTAATTCGAAAACGTAGAAAAGAAGACGGGCGGCATATCTTAATTATTGGAAATTGAAATTTTGATCGTATAAAATAACGAGAATATTTGTGGTACTGTAGGCGCGGCAGCACGGCGGCCACCATAGAAGCGCAGTTCCGGCCGCGCTCGTCGCTCGCGCGCCCCGCCGAGCGCCGCGCGCCGCCCGCCCGGGCCTGGGGCCCCGCCCCGCCGAGCGTACGTATTTCTGACCCTTCCCTTCCCAGATTCGCCTTGCTAACAATGAGACAATATTTCAAGACTCTTTAGATTCAATCACGGGGCAAAGTCAATATAAAATAAACGGTCGTCAGCTTCAATTCCTCTGGTTGTGGAGTGAACATGAGCAAATATTACGATAAAAATGCCACAAGTGAGGCATTCGGAGGTCGGCGCGACTAAATTTGATGCTCTGTGGATTCAATTCAATGCCAGACGCTTCGTATTGACAGATCCCCAGCCGACAGACGGTCTGACCGCCAAAACTAAGTAACTACGTCTTTTCATGACGTTTAAACTATATTTCTTATTATAAATTGTTATAAATTTCAGTCTCTAACCCGACTGCCGCCGGCGCCCACAGTAAACCCAGCGATGGTGTTGGCTCAAGGTCGTCTAGCGCCCGAGGACCCCGCTCTTCCCCTCATATCCGCCATCAAGACCGAGATACAACGCGTCAGAGAACAACACAAACCTAACACTTAGGACGTATCAGATAAGGCCAAACAGTGAACCCAGCGCTTGTGCGGGCTCAAGGTCGTCTAGCGCCCGAGGACACTGCACTGCCGCTTATTACCGCCTTCAAGACCGAGTTACGTACAACGCGTTAAAGAACAACACAAACGGGAATTTCCCCGAACGTTTCAACCGCTCTGACTTCGGTGGTCGCTTTATTGCCGGGATCCCGTGATATGCACGTTTTTTAACTATTTAGTAGACGTTGGTGATTTTTGCCAAAACTAGAAGAAAAACATGCTGGTCTCACGGGATCCCGGCGGTATTTGCCCACCGAAGTCAGCTGGTTGAAACGCTCGGAAAAATGACCATACCTTAAAACTTCGGTCAAATAGCCAGTAAGGTGCCGGACCGTCTTAATAAGCGACCATATAGATAAGAAAGTATTTTCAGTGTCATGAGTGTGTATACTTGCAACTAGAAGGGAGTTTAGTGTATAAAATGAGCATACTCCCATTCACATAAAAACTTTCTTATATAATACTAGAAGGTGCCCATCATCGTACAACATCGTACGCGGAGGAGGGAAAAGTCAAACCCTCTTTTTTTACTCGGCCTTGTTGGGTAAAAGTATTCTATACCAGCCCCCAATGTTTAGCTATCCTTGTACCAAAATTTGTAACCGGTTCGCTACAACCAAATATCATAATACCATGTTCCTATTACGTCGCATTGTCAAAACAGACTAGTTTCAAAACGTCTAAAAGTTGAATAGACTCACACCTATTTCTTAAAATACCATACTCTTGTTATAACTATAATTCAAATTAACTTTATAGTGAATTTACTAATTTTCAACTCAACCACGTCCCAAAATGTCTTAAACTTATATTAGCTTGATACAAAACTGTCACAAGGTTAAAACATCAAATGCTCAAAATACCTCAAATCCAATTCATATGGAACAATGTCTAATTTTCGGAATAACAGTATCAGGTGATTGTAAAATTTTCATGAATAAATACAACTGAATATTTCGTTAGGTAGTACAGAATACCCGTTGCGGAAGCAAGAATAGGTTTTATTTTGTTTCCTGGAAAAAACTGGTCAAATTTTAATGTACCTAGTCAAATTTTTAGGTATTATGAGACAATGTCATTTTGATCTTTGGACCATTTTAATTATGAAACTAGTGCGTTTTAACCTTCAGTCTTAATAATAATTTGGCATATGAAAAAAATGTGCTTTTTACCAACTATACATTTCGGATATCGGATGTAACATGTAAACGTAATTATGACAATTTATTATATGGGAAACAAATTTATTCGAGTTTTTTGGTATTTTGGAACCAAGCCAATGTGAGATTGAGTCAAAATATGTAACATGGTATTATGCTACTTGGTTGTAACGGACCGGTAACCAAAGTTTGCTGACATTCGTTCAGATATTCCAACCGAGAGATGGCGCTGTTATCAATCTTCATACCTTCTATTTGACTTATTCGTAGATCGCGCTATTAACATTTTTCTTGGATTCATGACTACGGGGGTCAGATACATTTTAATATTTTATATAATTGTATAAAATAATAGTACATCCTCCTGTATGTGGGTTTTGCGAATATCATGTTTTGCGAATATCATATTTTGCGAATATGATGTTCAGCGACGGATCCGTCGGTACGCACATATTGACAGGTGTCATTCGTTTCGATCTTTTTTTTTTGACAGATGACTTTGGGCTGAAGCCCGGCGGCTGTTTCAGCTATCGGACAAGCGGGGACGAGGTTACCATATATGGAACCACCTGTCCCGCAGTAGTTTCGATCGATCCGTTCTACGTAACTCCGTCAGCGCACAAGAAAAATCCCTCTTTTTTTTCTTCAACATAGTCGGTAAAAAATATTCTATAACCATCTATCTGTAGATACCCAGCTAACCGTGTATCAAAAATAGTTGAGATCCATTAAGCCGTTTTGGCGTGATGAAGCCACAACGACACATACATATTACAGAGCCCGGAAATCCATAGCAAAACAAAAGACTGTCGCAATCAACCTAGTGATAGAAACATTTTTTTATCGAAATCGAGTAAGTTTTATCTAAAAAAAAATCATACCGGTATGTTTAGGTACATTATTTTATAATCATTCACGCCAAACGCAAAAGAAGTGGTAAGTTAAGGGTTTGTTTTATATGTGTTATTCCATCTAAAAGGCAACGTAACTTATAATGTACCAATTACAATGAGTTTTATTTTACGTTGAGTGAAGTCGAACGTTCATTTAGTATACTTAAATGGCTTTATAGTGATAAACGCAATAGTCTTCTCCCGGAGAATGTTGAAAAATTAATGATTATCTACTTCTATCACTATAACAAACCCAATAAGATGTCATGTGCTGCTGTGTGTACTGACGTGGATTTCGAGGAAGAAATTGCATCTGTATCAGTATAAATGTACAAACCTATGTGAAATTTTGAGTTAATTTTTTTTCATTTGTTGGGCCGATTTTTTTTTTCATATTACACAACTATCGATATCGATAAAAAATGTTTCTAACACTAGTTTGATTGCGACTGTCTTTTGTTTTGCTATGGATTTTCCAGGCTCTGCATATTAATCTAACATACAAAATAAAATTCGATTCATTGACCTTCAATTTACAACCTTATTCCGTATAACTTTTTTTTTTATCTTCAATGGACAGACATTTAATTTTTACAACTTTATAATAATAGTCTAGATAGACAAGCTACGGTACGGCCCTGGTATAGTGTCGCTAAACAGTTTACAAATGGCAATAATGTGCATATTTCATGTATAGTCAGGACAGTGTGAATTGGCTTAATGCGAATATCTGTAAAACCAATGTCTTTTTACAAGATATGCAGGATTTTGAGACATAGTACTTTTTTTCGCACAACATAAATTTATGAAATATATGCCTTATCGCGGTCGTATAAATATATATATATATATATTTTTGTTGGGACATTATTGTGTTGAAAAACCACTGCCGGTGCATTCCACCAGAATGTCGGGTACGCGACGCCATTTTTTCCATACTTCTAAGAAAGTTAGGACGTCAATTTTTGGTATGTCAATATTTTATAACTTGGATTTTGTATTGGTAGTGAATTCTTGGACTCTTTATATGTTTTTATGGTAGCTCTCATAGCCGTCACGTACCCGACAAAGTAGACGTTCTGGCGGAATTCACCTGCTGCACTTTTAGCGCAACAAGAACACAGCTGATTTTTCCTGAAAATATTGTCTATTTCTTTCCTTTTAATACAGTGCGAGAAAGACGTTTGATGCCCTGTCGTTTAAAATTTACCTATTGTCTTATCGTGACTGATACATATTGTCTTATTAGACATACACTCACTTGTTGAAATAGAAATAACGCATTCTTTAGTAAGTAGTGTGGACCTCGTACTTCGAATAGGAACCAACCCAAATAAAGTCGTAGTAAACAAATGCGGAACTTTCGATTTCTTATGTGTTGGTTTCTGTTTGTATAATCGCGTCCAATTCAGATTTAAGTTTTAAATGCGACGGTAAATAGTTTTAATCTATGTTTAAGTACTTGTAACTCCTTTACTTGATGTTATAATTAATTAAATCGTTTTACTTTTATAATACTTGGTGATGCTCATAATTTCCATTTATGGAAAAAATCTTTGAGTCTATGACATTGATATTTTACTCTATGCTGATATTCTGTTAGTTGTTACTTTAGATATTATGTTTCTGTTATACTTTATTATTACAAATTAATCATTAAATTACGTAAACTTAGTCATTAGCAATTTAGTATTTAATAATTAAATATTCTTAAAACTGTGAGGCCAATTGATCATCAAACCACAAATCTACCTGAAACTTTATATTTTGAATCAAGTTTCCTAACGATTTACAAATAAAATTGATTGAAACTAAACTGCTTTTTATTACGTAGCTGAATAAAACGACAATTTTGGTGCAATTTTAATTTTGTACTTGTTAAATTGCAATATAAAAGTCTACATTTACATTCAGTTCTAAATATAAAAAAGTCATATTTACATACATACAAATAACTGCTATGCAACTGAACTAACAACTCACGATGACATTTCACGTAGTCACTTTTTTAATAGTTCATTTTTTGCAAGTGCAAGCGGGATAAAGGATAAAATGGCGACGGAACACTTTTCAGGAACATAGCATTTCTACAATGGCGGAAAAAATGTAATTCCAACAAAATGTATTAAAATATCTTTGGATTTATATTTGATAAATATAATAAGTACAGAAATGGAATCCAGGCAAATACACAAAAGTAAGTCAAGAATTAAGTAATGTTATTCTCTGGTTGGCATTGGCACTATCTTGGCAGCATATGTCCCAAATATCATACTATATTTTGTTTGGTAAAGCAAACGCGAATATTTGGCATTTACTGCCAACAAAATGTGCCAACTTGATTCCGAAAGTAAGTTCTTAAAGTTAAAGTATAAATAGAAAAATAATGGAAATACCATAAACACGGTGACTACGAAAAGCAGTCCCATATTTACCATAGTTCTAAAATATGTGTACTAATCATCTGTCCATGAAAATTAAATTGCTCCTTAGAAGTTTCGGTAGAATTAGCATGTCCATCAGATCGGAACAATAAATCATGTCGAAAACAACAAGTCACTATGGAACCTATACTGATTTTGACTACTTCTGTGTCAATTTTGAAATAGTAGATAAACTAAAATTGTCAGTAAAAATGGTAGATCGGTAATTGTAATTACAAAAGTTAAATTTATTGAGACATCTAATTTTTTTTTATAAATCACACTCATCGAACAAATAAGCGTTAATTTTGAAATAAATAATTTAACGATTAAAAGTAATATATAATATTGCCAGCAATAAAAATAAACAATTGGAGATCTGTATTCACAAGCCTCATGACATGATTTCAGATTGCGAAACAATCAATTTTAAGCAATCTTGCCACAATTTATAATTTAGACATTTTACTCTACTCTTGTCGTTAGGTACAACACAACCGACATGTATTTTTTTTAACACCATATTGGCGTTCATATTGAAGCCCCTCGGGATAATTCTTGGGAACACATCTATTCTGTGACATATAATTACATTTCAGAGGCAATGATGTAGTAACTTGTTTAGAATTTATTTAAATCACTGTAAGCTTCGAGTCTAACCTATCAAGATTTCCTAAGTCCCGATTTTAATAGGCTAATACCCAGTTGCAAAAACGTTATTACACGCTAATGGCTCACTAAGAAACATGTCCCTTTTTAAATCCATCGCGACAAAGAGATAACATGTTGCAACTGGATATGAGAGAACGCTTTTTTTATCACTATTATGAACAGTAAATAATAATCAACAATAAATATTAACAAATAATTTTGATTACGAATATAACCTTATTTAATGTCAAACAAAGGTTTAAGACAATTGATTGCTAAAACCAAGTAAAAACGGTCTTAATTTACTTCACATTTGTAGGATTCGACAATCCTTGAACACTAAATTCGAATCTCCGTACCCGTCGACTATCTCACTTTGTCTAACAAACGTGTGAAAGAGAGCACTGCTCTACACTACGCTTTAAAGTGAAATTTGAACCCTATATCACAATGCTTACTATTTTACCAGTTACGTAAGTGATCTGTGTCTATTTCTGGTACAGTCAGCTCCAGGTAAAAGTAACTCTTATATTTTCATGGCAGCAAGCCTCTCTTTTGGTGTTTTGTATATACGTTAATAGGCTGTCTTCGTCTAGTTCTGCCACCCGGACGAAGAATAATTATGATGTCAAGATGATTCTGACTTAATAGAGATATGCTTTTTGATTGATTCAGTGAGATTTCCCTATTTACAGCATTCTTCACTAAACTTAGTCTGGTATCGCTACCTCGACACCTAGTCACTAAAGCGAAACCTGGACTCAAATGGCGTATTCGAGTTCGACCTAGTAAGTAAAACATATTATGACGTCAGAATGACGTAACGTTGACTGATTGAGGGCAATAAGATATCACTCACTAGACACAGAGATCACTCACTTAACTTAGTCTAAAATGTCTTTGCTTAGTCTAAAAAGTTTGACGCTCGCAATCAGAATTAAGTGTCATGATTTTGTATGGGCTATGACAGTTGATTCGGATACCAAGTGTCAAAATTTCGTTAGGCAATAACCCCCGGGTTTCAATCAGCATATTTGAACTTGACTTGCAATGTGACCTACATTTTTATGACGTCACAATCACATACACGAAACATATCATTCTCTTTATTAAACTTCACAATCTCAAATACGAAACAGTGAGCATTCTGATTGAGGGCAGTGAGATCTCTCTACACACTCACACTTAGTTTTTTCTGTCTCAGTCTCGAGACCCGGTCTCAGTCAACGTATTGCAACTTGACCTGCTATGTGGAGAGTAATTACGTCAAATATGTAAAAATTCTGATCGAGGGCAGTGAGATCTCTACAGCACTCACTAAACTTAGTCTAATCTGTCTCACTTTCGAGACCAGTTCTCAGTCAACGTATTGCAGCTTGATCTGCTATCAAATAACGTTACCGACATAATAGTTGTAAGCATTCTGACTGAGGGCAGTGAGATCTCGCAACAGCACTCTTCACTAAACTTAGTTTAGTCTGTCTCAGTCGCACTCGGTGTTGACGTGCTACGCGGAGGGCACGGGCTGGTGCGGCGCGAGCCGTCGCCAGTGACTCCTCTGTCGCTCTTGGGATTCTTCGTCCTGGAAAGTTAAGCTTTAGTATATTTGGAACTTAGTATTATTAGTAGACAAGTTATTATTAGCGTAAAATTTCTATAATAAATTACACATTTCAAAAATCATCCCAATGCAGCAATGACGTCCACGTCCGAACATTATTATTATTATTTGTATTTTAGTGTAATGGTAGTTATTTATCATGAAGTGACAAAATGACAACAAAACATCATCAAAATCAACCTTTTCTTTAGCAATTAAGTTCTAATTTTAAAGCTTAGTTTTGTATGGATTGGAGCGATCGAAAAAAATCTACTCTTATCTGCCAGGCACCCGCCTAGCGGGCTCTCTACGTGTCCCCTTATGTAGAAGAATGTGCGTAGCGTTACGAAAACCTTGGCATCGAAAGTGTTAAATAATAATTTACCTGAATGATAGTTATAGAGACTGTGTCCGGTTTGATGTCTTCTAGAGGCTTGTGGTCCTCCTCTGTCGCCTGCTCTGCGAGATCCATATTCCTACACATATAAGTTTAGAACACGTAAGTATATGAACAACATACACGTCTTATTACCCAATTGGTTCTAAGGCTTCATTTTAATTAATAAATGTAATTAGTAAATGTGAGAAACGAGCAGCTATCGTAATTTCACGCTTAAGAAACTAACAAGATATCATAAGATCTGATTTTGAGTCTATGAAGTGTAGAAAACTAAGGAGAACAATCTCTATATATCCAAAACGTAAAATAAATTACCATAATAATGCCAAAAAATCCATAACCATGCAAGAAATAGTACATTTCGATGCTAGTACGGAAAGTATGTCATTACTTCACGAGTACAAGGACTTGGAACGAGTGAAGAATTACATTTTCGCACGTGTATCGAACGACGTTTTTTAATACAGTTGCTATAAAATAAGAAAAACAACAGGTACGATATCGAATGTTGCCTTTGGAAACTTAAAACATGCTTGCAGTAAGACAAAACGCCTCTTTGACAGGCGTTTCGGCAGCTATTCCGCTCCATTCAGACAACTAATTAAGAACGGTTTTTTAAAATTCAATATTAAAAAATAAACATCTTATAATGATGAAAAGGTAAGTAATAAAATATGAAATATGTATATTTTTAGTATTCTTACATTAACAGCAGGTTTTTATGTTGATAACAACGTTTAAAGGAAACTAATATTAACACTCAACAATAAGTAAGTAGTCATGAATTGCAAAAAGTATAAATTTAAAAAAAAATTGAAAAGTTAAAAGTACAAGTTCGCGAAAACCAACTATTTGATCACGATTGAATATTTACATCGGAAGACGAACGAAGGATTGACCTTGACTAGCATTTCGATAAAAATATTTTGAAATTGGCTATTGACCTCATAACTATCTTGCTACTCTAGCGATACTAAGATTTTAAAGTATAATTTCCTGCTTTCCGCTGGACACTCTTGTGTCTGTGCCATTAAGAGTTGCAGATATTGTTGAGTTCCCGTGATGCGTTAGGTCAAAAGAAAATTAAATAAAAATTCAATCATATTGAATGCGGAAAGTAGGTTCTAAATTCAAAAATCTAGCCCGCTTCACGGGTTAATAGTTAACACATTTACTGCCAGGAACCCGCCTAGCGGGCGCTCTGCTCGTAGACGTGTAGCCGATACCATGCGTTTCCTCGTATGTAGAGGGAAGTGCGTAGTGCTACGAAAAGCTTGGCATCGAAAGTGTTAATCGCTGACTGTTCGTCAATCCTCTATATTATTATTATCTGTATTTATCTCTTATTGACATGGGTTCTACATGTATTATTGACCAAAAGTAATGAAGTACTAGTCAAGTATCTACTCACACAATACTAAGTTTTTAACTTCTAGTATAGGAAGAAGGATATCGTTTACCTCTCTTTACTTGCACTGTTTATATATATTTTTGTTATATGATGTGTGCAAAAGAGACTGTCCAAAATGTATACAGATACTTACTTTCTACTACCGGAGTGGAATCTGCCGCCTTCTCCGCGTATTCGGTTCATGGCGTGCCTGTGACGCGATTCATGTAGATATTTCTGAAAATAAACCACATTTTAAATTCCGTTTGGGTAGAAAGAGATAGAATTCAATGTTTGATGGCTTGATTGATTGCCGACAGCTAAAAGTCGTGCCACTGTTGCCACGTCGGCCACAGCCGTCCAAATTTCAATGATCAAAAACTATGAATTACAAGTATTTATCAATCTCTGTTGATTTTGGAGCTTTTCTTATTTTGCTCTGGCGTCAGTGGCACGGTAAATTGCTCCACCGCTTGGCGTTCAATAGGTAAAGCAAAAATTAAATATCATGAATATTCCCTATCGTTTTGAGTGAGCGGGAGATCGAATATGAAGTCTTGCGTTCCAGCCGGAACAATAATATTAAGTCAGGGTCCAATAAGCAGTAACTTTCACTTACAGGTCTTTCTTTGGGGATCTTGCCCTGTTCGTGTAGCTTGGCCCTCGCGGCCCTCCGCTTCAGTATCCGCTTGTATTGCCTCGCGTTGACGTACAGCAGCGGCTCCTCGTCGGAGGCCGCGGAGGCGCCCTCGGAGGGCGCGGAGGAGGTGCTCGCTGCCGAGTTGTTGTTCACCATCTGAGGAAGTTGTTCAGTTTAGTACAAAAGGCGTGAAGTTAATTTCATTTCGCGGATACTTCATATTTGTTTTCAAGAACATGGTCATAGAATTATTAAGACTTTTTATGCCAACAGTTCCATGGTAGAACCAATGATACAAAAAGTTCCGACGAATTGAGAACCTCCTTTATTTGAAGTCGGTTAAAAATGCTTTATTCCCACCTGCTACCACTGGTAACAGCTGGGATTATTTTCCCCATATGTTACTAGCGGCAACTATAGGAAATAAATCCCAGTAGTTACCACCAACACCAATGGCACCGATCATTTTAGTAGTAACAACTGAGAAATATATTCCCAATAGTTAGGTACCACCTGGTAACAAGTTGGGAGGGGGTAACAAGTTGGGAGGGGGTAACAGGTGGGAACAACCCTACAAAATCTGTTCTATAGAACTAAATAAATATTATGGGACAATTTCTACACAAATCGAACTAGTCTCAGCTCAATAAGGCTTGTGTTATGGGTGAGTACTGGACGAAGATATATTAAAAAGATATATCTAAACTATTATAAAGTTGTATACATGGAATCTCTGTACATTGAAGATATTTTCAAAATAATGATTGTTACGAACTATTTGGAGGTCACTAAATCGTTTTTTTCGGCGAAGAGGCGAAGACTCTCCTTAGACTTAAAGGTTCAATACCGTTTGTGAGCATGGGATCGTCAATTATTCGTACAGCGCGTTTTTGAACAGAGTCAAGAGGGCCAAATTTCTTCAATGTACGCACATTTCATTTTTACATCTTTATTATAGTACAGATATTCATAGTAGTGACAATATTCAGGGTGGTGCAGTGTAATTACCATGACAATGTTGGGCTGGTTGACGATCTGTTGCTGTTGCACCGCGCTGCCGACCCCCGCCACTTGCACCAGATTCCCGTTCAAGTTTATTACTGCAACAATACGCAATTTATTGTGATATAGATATAAAGATCGAAGCGCAAATAAACACATGATTGCTCCCGCACGTGGTCACACAAGGAATATAATCCGGTACCCTTGGATTACACGTCCAACGTGTCAACCTCTCCACCAGCGAGCACTGTGCTGTACGCCTCGAATTTAGCCATCCACTTTGACCCCCGTACCTACTTTAATTTTTAGCGCCATCTATGAGAACATGTATCCCGATTACATTTCTATCTATATTATATCACAATTCTTACTATATTATAAACGTGAAAGTATGTACGTTCCACTTAATCTCAAAAACTACTGGACGCATTTTTATGAAACTTTCCAGTTATGTACCTTATATATCAGAATAGGACATAGGCTATAATGTATGTCAAATTTCATCCCTTTTAGGGGCGAAAAAGGGGATGAAAATTTGTATGGACAATAAATATTTTTTACGCTAGGAACTTCAATCTTGGTAATATGCTTCACATTTAAATTCGTAAAATCTCGAGTTTTGGGGAATGACATAAGCAACTTTTTATCCCGGAAAAATAACTTTTATCCGCGATAAACGAATCTAAGGCGGACGAAGTCGCGGGCGGCCGCTGGTAGATAATAATCTGGTGTTAATTTTCCCACATTAAAACCACAAAAACATATAAATCGTGTATCATATAAAATAAATAATTTGATACATCGTCAACAACTTCATCGTTGCTCACCAACAGGTATGAAAGTCACATTGCCTATTTTACATAAAAAAAAAATTGAGCTGATATGATGATAATGATTTAAATAACTGGACAGTGTTCCTTACCTGCCGGTTGGTGTATGATCTGATGCTGGTCTATGGTGGGCTGGGGAGCACTGGCAGTCGGCTGGTAGATAAAAGTCTGACCATCTGCAGTTTGGACCAGTTGCATAGGTTGGATACTGTTGCTTGTGCCTGTAAAAACAAATTTACTATTTACCTTCATGGGAATCATGAGTCACACTCCTACTTTTTCATTCAGTAGCCTTTTGGGTGATTCATCATAATAGCCTTTTGCCTAGATTTCCAACTACTAACATGGATGAAAGGATTTGACGACCGGTTTGGCTCAGCGGGAGTAACGCTGCCTGCGAAGGTGGAGGTCCTTCCTGGCTTCAAATTCCGGTAAGGGCAAATATTTGTGGTATGAGCATAAATACTTGTTCCTGAGTCTTGGATGTTTTCTATGTATATAAGTAAATAATATTTATTAAATATATCATCGTCTAGTATTCATAACACAAGCCTTATTGAGGTTACCATGGGACTAGTTCAATTTGTGTATAGTTGTCCTGTAATTATTTTTTCATTAATTTGAGCTGTTTTGACATGGTCTATTATAATGAACCTTAGTACACATGAAATAAAATCGAAAAGTGGTAAACCAATTTCTTGGCAGACTGTACGTACAGTCAGCGTCAAATAGTCTGTAGCGTCCAAAGTGCCTTAAATATCGCAACACGTCTTTATTCTTATGGACATAAAAATGTGTGACGATATATTTGGCGCTTTGGATGCTACAGACTATTTGACGCTGACTGTACACACCAACTGTTTATACCCAAGTTTTGGATTAAAGTGCCTTCAAATTGAGATGTTGAATGTACTCAAATAAAAATAAAATCTTAATGCGAAACGACAGTTTCTATGATAGAAATTTCCCTATACAAGGTAGAAACGTGTGACGTCACACGTTCCTAGGCATTAGTATGGAGTGTTTTATGGGAAAGTCCAAAAATGTGATTTTTGACATTGTTGTATCCCGGTGACTTTTTATAAGATTGAAGTAGGTTTTTCACCAATGTTTCTATTATTGAGAGGTAATTCTATAACATACCACGGAAAAAAGTTGTCAACATCCCTATTGTCTAGTGCCACATTCTTTTCTAATTTTGAAAATTTTCGAGTCCTCACCTTGAAGACTGGAAAGGGGTAAAACTTGCAATTGCTGGAGTTGTTGACCACCAGGTGTCGCCATCTGTAATCAAAAATTAACAATGAGATTATTTTATACCATACAATTTTGTTTAAAAACTGCACTCTTGTTGCAACAAGAGGACTGACCATCTCCATACTAAAAGCCGTTCCCCGATATCTACAACACCATCTATGAATAAAAATTATTTTTTACAATAGGGTGCATGCATGAAATTTTTTTATCGCTTTTCTTAACTAAATATCAAAATACCGTAAAAACTATTTCAAAATGTGAAATTAAAATTAAAATCGGCCAAAAAATACGCATAATATAGGCATTTTAAACTAGTAATTAGACAGAGAGGTCCGATATGCACTGTTACGTCACAGTGCACTCCGGCCATATAACTCCATATTAAATTCTGTTTTGCAAGAAAGAGATAGAATGAAATATTTGATGGCTTATATCTTGGTTATTTATATAGCTATTCGAAAAATTGTCTACTGTTTGTTACATGAATGAGCTTTTAATAAAGCAAAAATGAAAATTCATGCATATTCCCTATTATACAACTTTGCAAGCATGACACAGCTAGTATTTAAATGATATAATTTATTTATTATTGGCTATTTGCGAACTAATTGTTACCATACCATGTTTCTTTATTTAGTGATAACATCGTTAAATGTTTAGTTTTAAAGCGCCATCTAGAATATCTCCTTGCGATCGGAACACGAACCAATATATGGCAACTGTCAGTCCTCTTGTGTTAATGGTCCTTGGATAAGGTAAGTGGGGCAAAGTGCGTCTGCCGGGGAAGTGCGCCTTCCTAATCGTAAATAACAAAAACTGTTCATAGGTACTATATTCATTCAAGATCATTCATTCATTCATAGGTAGTATAAGCCTAAGGGGCTACTCTGAAATTCGATATTCGAAGTTGGTATCGCGCCTTCCCTCTCGCTCTCATGTTAAACCGTATTTGAGTGAGCGAGATGGCGCGATACGAACTTCGAATTTCAGAGTAGCCCCTCTAATGCATAACTACAGCATACAGGTTAATTTCTAGTTGATCCGATAAACTCAATATCTAGTATGAAATGTCACTTCAAAATAGGTAAGTAATTTAAACAGTTATCGATAAATTTGCCATTAGAAGGAAGACCCTAGTTAATTGTCATTGTCTTTTTGCCACAAATACTTCTGTCTGGACATCATACATTGGTGCATCAAACTAAATTGGTTTTTGGTAATACTCACAGATATCTGTATTACCAATAACTAAAATATATATACATACTTTTTGTTTTACAAATATCATGATAATAATCACAATTTTTGCAATTTATTAGTGGATCACTCCACTAGCGCTTTTTTTGGCTCAAGGCACTGGTTCAAGTCCAGTATCGTCGAAATTTTTTTTCATTTGTTTCTGATCTTTGTTTATAATTTATATACATGTATATGTTACGGGCAACTTGAGCTTTTATTGTTTTTTTTTGTTGATTTGATCGTGATTTGCACATATCTTACATATGGATATGTTTTCGACAGTGTTTTAGTATACTGTAATGCTGTGTAATTTTGAATAAATAAGTAAGTCCGGTCACTATGAATAATGACCGGGCTGTATGCAAAATGCTCGCATCAAGTGAGCAATGTCAGTATGAATAATGACCACCCTACATTGGGCAATGTAATAAAAAAGATGAACTGTAGTGTTTTTGTTAATTATATGAAAGTCAAAATGGGTCAAAAATCGAAAACTGTAGTTTAGTTTAGGTTTGTATTGTGACCATGTATAGCGGAGCGAGCAAAGCGAGCAGAGCATCAAAATGGGTCAAAAACCGAAAACTGTAGGTTAGGTTAGGTTTGTATATACATGGTCACAACTATGTATAACGGAGCGCGCGGAGTGTCAAATTGGGTCCAAATTTATCACATTACCCGGCTAAAAGTAGGGAAGTAATAAATTCAAGCAATCTCTACCCTTGATTTATTAAATGGACCACGGACCGGGCATTATTAATATAGACCAGCCAATGTAATAAATTTATCACTTTTACCCACCGCTCTTGATAATGACCAGTCATTATTTACTTATATTGCCCGGTTAATCAAGTTCCCCGTAACATATATACAAGTGCATTTGCCCGCCAGGCGTACTTCGCCACCTCCACCTTAACAATTTTCTATCTATAAGTAGTTATAAGTATTTGAAGGATACAAGATAGTCTGGATTTTAAAGTTTTGGTTTTTGAATTAGGGAAACAAGCTTATATAATACTACTACCTGGATTTGGGGTGTTCCGAGCTATGTATGCATGTACATATGAAATGGAAAATGTTATACACTGACAATCATCACAATATAAACACAAATCACAATGAAAGTACTATCTTAATGGTATGATTTTTTGTTAGTAAAAAATTAAACTTACATTTAATTGGGTAAGAAGTATCCTATAACCATCTGTGAATACCCAGCTACTTGTGTACCCAAATTAGTTGAAATTTGAATAGCCATCTAGGCGTGATGAAACCACAACAACACATCAAAACATGCAAAAAATAAAAATCCTCCAAACGTTTTTTTATATATATTTTTTTTACGTTTTTCAATTTCTTGAAAATATCTTCAATGCAATTGCAATGTATAGATGTAAATAAATAAGAATGATGTTCTAAAAATAATCTACAAGGCATGGTTACAAATAAGTTACATTTCCAACACAAATATTGTGATCACCATATGCATATTAATCCAGGCATTAAGGAAATATAGGTAGTATTAGTACCTGAATAGTTGGTGCTGTGGTTGGTATAGCATGGACAACAATCTGCTGTCCGTTGGGTCCCTGAATCATGTGACCGGCATTGTTCATCTGCAGCACCTGCAGCTGCTGCCCGTTGATGGTCATCACCTGCGTGCCATCCGAGTTCTGGATCTGAGCATGCTCCATTGTTCACTGGAATTACGTTATTGATTAATTAGCAACTGGAAGGTGCCTGTAACCTAGTCTGCAGAGGAGAAAAAATTTAAACGTTTTTTTCGTTTACTGTAGTTATGTATGTATGTAGTATGCTATAATCATTTGTGCATGTTCAGCTACCGTTGTACCAAAAAATTTTGAAATCTGTTTAGCCTTTTCGGCGTGCTGAAACCCCAATGACACACAAACAACAAAAAACTACTGACTTTCAAATAGTCAGTTATACTTATTGTACTAACATTTCATTTTAACAGCTTTTTAGGGTTCCGTAGCCAAAATAGCAAAAACGGGACCCTTATAGATTTGTCATGTCTGTCTGTCTGTCCGTCCGTATGTCACAGGCATTTCACTCACAAACTATAAGATGTACATTGATGAAATTTGGAGCATGGGTGTCGTGTGTTAACTGCTACTTAGTTTGATAGTTAAATAAAACATATATATATTTCTAGGGGGGGCACTCCATACATGTAACCGAAACGGAAAAAAAGAAAGTTCAGCTAATATCAAGGTGTGGCACATATTTCGACAGTACTTCTAAAAACACTGAGGTTTCTAAGAAAAAAAATTGGTTTAGTGAATATTTTCCGAAATAGGTATTCGCAACGAAAGTAGCAAAAATTGTGTCCCCCCATCTATTTTCTAAACGGTAAGTTCAAAAAATATGAAAAAATTTAAAAATATAAAGCTTAATAAATACTTCCAACGAAAATTGTTTACAACATGATCGGGCATACCGTTTTTAAGTTATTGCCAAAAAACTGCGCTTCTGAGCAAAAGGACGTAAGTGCCGGGGAGATACGCTCTTTTGATAGTGTATTTTTTCATCTGTAGTGCATTTTTTGTATAAACTGCTGCGGAACCCTTCATGGGCGAGTCCAACACGCACTTGGCCGCTTTTTTAGTATAGATGAAGTCAAGTTTGTCCAACAAAGAATGTAGTGGTTATATTCTCTTTGCAGCAGTGTGGCTTACTAAAACACTGTTTTGTAAGTATAGATTGGGTATATCAATATCTATTGTTATTATGGTATTTTTTATTTTTTCTTGTGTTCTTTAGGAGATATGACATCATGTAAATTATCTTTGTTTTTATTTTAATTTCACTTCATTTTATTTTTAGCATGTGATGACGATCGTTATTGGGTGATACTACATTTTATATTTTATTTGCCTGTTGACTTCCCTTATTTTATTTTGACGTTGTTATCATTATTTTATTGTTATTATTAATTCTTGCATTATTTCCGACAAGCATGATAAATCGTATAATTTTAATATCAAGCAAATTTTTATCTTGAAATAAAATAATCTAATCTAAACTATCTAATAAATAAAATCTTGATGATAGTAAACTGTTATAAATTTTAGGATCATGACTTTTTGCAAAGTTTTTGTACAATAATTAGTCTGATACTGTATTACTGTTAGACTACAAGTAATTAGAATTTTATCTTAATTTATAGAAAGTAAATAAATATATGAAGACAAAGTTAAATATTACAATATGTATTTACCATTAACAAAAATAAAACTACCGCGAACTATCTAAATGCACCTGATACACAAGTTTTCATTAATTTCATCCGTGGCTGATATTTAATTACTATATGTGTATAGGATACATCACGTTCCGTACAAAGTTGATTGAGGTATAGTAATTAGGTCGTTAACTTTTGTTATAGTAAGGTTTAATGTGTAAAAGAGGATTGATATAAGTAGATAAAGGGTTAACACGCGAAAACTAAATATTTTGTCTTACGTGGAATTTATTACAAAGCACTTTGTCACTAGATGTTCACGTCACTCGTTAGAACCAAGAACGAAGGCAACGTAATCAAAATGGCCGAATTCAAGTTATTTCTTCGGACATGTAACACATTTTCCAGCCTAAAATGAAAGTTTTCCAATAATTCCAATTTCGCACGTCCATTTCCAAAGTAATATTCAGTCAAATTTGTAAACTTACATTGGGTCTCCTCACTGGTTTTTCAATGATTGGTTGACAAAGGATAGACCAATGGCCGAAGTCAATGATCACGGGAACGCAGTAGATTGGTTCGGCGCATTACCACTCCCAAATAAGCGCGGCCGTTCCACTATCCAATGTTCGCTCACATAATTAAAATCTCGTCTATGGTTGGCTTTGCATTTTGGGATACCCTACTAACACGACATACCCGTACATGTTTTGAAATTTTGGTCGGATTGGTGAAATTTATGACTTCATGAAATTAGTAAAATTTCAAAAAAAATAACAAGCATTTGGTCACTTCTTCGTTTGAATGAAATAGAGCAATTCTTGTTATAGTATTGCTTGTTTTAATAGGGTAAACTTGCAAACTAATATTTCATCAAGTGAAGCTATTAAATACTTTATTCCATTTTTAATTGTTTATTTAACTAAACAAATGAAAGCAAGCAGAATAGTTAACACCAAATGTATATATAAAGCAGTATTCTTTTACTAACTCAAAAAGCATGGAATTCTAAAAAGGTACTATAGATACTAACTATAATTTTTTTGTACACGCTTCCAACCTTTTTCATAACGCAAGTCTCTTTTCTGCGCTGATTCAAACATTTGTTTTTAAATGTTTTAAATAAGTAATCCAAAGCGTATATACTCCACTTGTTTTACTCAGAAACCAAGAGCACTATAGATCGCACTCATGAATAAAAAAAATGTCCCTAGGTTTGTAAAATCAGATCGTTAGTATAGTGACACACATACAAAATGTAATAAAACTTTGAATGAAATTTTTTCGTACACATTCTTCAACTATCAAAATCGATGGTGCTCTTGATTCAGAGTAAAATGAGCCCAAAAAGTTCATACCTGAGACAAACGGGGGGGGGGGAAACACGTTTTAGTTCTTAAATTGAAATTTTATTACAGTAAAATGTGCAAATCGAGCCCTTGACCTTGACTAGGCTTAAAAAAAATATCCCGTAATTTTTATTTTTCTACTATAGCATATTTGAACACTGGTATCATTTTTGTCATAGACTAGAAACATTATAGACCGCAGGTCTTTTATTGTTCCAAATACTTAAATAAGGCATATATATATACAAATCACGCTACACAAAATACTGAATTAAAAACACATCTTTGTTTAATTTCCCTGCCATTATAAATCATCCTTAATTGCTTATTTTTGTCATTAATACAAGAAAAAAAACATTTTAGGAATATAAAATACCTTATAACGTATCCCTTGTACTTTATGATAAAAAGTTTGTTTGCCTAACACTATGGTTGCCATTTTGTAGAAGACGCTAAAGCCTTTTTGTTTTCTTGAAATAAATAAAGTATTTTTGTGAATTAATCAGCGAATGTTAATATTTGAAACTGCAAACATAAGATGTATTCGACAACATCTGAAGATGTGAGCCGGGATCATTTGGCTCTGCAAGTTACAAATTGTTTAAGTAGGTTATGTCATAAAAGTTTTTGTTTGATGATTTCAACTGTTTTACTTGCCATGACAACCAATTGACACTGGTTTATTTTGTTTCAGAGAAAATAGTGGAAAACAATCAAAACGTAACACAGCTGCACAAAGAATTGGTAGAAGTAAATTTGTCTATAACTGCATACATCGAAGAGAGTAAAAATCGTCTACACAACCAACGGTTGAATCTTGCACATCAGGCAAAAACTTCCCAAGAAGTTGTCGATATACTCTCTCAGAAATGTAAGTTAAACCAACTGCTAAAAGTCTAATTAGAGATTAGTGTTTTGAGTCCTAATAATTCTAGTGTTATTTAGTGTTTACTATGATTGGACGGATGCACGTCCAATCATAGTAGTGCTGTTCAAAATTTAATTGCTTACATCCCTTTGGGTCCACAGTTTCCATTGCATCAAAAAGTCCACCATATCAGAAAGTCCACTGTGTCAAGAGTATCCACTGTGTCAGATCTTCCACTGTGTCATGTCGTCCACTTTGCCAGAGTGTCCACTCTGTCATATCGTCCACTGTGCCAGAACATCCACTTTGAAATGTTAACTTTACCATAATGTCCTCTTGACTATTTCACCCTACCATTCCATCTATTGGTTGTCCGAATTTATAAGACAACCCCACGAAAAGGCACACTCTACGAAAAAGTTCACCTTACCAAAAAAGGTCTACTAGGTTGATATGTCCACTGTACCACATAGGTCATTCGATCAAATTGTCGACTGAATCGTTATGTCAACTCTATAAAAAGTGTACCTGTTTGAAAAAGCTCACCTTACCAAAAGTAGACATTTTGATTAAGTAGGTATTTTGATATAGTGGGCGTTCTGATGCAGTGGACGTTCTGGTATAATGGGTATTATGATAAAAGGGCAATGTGATACTATGGGTGTTCTGATACAGTTGACATTGTTATACAGTGGTCGGTCTGGTACAGTTGAAGTTATACTAGAGTAGTTGTTCTAGTACAGTGAGCATTTTGATAAAGTGGGCATCCTGACACAGTGGACACTCTGACACAGTGGACAATGTGACACAGTGGACAGTCTGGCACAGTGGACGAACTGACACAGTGGACAATCTGAAACAGTGGACACTCTGAAACAGTGGACTTTCTGATATGGTGGACGCTTTGATACAGTGGACACTGTGGGCCCAAAGGCTTACATCATTTTATTCTTAGTGACTGACAATACCATCCTAGTAAGCTTTACATTATCTGATGACCAACACCAAAAGGGTTAATATGCTCCTATTCAAATTAGTTTATTACAGTTAAAATATATTTATGAATTTAGGTATGCCACTGTTACTTTTAAATTACAGAATTTGAAAAATGTCAGATTCTCCATCTTCACCTCGCAAGAAAAGTAATCTATCCAAAATATATAATATAAGAACATATAAAGAAGACAACAACAATGCCACCAACAAATTCACGGAACGACAGCAAGCTCGCACATTTATCGCATGGTACAAACGCATGATTGACCATGAGCGCCAGAACTTCGGGTTATATCTATCTGATGATGCCATCCTTGAATGGTTCGGAAGAACAATCAAAACAAGGAAGAAAGTTCAGTCATTCTTGAGATATGACATGCAATGTTCCCGACATGATTTTACAACTATTGAAAGCATTGATAAGATACTGTTGAGGAATGAAAGAGTGCACAAAAGGTTTGTATTTAAATGATGTTTCAATAAATGTTTTTCTTCAGTAAATAACCTTAAGTTTTCTTTCTAATATACTTCTCCCTTCGTAATTTATACCCTAGTCTGTCATAATAATAAGAAAATAATAATAAAAAAATGGCCCATAAGTATTCACAGCTATCACAAAGAATATGATAATAATAAGCAGAAATTAGTATTAATTTCTGGTTCTAATAAGATCCTTATTTACCTTGCAGAAAGGAAGAAACTGTTCTAGCTAGTCCTGTTCATTCACCCGAGTTATTCAGTTGTAAGTCATCAGCTAAGAAAAGGTTGCTCAGATCCAACTGTAACAGTCCGGAATGGGCAGAGGGTTGCCAGCCCGATGATGTTGATCCTACTGAAAGAAAACGGCTAAAGAGCAGACATATTGAATCACTACATGATGACCAACTTAATAGTTTAAAAAGAGTTCATCTTGATGATTCTGAAATCAGTAGCAAAGGTGACGGTGCAGAAAGGAGGCCTAAACAGAAATGTATAGCAGTCACACCGCCAAACCATGAGCTTGGTCAGGGTGATTGCTTACCTTCTACAAGCAATAACACAGCTTCACATGAGGCTTTGAATGCCCAGCTGCCAAAACTCGCAGTAGAGTGTAACGGGTACATTGAATTCACTAGAACTAGGAACAATCGCAGCACAGATTCTATGAAATGGGAACGAAAGTGCAAGGTACAAATTAGCTACTCTGAGGACCCGTTGAATGTAGGCGAGTACATAATCTGGTCTCTACACTATATTGATGAAAGCAAATGTCGGAGAAATCTCATGGCTGCATTTGAGGCAGTGGCTAAAGAGGAGGAATCAAAAAAGATCAAGTGATTTTAGTAAGGTATTACGTTTCTGGAAGACGTTTTAGCATTTTTATTTTATAGATTTATATCATAAATGATGCTATGTCACAAATTAGATACTATGCAAAATACTGTTATGGCGGGCTTATATCTGTTTTGCAATTGCACATTTTCTTTTACATTTGCTAAGCATGTGATACAATAGTTATATTTTGCTTTGTTATAACTTTTATTATTTTATGTATGGTGTTCCAGATATAAGAATATCTTTAAGTTTTGACAGAGCCCTTGGGTATATGAATTTGATGTTAAGGTAGTTTTCCAAAAATGCCTATGTAATATTTTTACAGGATGTGGTAACTGTACCACCTAACTATAAATATACTGTAAAGTTGACAATAAGATAGTGCCTTATGAAATATACAAATGGATTTGAAATTGAAATGATTAGAGAGTAGTCATTTCACTGTGAGGTTTATATCTTAACGGTAACTTCATCTGAAGGCAAAACTGTTTGTTCTGCAGTTCTATTTTCTGGTGTAAACTAAGTAAAGTCATTCATGTTATGTCACTGTCAGCCAGAATAAATGACGTTTACCAAAAGAGATATGTTATTATCAAGTGTAAAACACTCAAATATGTAAAGTTGTGCTTTTATCACCATTGACTGATTTCATTTAATGTACTATATTTTTAAATGTAAGTTTTAGTTCTTATAACTTCATGAGATTTCTATTATTTTTACACGATTTGATGTGTATTTTGTATGATTATGATACAAACAACCCTTGTAATCCTAAAGAAGGTTCAGAGAGTATGGTAATAAAATTATATAGTGCGAATCTTTTTGCAAAACCAATAGCGATTATTATTGTACCTGTGAAAAAAGCAATGGGGAATGGATGAAAATTTTCAAAAATCTTGAAATTTTGTTTATAGGTAGGAATAATAAGCCTCCTTATAATCTGAAAAAAAAATACTGACTTTTCGGTGGCTTACAAAAAAATAAAAATGATGAAACGGTGTTGGTGGGCCTATATACCTTATACGGTACGGCAAATGCAGCATTGATATTTTCGATTAAAATGGCTGTAAATGTACTGATATTCTTGGCGTACCGTATAAGGCGGCATATAGGCCCACCAACAAATTTTCATCTTTTTATTTTTTTCTAAGCCACAGAAAAATCTGTATTTTTTTTCTGACAATAAAGAGGCTTATTCCTACCTATAAACAAAATTTCAAGATTGAAAATTTTCATCCATTCCCCATTGTCTTCATTGTGGACTAAAACCACGATTGTTTACTTTAAAGTGGATGCCATGTAAACACTGGTTACACAAAGGGCAACCTTATATTAAAAGCAAGAATGTTCACATTAAAATAAAAGCTTCTAGAACTACAATTGTTAACAATTATTTTTACAAAGGAACAATTGGCCTAACACTTCACAATTAAATATAATGATTTTGTTCAAGGGTTACTTTCGGTCTCGAAAAAGATTCCCACTGTACTGTCTAAAAATATATTATATGTGCCTTTAGGAAAAGTATTTATATATGTCATGTTATTGTTAGTCACTCACCACACATATATATATTAAAGTACATTTCTGAAAAACTTTGTACATCTATTAACGGATCCTTAATTGTTTCTTATTTTGTTACCAATATTTTTGATGATTATTGTTTCATGATAGATGTTTTGTTGATTCATTGGGATAATTAAAAAAATGCATGCTCAATACATTGCAATCTTAATTATCAAAAATAATCATTAATAGTAAAGTTCATCATTTCAAAAAATTGGTAACAAAAAAGGAAAGTTAATTACTTTGGTCGCAATTGACGTGCCCATACAAATCTTAGTACAAACTTTTATAGAAATGCTTTAAAAATGTCGTTGTCTCGTACTTACAACTCAAGCCTTAATGAGCTTACCATAGGACTAGTTAGATTTGTGTAAAATTGTCCTATAATAATCATTTATTTATCTATTGATATAGCTGTTCCTTGATTTTTCACAAAAAACTTTTATTTACCATCGCGATCTTTGTGATTTTTAAAGTGAATATTTTCACTGAAATTCTAAAAAATTCAAGACTAAGAGAAGGTGTCTTCAATTTTTTCATTATTTAGATTTTAGTATTTATAAGAATTAGCTGTTCCTGTAGGCACATGTTTTTCTAAGAGAATGTCACTATTATCTCCATAGACTTAATAGTTTTAATTTCACTAATGGGCATGTGAGATACCAGTCTTTACTTTTGTCTTCTTTAAATGATGGTGGGGTGAAACTAAGTTGTATCTCATCTCATCTTACATTCATCTTGATTTTTGAGCTAGATTTTTTTTTAATAATTCGTGCCTAGAATTATTAAATTCAGTACCTAACCATCCCATGTTCATGCTGCATGAATTTTGATTTAGGGGAGGTTCGGGATTCACCTTGTTACCCGAGACCGTTTGTACTTAGATATCTAATTTGTATACTGTCGTAGTTTCGTAGTTGATATTTATAAAAAAAGGTATCTATACCACCACGGTATACAAAATTAAATATCTCTATCATAATTATGAAAAGTAAATCCATAATAATTTTGTTCATTAATTTGAAAAATTGGTAATAAAATAGAAAAGATAACGCTTTTTGTGACTATTAACCCTTTGAACGCCAAGACCCAGTAAAGTGGTCGCGTGCTGTCGTGCCTACCACACCAACGACCACTAAAGGGGTCATGGTGCGCTGTCAAAGCAATTTTACTGTTGACAGATAAGGTTTAAATTCGTTTGTCACTAGTTTAGATATTGGCGTGTATTCCACATTTTCATGCGAGAGAGAAAGCGTTCAAAGGGTTATAGTGCTTGTGGTTGTATAGAATGTATAGTCAACTTTTTGATACAAACTTTTTTAGAAATGTTCGTAAATAAACTGTTGACATTATATTTATTCATACTATCAGTTTTCCTCCACCATCATCGGACCCTTTAACACATATTTTTACCTCAGAAAGCGTTGGCCCCTTTCCCACATTAAACACATACTTATTCGTTAGAAAGGGACCAATGCTTATATCCGTATAAAATGTGCTAAGGGGTCTCTATCAATATACCACCGATTTGTTTTGTTTTATTCCATAGGGATAGTTTACCTAGTTTAGTTACGTTAGATTAGATTAGATTATCTACTCATAAAGATACGTTATGTGTAAAGTTTAATTAAAGTTATGTTTTGTAAACGTTGAAAAAATAAGGAACATTAAAATTTGTTCGAAAAATGTCCGACAGATGGCGCCATTTAAATGCTAAAGAATGTCTACATAACGTCACGAAGACGCAGACCTACCAGAAAATAAAAACTAGTTTCACACTTTAGAGAATTGTTGCGATTATTTAAAACAACCGATATCTAGTAACGAAATTAACTTAATAATAATGTATATTTGTGTAAACGCATATTGGTGGCAATGCGATAGAAAAGCTTAGATAAAAAATAGTCAGCAATAGTTGGCTCTAATAATCTGTAATCACCAAAAGGTCTAATATATCGTCACGTATTTTTGCCTAGAGGAATAAAAAAATGTTGCCATATATTTGACAACTGGGGCCGGTTTCTCAAAAGCTTGTAAATTGTATGAGAAGCGGAAGTCTCTTTCTAACAATATGAATTAAAAAGAGACTTCCGTTTGTATTACAAGCGTTTATGAAACTGGCCTCTGTTATTAATCTGTAGAATATTTGACGGTTAAGTTCGTGAGTATCACACTGGCGCCTCTAGCGGTTTTGTTATTGAACTATAGCGTTTTAGTTCAAATCAAACTACTTCATTCCAAAAGTATGAAACAATCTGAAAAATGTGAAGTTAAGACGGCTCAGGCTTGGAATGTCCGTTTTCCTGAAACATCCTATTTCCAAAATGTCTGCTTTCCATAATGTGTTTGATATTACCTACAGGCCTGAGCTGTAAAGATTTAAGATAGTCGGAGAAATAATTGTTAAAGATTTTTTTATCTTGTGTAATACTTTGATATGTGTAAAAAATATGTTTGTACTGGACATTAGTTATGTATTGTCGCAATTATGAATTATAGAATAATGATTCAGATTAGGTTTACTAGGTTTAAGGCAACTTCGGCCATATTCCCAAATTCGCTGACTACCCAGGTCGTTCACAATTCCACTTCGTCTATATCCCCAATTCGTCCACAGTCCGAACTCGTTATTAAATTACTCTTAATTCGACCACACTCTCATCTCGAGCGTATTCTTTACTAATCCACAGTTTAAACCCTAACTCGTTGGCTTGTTGTAAACTCTGATTTTTAATTCAAGACCAAAATCTGACAGTTTTCATCTTGATTATTTCATCAAATAAACATTATTTCATAAAAATATCAATGAGAAATCGTGCAACCAGTAATATTAGGGTAATATTTTCTTCTGTTTCCGCGATTATTACTCATTGAAATAAAACAATTTAACGGATTATATCGCGTATATTATCTCATTTTAGTTCCCGACGTTTCGGAAGCTTTCCAGCTTTCCATGGTCACGGGAGGAGTCCTCCCTACTAAAATGAGATAATATACGCGATATAATCCGTTAAATTGTTTTATTTCAATATTAGGGTAAGTTTTATTGATATAAATACTAACACTTAAACCTTATGCAGTGATCACAGAGAAAGTGCGCCCGTTGACGTTAAATTTTGGTCTTGAATTAAAAATCAGATTATAAAAGTTGGCTATTTAACAACTTCTGTCTGTGGTATGTAATAGAACGATATCTCTATGTTATTGATATTCAGGGGCGTATTTTGAAATTTGCCGCCCTGGGCCAATAAGTTTCACCGCCCCAGAAGTTCAGGAAAAAACAGGCCAAGTGCGAGTTGGACTTGCGCACCGAGGGCTGCTACGCCGCCCCGGGCCATGGCCCTCTTGGTCCTAGGGTAAATACGCCCCTGTTGATACAACTTATGTCTTAATCACATCTCTACAGTCATTGAGTGAGTTGAAAGATGTACATGGACGAGCTGAGAACCTCGGCGAGAGAATTTGGACGAGTTGGGAATGTAGACGGGGTAGGAGGCGGGCCATTTTGAAAATGTGAATGATATAGAAAGATACGAGTAACATTTTGGAAACGGCACATGCACTAAGTGAGAATGTTGACTGACAAATTTGTAACACTTATTGTCCTTGCATTACATGTAATGTGGTGTGCTAGCTCGGCATGTCCACGTCTACATGTAAATTACCAATCGTGCATTTTATGTAATGCATGGACGTGTTGAGCCCAGGGGCGTAGTTACCCCAGGGCCAAGGCGCCCATGACCCGGGGCGGCATAGCAACCCTCGGTGTGCAAGTCCAACTCGCACCTGCCCGGTTTTTTCCTTAACTTCTGGGGCGGCGAAACTTATTGGCCCAGGGCGGCAAATTCAAAATACACCACTGGCTGAGCCAGTTCATTGATGGAAGCGGGTGACAATGAAAGTGTTAAGAAATAGGGATGGTGACGAAGTGAACCTAAGCAATTGATTTATTTTTATTCACAGATGGATTGTTAGGGCTGTCCTAAAAAACCGTGCCCAATTTCTTTTTAGATTTTATGCGTATTGAAATATTGTTTACTTTTTCTCGTAATTTTCCGAGTAATAAATGGAAACAGTCACAAACAAATATCAGGGATCAAACTAAATAAAGAGATTAAAAAAACAATATATCATAATCTAAAGAAAATGGGTGTACTTTTGTTTTAAAGCCCGTTATTGCGATGTAGCTTTATCTTACCTATTATTAAGTTGTTAGTCATTACTTGAAGTAATGAGGAAATGTATTTTTGTTTCATTATGCTAAAATGTATAAGCTCAATAAACTTGTTTAAATATGTTTTGTTTTTATTATTCACTAGAAGGTGCAACTTCGTCAGCGGAGGAGAAAAAAATCATAACCCTCTTTTTTCTTCAGTATAGTCAAGTAAAAAATCCATACTACCGTACTATACCGGGTGGAAAGGCATGGCGATCCTTTGCGCAAAAGGTGGATTGTTTAGATTTAGTACTGTATTTCCTCTAAAGAAACTAGGCTCATATTCATAAGCGTTTTGAAGTTATAGGCAGATAACTTTTAATGCAAAATACTGCAAGTGACAACCCTCATTAGGTTCAGTAACATTTAACAATAACACAAGGATCAGTGACCTTTGTCAAAACAACATTTCGGACGGATCCAACGGATTTGGATGTTTGGTATGGAGATAGTTTGAGTCCCGGGGAAGGATATAGGCTACTTTTTATCCCGGATCAATACCCTTATCCGCGATAAACGAATTTAAGGTGACCAAAATCGCGGGCAAAAGTTAGTATCCTATCCTATAAACTATAAATGAACTTAATTGTGGACGAGAGTATGCCCGCAACTTCGTTCGCGGAGGAGGAATGTCATAGTCTTCTTTGCTTCAGCGAAGTCGGATAGAAAAGTATCCTAGATCATTCTCGGATGTATTGCTAAACATCCGAGAATGATCTAGGATACTTTTCTACGTACTTATACCAAAAATGGTTGAGATGCGTCCAGCCGTTTTGACTTGATGAGGCCGTTAAGATATTACGACAGAGATGGCGCTGATATCAATGTTCACACTGTATGAGATTCGTGGATTGTGCTGTTGAGGTTTTTCTTGAAATCATGACTCCTGGTGGACAACTGGATTTTATAACAGTTTGGAATTAGGCCGCAAGGGCACTTTTATTTCTAAATTTATCAGCCCTTTTGCTATGCAATTAACGATGTATTAGGCACTAAAAGGTGCCCGCAACTTCGTTAGCGGAAGAAAAAAAAATCATAACCCTCCTTTTTACTTCAGCGTAATCGGATAAAAAGTATCCTATAACCATTTAAATTGTGGATGCCCAGCTACCTGTGTAGCAAGAATGGTTGATATCAGTTTAGCCGTTTTGACTTACCTGATGAATCTACAACGCAACGTCACATACAATATTTTTTTTGTTAATAAAAAAAGAACCGACTTCAAAATAAACTAAAAAGCCAAAAATAATCTTTTATGTACGGTACGGATCACATTTGAATCACGTTTTGAAGTCGGTGCCAAACCATTCATTTATTACTATTAACACAAATGGCACACAAGAACCGCGGCGGCGAGCCTTTAGTTATTACCAAAATTTAGTTATAGTAATTCGTATTTTTGTTGGATAAAGAACTTTACTTCAGGTTTGGCACCAACTTCAAAAGGTCATTCAAATGTGATCCGTACCGTACATAAAATATTATTTCCGGCTTTTTAGTTAATTTTGAAGTCGGTTCTTTTTTTATAAAAATAATTTTTTTTTGCTTTTTAGTGATGGATTTTAGTGATATAAAGTATTTTTAGAGCTCAAAATGGGAAGATTGAGGAGGGCCTATTGTAAATAAATAAGACCAATTGTAGATAAGACTATTTGTATAAATAAATAAGAATTGGCTAGGTCAAAATGGTTAAGTCCGTAGCTTGCTGGTTAAAAAAGAATACGACAAACAGTCTCAACTGACCCATAATATTTAAAGAATTATATCGCAACTCAAATTGGCGTAGAATCTCGAGTGATGTTGAGACGGAATATTTCCGTCTCTGATGGACTAGTGAAATGGTATAGTAAAAAAAAATGGCCGGCCCTAAGACGAGATCAGCTGGAGGATGGGAAGCTCCCAGAAGCCGTGTACGTAAAATTTGACGATGAAACTGTTGGTCTTAGGTTAAAAGATAGTGACGGTTGCATACCCATACCTCCATCATGTTCTACGTTTCAAGCGACAAGGGGATACGGAGATGTGGAGCGTCGTATGTTACCTTTAATATTAAGTTGGGCTGTTACTGTTCATAAGCTACAACGTACCACCCTCAAGAAAGCTGTGAGACCTTGAAAAAAAGAATTTGGCTAAAGGGCAAATATATGTTGCACTAAGCCGTGTCATAACTTTGGAAGGCATAGCGTTGTTAGATTTGGACGCCAACAAATTATTAAATCGACCACATGAAGAGAGCCACACATAATACACGACTTTTATACGGCACTTACAGCCATAATACATTTTAATGTCAATTGCTCACGACCTTTAGCTGAAAATTGGCATTTCAGAATCAGGGCCGTTAACCGTTGAGGAGTTCTCTGGTTCTCCACTATCAGATCCACTTTGCTACCCTGATCTTAACCAACTTCTGCCTTTAACCAAAATATGATAAAGAATTATATTGCGATTAGTGAATTAGACAACACTGGTCGAGCCCTAATTAGTGACGGTGGCTTGTGTCTTCATCATCAGTTTTTCTTCACCAAATGATGATTTTCGAGTGGAAATGCTTGTTCTACTTGAATAAACACCAAAATCGCCATAGATGTGCCCATAAGATTTGAAGACTTCCTTGGATTCCTCATCGATCGAAAATATTATGGGACCTTGGAGATTCCTATTCTTAACAAAAAAATAATTTTTATAATCGACTTGCGATCCGCGAATTAAATAACACTGGTAGAGCCCTCAGTGGTAACTGATGGCTTGTGTCTTCATTATCGGTTTCTCTTAACCAAATGATGATTTTCAAATGTAAATGCTTAAACTACTGTAATAAATACCGAAATCGCCATAGATGTGCTCATAATATTCGAGGAATTCCTTCGATTCCACATGGATCCCAGCATCAGATCTTCACCAAAATTTTATGGGACCAATTTGGATATACCTACTCATGAACAAAAAAATGATTTTCCAAATCGTCGTGTAAATGACGGAGTTCTGAGGTAACAAACAGAAAAAAAAATACAACCGAATTGAGAACCCCCTCCTTTTTTTGAAGTCGGTTAAAAAAGCAAAACAATTTTTTTTTCGAAACATTGGTCAATGTTCAAATAGTCCGCACATTATTATTCTAACTCCCGACAAAAAAGAGGGGTGTTATAAGTTTAACGTGTCTGTGACTCTGTGTATCTGTCTGTGGTATCGTAGCGCACATACGGATGGACCGATTTGAGTGCGACTTTTTTTGTGTCATAGATAATTTTATCCCGAGTGTTCTTAGCTTTGTTTGACTTTGTGTCAGCACTAGGCTGTATCTCATGAACCGTGATAGTTACAGTTGAAATTTTCATAGACGATCTATTTCTGTTGCCGCTATAACAACAAATACTAAAAACAGATTAACTTTATGTCCGTCTGTCTATGTCAGTAACCAATATAATAATGACCAAACACCGCGTGTATTATGCTTAGGAGTAGGGTTCTGCTATACGGTACGGCCGTTTGTAGTGTATATTTTGTACGGTACCCTCGGTGTGCGTCCGACTCGTACTTGGCCGGTTCTTTTCTATCTTTATAGATTTGTGATTTGTATGATCTAGACTTTGAACGGACTATTAACAAAAAAAATCGCATATTGAATAAAACTTTCAGTGTAAATAAATAATTCCTTTCCCTTTTTTATTCGATATAGTATACAAAGGGTTACAACACAATAATGTTATAAAAAATGAATTTTGAATACTAAATATCACTCACTATGCAGTTTTCAAAACAGGTACATGTTATATTCCTGTAATTGCTAAGTGCCTCTGTAATTATTTTACAACAGTTTAAAATACAATGTGTGTATGTTGGAACACGAAGGTCAAAGCATAAAGAAAAAATATTTTATATTTATATGGTCTTTCCAAGGATTTGTACTCTACCGAATAAATTAAGGTTTCAATTCAACCTCTATCAGTAGAGGATCCAGGAATTGCAATGTCATTTTCGATCTTAGAGCATTAAACTACAGGAGATGCCATACGAATACATTCACCTTTGCCAAAGTAATCGCGAAATCGCAGGTCACTTTATACGGTAAATAGGGTAGTCACCTGGGTCAAAAAAATATAATTCTAATTCGTCCGTCAGGTTAGATTAGCAAAAAATATTAGTCATGTATTTTTTCTTTTGTCAATCAAACAAAAAAAGACAAAAATAAAGTGCATCAAAGTTTGGGAGTGGGCGCACAGGGTGACGTCACGGAGAACTTTAACGGACTATATCTTCATAATTTTTTGTTTAATTGACAAAAGAAAAAAAATACGTGTCCAATATTTTCTGATAATCTGACGGACTAATTATATTTTTGAAGGACACAAGCCTATTGTCAGTGCGTGGGTGTTATTTTCTATTACTTGTGTGTGTTTGTATAAATAGGAATACTTCCGAGGTGTGCTGTACGTGTTTACCTCGCCCCCCCCCCCCCTTGAAAAAATTGTAAAAAAAACTGCTTGTAATTTCCACTAGTGAAATGCTCTAAATTATCGATATGCTTGCAACATCCTTCATAAACTGATTTTGTTTCAGCGCTATGATGAAGTATACAAACTGTTTTATTTAAGACATAATAAAAAAACTTACAATTAACAATATCAACCTGGCACAAAATTAAGTCCTTGAGTCCACTATATTTTTCAGTATTTTTGAATTCTACACACTTTTGGAAAAAAACACTGAAATTGTAAATATTGAGCAAGGATGGTAAAAAATCAGATCTAAAACTACACAAATTCTGGCACCATGATGGCTAATACTTAATTCAGGCAAAATATTGCGACTCTAAATATACAACTGTCTGAGTCGTTAGCAGCGGCAAGAGCGACACGCAGGGGGTGGTGACAGAGGCGTTAGAAGGGTCGCGCCCCAAAGCTCCTTGTCCAGTGGTGTACCGTCCATGTAGGCACTGCCTACCCTGAAGGACCATGGCTCCATACAGGCACAAACTGCCTATCATGAAGCTGTGAACGATCATGGCTCGATATAGGCACAGAAACACTGCTTGTCACTATACCATCTCTATCTTACCGCAGACGACTCACCTAAGCTGCGGGCCTATAACATGATAACAATGGGTTAACATACTCGTTACTTATCTTATTACACTGGAGCACAAGCTATCTGTATGGCTGGAAACTGTTACTAGTACATTGACTTGTATGGAATGTTTATCTATGCTAGGGAAAATAAATATTTTTTAAAGGGGAAATAATTGTGGTTACAATATGCCCAATTTTACTATGATTATATTTAGCTACTAACATCTGATTAGCCTGTCAAAAGGAAGTCATTGATAGGCATAATTAAGACATTATAATTATTATAGAATAGTGAAATTAGGCCTTGATGAATAGACATATCGTTATTGCAGGTGCAAAAACAGTTTGACATTACGGGAAAATTATTATGAAAAGGCAATAACAGAAGTGACACTCCTATCGAGACGCTTTTGTGCCTACGATTTCATTATTTGGATATAATTCTGCTTGTCTACTACGAAAATCATATAAATTACAAGAAGTAAATAATCTTACATACAAATTAAAAACACATTGCTGGTTTATTATGAAAGTTAACATATTGACTGTTACATAAGAGTTTATACCTATATCTATCTATACTTCTCTCAAAACTTCATGCAAGATACTATGAAATTCTTAGAAGTTTAGAATGTGTAGGCATAATTATCGTTTTTTTTTATAAACCAACATTTGGTTATAAGTGTTCTTTAACAGATTTGTTTTTGCATCTGCAATAACGATGGATGTTAGAGAACCTATTATTTTCTCTTACTAAATTTGTTTTCCCTAATCTAAAAAAATCCATACCTTATTACTTTAACATAAATTACGAAATTCATACATATAGGTAGAAGAAAAAATAAAAAATAACAGATTTCTTTACAATTAACAATGTAAAATAGAGTAGTAAATGCATTATCATAAATGATAAAATGTCATGACATAATTGCACAGGGGTGTAACAGGGAGGTTCTAGTCCTTAATTAGGGCAGGTAGACGTGATATATTTGTTCAAATAGCAAATGAGCCAAACAATAGCCAGTACTATACTGCTATTCATAATTCAATTTCAAAATCTGACAATTCCCATATTGATTACTTAGTAATTTAAATAATGCTTTAAAATTGAAATATAATTTAAAATATAACGGGTCGACCCGTAACCATGGAGAGCTGAAAAGCTTCCGAAACGTCGGGAACTGATGCAAATGAGATAATATACGCGATATAATCTGTTCAATTGTTTTATTTAAATGTGTAATAATCGCGATAACAGAAGAAAGTATAATGCTTCAAAAACATGAGAACTCATGTAACTAGTGAAATTGGGGGGAGCTCTTATTGATAAAAATGGAACAAGCTCCCGGAGGATGTAATCTCGACACCTAATGTCAATATCTTTAAAAACAAATTGGACAAGCATACCACTGAACAGCGAATTTAGACTCTAGATAAATTGGATATAGGCATCATCAGTTGCTACAACTGCCTGCCTGATAATAAATAATAATAAAATACCAATTTTTCAAAATGCAGCAATCACAGCTAATGTGCCAGTGGTTTAGCTACAGAATAGCTGTGCCCCGGGGCCTCCAGGCTTAGGGGGACCCTTGGGAATCTGACCAGTAACATAGCTACTAGACAGTTAGACGGTGACAGAACCTGGAACTGACATGGGGTCCAAATCTTTTATTTTGCCCCTGGGCTTTTGGCTACATAGCTATGCCACTGGAATGTGTGTCACTAAACATTCAATTTTGAAATTGAACTATGGATTGGTGTAAAATATTACTATACAAAATAAATTTGTGAATTGGCCATTCTAATCAGGAATTTAGCGTAGCTTAACATAATTTGGCAATTTTATCCTTCAGTCACAAGACATAACCATTGCTTTCTTATTGCCAAACCAATTACTTATACTAAGTATAACTAGAATGTTAATTCATTTGTGGATCAAATGCTTGGTCGTCATTCAGCACATTTGTGTCGTCAATGTCTTCCTTGGCATCATTATCGAGTATGGGTTCATTCAGAGGTTCATGGGCATTCAAAGCTGGGCTTAACTTAGGAGGCTGGGCAGCGGGAGTAACTTTAGATGAGACTATATTTGCTGCATGCTTTGTTGTCATAGAATTCAGCGTAGCCTTCAAAGTCTCCACTTGCTTTTCTAGGTCTTCAATTTTCTTCTTCTTGTCAGATAACTGTGTGGTCAAAGTATCTTTCTCTAGTCTCAATGTCTCTATAATACCCTCTTTACTAAGTTGAAGATTTTTGAAAGACTGGAGCTCAGTCTGGCATATCTGTTCGTCCATTTTAGTTCTGTTTACTTTAGTTTCAGATTCTACTATTTTGTGTTTATAATCTTTGATTTCGTCTGTTAATTTTGCTTTTTCTTTGTCGAGATCGTCGAGTTTTGAAACGTAACCGTCCTTTTGTTCGAGAAGTCGCAGGGACTCTTCCATGCACGATGTCTGTTGTTTGGAGCACTCTTGTAGTTGTACGCTCATCTCAGCGACTCTGTTTCGCAACAATGTGAGCATACTGCCACTATTTAATAGTGAAAGGACCAGCAAAATGCACACGGCGAACATCAAATACATGGGCCAGCGACGCATGTTTTCTATACCCATATTATTACACCCCTCTAAATGTAACTATTACATGTATTTTTATTCACAACACCATAAATAGAAATATAGTTTATTTATATACAATCAAGTCGAGTCTAAAAGCCAAATTAGCGTAGCGACTGACTGCGACGGATCTGATTGACATTAGCTCATTCTTTGCTATATCTTGACGTTAAGCCTGTTTTTAGGGATCATTATTTATTAGATTACACTAAGTTTTCAATTTCCGTTTTAAATTTTATCCTAAGTACCTTATACGTTTTTTGTTCATCATACTAAACGAAAATTTATTGCAAGTTGCAACTAATTTTATTATGTTTAATAATACTATATAAATAAAGTGAACTATGCTAATTTTATTGTCGTCTATCTACAAATATGTAACATACTTTATAAACGCTACCATCATTGTCATAGACAAAATAAATCTTGTTTTAAATAAAGATTGCTGTAAATGTGGCGACTGACGAATTATACATTTAAAAGTAATGCTGGTATCACTTAATTTGGTCACTTGACCCACTTATCATCTTTGCGAAAGCCCATAGACAATCCTTCATCGACTTCTTTGGTTTATAGCCACGAGGTTTTTAGCTATATTTCAATTTATTAGTGAAATAATATAAATACGCTTCGTTTTCTTTGAACAAAATGCCACCGAGTAATCCTTTGCCGCCCAAAGAAAATGCGCTATTCAAAAGAATTTTGGTAAGTGCAATTGTAAACATATATTTTGGTTTAGTATAGCTTGTCATCCTCGGCGATTATATTGAATTATAAAATAATGCATATCTATTGAATGGCAATTTTACGGCCCAGGCAATCGTATGATACTCTTGTTATTTATTTGCGGTGTCGTTAAATGCAATTACATAGATCTATTTTCACTATTTTTGCGATATCTTACTGACTGTCCTTGCATCTTCCAGTGCTTGTATCTAAGAATAAATAGGGTTAAATAATATTTCATAAATACTTATACTTTCCAGCGTTGCTACGAACATAAACAATACAAAAACGGCTTGAAATTTGCCAAGCAAATCCTCTCCAACCCTAAATTCGCCGAACATGGAGGTGAGTGTGTTATTCACGAAAATTTGTATTGAAAACTAAATAAAATTATCTACTACAGTCAAACTCCTGACATAAACTGCTTGATATTTGTGAAACAATATTGTGCATTTAGTGATCTAACTCCATTTCATTGTTGTATGTTTGTTTTTTTTTCAGAAACATTGGCAATGAAAGGTCTTACTTTAAACTGCCTGGGGCGTAAAGATGAAGCATATGAGTATGTTCGCCGAGGTCTTCGCAATGATCTCAAGTCACCAGTGTGCTGGCATGTCTATGGTCTTCTTCAGCGGTCCGATAAAAAATATGATGAGGCCATTAAATGTTACCGGAATGCTCTCAAGTGGGAAAAGGAGAATATACAGATTCTTCGTGATCTATCCCTTCTCCAGATCCAGATGAGAGATTTAGAGGGTTACAAGGTACATTTGTTATTTTTTGTTGTGACAAATTCAAAACTGTTTAATTTGTTATTAAAACATTGTTATATATAATACTATCCTTATTAAAAGAAAGATCCTGATTGATCATTGCCAAGTTCAAGTTCCTGGATCTAAAAAGGTAAAATTATGGAGGTTCCCTTTATAATGTGAACCAAGAATAATAAGGTCAGGATTTAAAAAATTATAAAACCTTTATGTAGTTTGTATTGAATGTTTTATTTGGTGCTTACTGAATGAAGACTCCCATTTAAACAATATTTTCATGTAGAATGAAAGCTAGAAAACTAACCAGTTTATTCAAAATCAATTAGATATTTGCAAAGTTAATTTTCACTGAAATATGTTAGATTGAAATTATGAAAACATTTTACTACAGGGAGAACCTGCTTAATCAAGAATATTTACTTTTGACAATATCATTCATGATTTGATTTGTATTTGATTTGTTTTTGAATTTGATCTGTTTGTCTCCACATGGCACAAAGTCTGTTTCTCCTTTAGGTCACTGGATATAATCATTGATTCATTGTTTTGGAAACTATATATAACAGTATTTAAAATAATATTACACAACATATATAACAGTATTTAAAATAATATTACGCTTTTGTCATAAATTACATTTAATTTTATAGCAATGATTGGAAGTGTGTGATAATAGTTGTGTAAGACTTAGACTACAGCTGAAAGTCAGGCAAGGCATCAAGTAAAAAAAATTTTGTACAAATTCCAGGACACTCGGTATCAACTGTTTATGCTCCGACCAACACAAAGAGCTTCCTGGATTGGCTTTGCGATGAGCTACCACCTGCTCGGAGACTATGAAATGGCCAATAGCATCCTGGATGCTTTCCGTACTAACCAGATGAAGGGACCGTATGACTATGAGCATTCGGAACTGCTGTTGTACCAGAACATGGTGCTGGCGGAGTCAGGACAGTTTGACAGGGCCCTGTTACATCTACACAAGTTCCAGACGCAAATACTTGATAAGTTATCGGTGAAGGAAACAAGTGGGGAATATTATTTGAAGTTGAAGAGGTGTGTATTGTTTTGACTTTCTGAGGATCAGCAAAAGCTAATCAACAGTTTATTTAATTGGTAATAGGAATTACACATATCTACTATGGTTTCATGTGGAAATATGTATATACAGCAAGTGTCATTATCCAAAGTCAAGTTTTAAAAATACTCAGCAGTTAACAATGAAATTACGAAAATTTTAATCTCGGGTGCATGATTCTCTCTTTGTGAATAGGCCATATTTAGTATGTAGAAGCAAAATTTATTATAATACAAGTCTTTCCTAATTTATTGTCCAGTGGTTTAATGATATGAGAAGAAAAGAAAAGTTATTGATAACAATTGTTACAGGTCATTATTATTTGGAATATAGTTCAAATTTATTTAAATTGACGGAAATATTCATCAAAGTCACAGTAATGATTTGTCATATGAATTTCATATTATATCTACTGTATCAAAATCAAACTTATAATTGTAAAAATAATGAGTAACAAGAAACATCTCCTTTGTACTGTTCATTGATTAGAATAAGCAGGCGGTCTGCCCTGGCCATGTATCAAATGAATATATTAAAAATAAGAAGTGCCAAGTGTTTTCCCTTCTAATTATTCTTGAAAATATGTTCCAGATTCAAAGAGGCGGAGGCAGTATATGAAGACTTATTAAAGAGGAACCCCGAGAATGTGATGTATTACCAGAAACTTGTAGAAGCTAAACAACTAAGTGATCCTGATGAAAAAGTGGCCTTCTTCGATATATATAAGTGAGTATATGTACAATCTATACTACTATAAAGTTGTAAAAATGAAATGTACGTTAACCTTTTGACTGACAGTCAACAAATCACGTTATCGCTAAATTCGTGCCACTGGTATAATTCGCTGCATGGCGGTCATAAGGTAAAAAAAAAAAGTGAAACAGGTGCTTTAAAGGTAGCTGAACCAAATAATATTTATTATTGTATGTATCGTTCTGGCTTCATCACGTCAACAGCTAAACTGGTATAAACTAGGCAGTGGCGTGGCGTCCATATAAGCCGATTCCCACTGGGTTGCCCATGGAAAGGCTTTTAACTACCTAATTAAATGAATACGCTTCGGCTTTCCTTGTAATTTTCCTGACGTCACGCCTCTGGTAGCTGAGCAACCACAGATGGTTATACGTAGCTTCTTATCTAACTATGTTGAAGAAAAAAGAGGGCTATGACTTTTTTCTCATCCATGAACGAAGTTGGCATTTTCTAGTATTGGCATATTGTTGTATTAAAAGAAAAAGTATGTATATTTCACATAAAGGTCATAGAAAACACTGAAAATAACAGGTTGGAACAAGTTAATCCAGGTAAATTAAATGTAGGTACTTTTTCAATGGTTAACATGAACCATGTTCTACGTCATACTTCAGTTGCGTCTTGACGCTTTAATCAACACGGTTATTACGCGCAAACGCAGGCGTGTCTACCATATTAACATATCAATGTTGTAATGGCATTGTTGACGACATTTTTTTACTGTACCCTATGCCATACAAGTAGTATATGTTACTGATTTATTAGACTGAGTACACCTGAGTGGCCTATATTCTTATAAAGTTGTAAAAATGAAATGTCTGTACATTGAAGATATATTTAAAAATATATTTGAAGGTCACTGAATCTTTCTCTATGTCCGTTTGTCCATTGACTAACATATGTATGAGAAAACCAATCGGTTTCAGATAAAACTCTATTTTTTCCATACTAAAAATAACTGATCGCATTCTCTACCATTGAAAAAGGCCTTCTTTAGTTGTTTACACGTCTCTATCTCTCGCTCGCTTCTTTCTTTCACGTGTCTCCAGCCACTGTCTTATATGATCAACCCATTTGGTTACCACAGGTGAGGTGTCTTTTCAGAAAGGCTTATTTTTACTGTGAAGCTGCCTCAAAAGTAAACCCTGTCTCAGACAACATAAGGACGTATTCAGAAGTAACCTCGAGGAAGAAATAAGCCCCTTTAGCTGTAAAAGTTTTTGTCAAAAATTTTATTTTTGTGACAAGCTTTTACCGCTGACTGTACTTTTCCTTGAAAATCCATCAACTACTCAGACGATTCTAAAGAGCCCAATCTCGGTAGGATTGCATTATTTTATTACAGAGTCCCTATGACCACCTACCTGCTCCATCATCAGATCAGCTCTATGGTATCATACTATTGCGTTGTTACCGAACTTAAATAAGTATGCAAAATTTGAACTCAATCGGGAACCGAGAAGCAGATTAAATTTAACTTGCAAGATTTGATTACAGACGGACAGCCAGACAACGGTACAAGTGAAAGTGAATAATAGTAGATTGTTTGACAAGGGGCTAAAATAAGCCATTATGACAGGAAGTGATTATTTGGACGAAATCACGAAGTGAGCGAGGACAAATATGTCTGAGTGTCATAATGCTTTTAAGCCGCGTGTTAAACACTCTGCTTTTCACTTCAACTGCGAGAAAATAAAAAAAGACTTAACATTAAAATTGTATATTTCATGAAAAACTAAAAGTACAGTTTGAGCAATTCCATCGGAAAGTTTGGCCAATCTGACCAGGTTGGTTTGTTTGTTTTTAATTATTTGTAAGGAGTATTTAAGCTGTCCGCAAGTTTTTTTTCCAGTGTCATAGAAATTTGTATGGGATTATATGGCTTTCTTTTAGACCCTAGGGGCTAAATGCATTAGTTTAGTCTCGCTTTGCGAAGCTAATATAACGTGTTTATTGAGCAGGAGAAGTGAAAAAGCTTGTAAAAAGCAATCCGGTTCATGGTGGTCCCGTCCGTTTCCAGGAAAGAGTATCCCAAAGCAATAGCGCCGCGGCGGCTGCAGCTAACGGTGGCGGCGGCGCCGGGGCCCTTCGCAAGGCTCGTCGACGACTACCTACGTCATGGCTTGCACAAGGGCATCCCGCCGCTCTTCGTCGACATCAGGTGAGACTTTTCTCAGGACACTTGCTTGGCTAAGACGCCGGCTATGTCGCCTGGGCTTTATCTAGCTAGAAGTATACTGGGGTGCTGAGAACGCACATGTGTCGTCAGTGGTTTGGTGTCTATCTACGTCACGGGCTGCACAAGGGCATCCCGCCACTCTTCGTCGACATCAGGTCAGACTTGTCTCCGGACACTTGCTTGGCTAACACGCCGGCTACGTCGCCTGGGCTTTATCTAGCTAGAACTATACTGGGGTGCTGAGAACGCACATGTGTTTTTAGTGGTGTGCTGTCTATCTGCGTCACGGGCTGCACAAGGGCATCCCGCCACTCTTTGTCGACATCGGGTCAGACTAGTCTCAGAACACTTGCTAACACGCCGGCTACGTCGCCTGGGCTTTATCTAGCTAGAAGTATACTGTAGTGCTGAGAACGCACATGTGTCGTCAGTGGTTTGCTGTCACATGCTGCACGAGGGTTGCTGTTCGTCGACATGAGGTGGGTTATGAATGAGAATGTTTATTTGTAAAAAAAAGGTAAGTATACATAAATGATCTTAACTAAAGCCAGATTCTCCACTTTCTGTCTATTAATCAGACGAACGAATTTAAAATTGCTAATTATAGTTACATTATTTACTAGTATCTATATAGTTATCTCGGGACACTTGCCGCTTGTTAACACGCCGGATACGTCGCCTGAGCTTCAGATTGTACCTAGTTTTTAAACGGTTTTATTTAGCTCCCCCAGTTTGTATAGAAAAATGTTTCATCAAACACTTCATTTCGTCGACTTATCATTTCATAGAAAGCATTTTTGTCTGATATATATATATATATATATATATAAAACAAACCTAACCTAGCGGTTTCTACATGATGATATTATCAAAAACTATGAAAATTCTATAAAACGTTTGTCGATGATTTGGAAGGACACCTATTTATCATCTTTGAAACGATTTCTAATGCCACATCTGTTCAATTTCCAGATCGTTATACACGGACAAAAGCAAAGCGGAGACGATAGAGAACCTAGTACTACAATACATAGAGAACTTATCGAAAACCGGCGCGTTTAGCGCGGAGCCGGGCGAGGTGAAGCAGCCGGCCAGCGCGCTGCTGTGGGCGTACTATTACGCGGCGCAGCACTTCGACTACAAGAAGGATACCGATCGGGCGCTGAAGTACATCGACGCGGCAATTGAACACACACCGACGCTGATAGAGCTGTTTATTGTTAAAGGGAGGATATATAAGGTTGGTGGATCGCGTATTTTTTTTCTAATTCATCCTCTGCCAAACCACATGGCGGTTTATTGGCAATTTACCTGAATGCACGAAGGTGCTGCGTGCGGAGCCAAGACGTGGTCTTTTTTTAGAACCTGTCTTTGAATTGGATAGGTCTGGCTAGACCTCTTGACCAGTAATCGGATCCAGTGGGGAGAGCGCAAACCCACAAATGGGAACGCCATCGCAGCCACTTAGAGTTGGGCCACTGCGCAAGGCACAAGAACGGCGGAGGTAGGTTGAACCGGGACCGTTCAACCCCACTTGGGACGAGGTAGAGAGAGACAAGAGAAAGTGGGCGTAGGGGAGATTGCGAGACCACGGGCCGATCGACCCTGCTGGCGGGGTATTAGACGTCGGCTCTAACTATGGACTTCATTAGGAAGCTCAGAGTCGCTCAGCAAGCTATGGAAAGGACTATGCTCGGGATCTCTCTTCGAGATCGAATCATAAGTGAGGAGATTCGTAGACGGACTAAGGTCACCGACATAGCAAACATGGTGAGCAAACTGAAGTGGCAATGGGCAGGGCACATAGTTCGAATAACCCATGGCCGTTAGGGCAGAAAGGTTCTCAAGTGGAGACCGCGTACCGGCAAGCGCAGCGTGGAGACCACCCGCAATGTGGTCGGGTTGCGGGGACTCGATGGATGCGGGTCGCCTCTATCCGGCCCATGTGGAAATCTTATTGAGGAGGCCTGTGTCCAGAAGTGGTCATCCTATGGTTGAAACGATGATGATGATGTGTGCCGAGTACATAATATAAAAACTCAAGTTAGGCCCTTGTACAGTCAAGGAATTTAATTTACATACCATTTCGTACCTTGTCACAGTCAAAATCAATATGAAAACAGATAGAGACTCCTTATGAATGTCACTAAGACAAGGTACAAAAGGGTACACAAATTAAATTCCTTGACCGTACGTCGTAGTAACGTGTGCGTATCGACAATATTACGTTCATGGTAGAAAAATGACACCAGTTAATAGGGAATTTGCATGCTTTTTATTTTTGCTTCATTAAAAGCTCATTCATGTAACAAACAGTAGGGAAAAAAAAACTAATAAATATAAAAATAATCAAGATATAAGCCATCAAACATTTCATTCTATGTCTTTCTAGCAAAACTGAATAGAGTTCATATGACCGTATTGTATTATGACGTAAAAGTACATATGACGGACCTCTATCAAATCGCTGTCTAACTAGTTAAAAATGCCTGTATCATATGGATCTCTTGGCCGATTTTAATTATAATTTCACTTTTTGAAATCGTTTTTACGGTATTTTGTTAAGAAAAACGATGATTTTTTATTAAATTCATGTACCCTTTCTGTACACTAACTACTACATGTTTAAAAACACTTGTTTTTATATATTTCCAGCACGCTGGCGACCCAGTATCAGCCTACCAATGGCTAGAAGAAGCGCAGGCGATGGACACCGCCGACCGATATGTGAACAGCAAGTGTGCGCGCTACATGCTTCGTGCCGGACACGTGCAGCGTGCTGAAGAGATGTGCGCCAAGTTCACGAGAGAAGGTAATGCTTCACCTCAGCCTCATAGGAGCTGAAATTCAGAGGATATGTGTGCCAAATGTATTAAAGAAGGTCATGTCCTAAAGACAACCGACGACATGTGTGCGTACAATCACCAGTACACTACCGTCAAAAAGTTTAAGACCAAACACAATGTTTAGTTTCATTGTTATAAATTCTTCTAAAAAACATCAAATAACATTTGCTATCAATAAAAAACAACGTAAACTTATCATTTTTATCAGGAGTGCCGGCGACGGAGAATCTGAACGAGATGCAGTGCATGTGGTTCCAGACGGAAGCGGCGGCCGCCTACCAGCGCGCGCGCCAGTGGGGCGAGGCGCTCAAGAAGGCGCACGAGGTCGACAGGGTGAGTTACAGTATGTGGGCCGTGCCGCAGGACGCCGGCCACGGACAACCTGCACGACATGCAGTGCATGTGGGTCCAGACCATCTCGGCAGGAATACGTGCCTTTCATCGTTTGATAAAAATCTACTATTTAGTAGGTGTTCAATAGCGCCGGATCAACTCTGCAGTTCTGGGGCGCCATGAAAAATGCGTACCCATATTTGATAATGCAAAAAGTTGCCACCCCCGACCGTCTCGAAAAATTTACCGCCTTGTTGACTATAAGCTGATGTAATCATTGGATGACCCGTAAAATTTAAATATAGTAACAGTAAATGCAGTGCACTCAACAAAAAAAAAATGTCTGCCACACGTCTCCAAATCCGCTATTACTATAGTGACAAGATAACTATTTTGTTATTCTAATTTCGCTGAGTTTCAAGAACACGGGGACCACGAAAATAACTATGTTAGTTTCCTTGTATATAATGTGTGGTTATATTGGTTGCAGCACTTCTCTGAGATAATGGAGGACCAGTTTGACTTCCACTCGTACTGCATGCGCAAGATGACGCTCCGCTCGTACGTGGGGCTGCTGCGGCTGGAGGACGTGCTGCGCGCGCACCCGTTCTACTTCCGCTGCGCGCGCGCCGCCATCCTCGTGTACCTGCGCCTCGATGCGTGCCCGCTGCGCGACAACGTGCAGCAGCAGGAGCCAGACACAGGTACTCATGGGGGAGGGCCGGGGTGACTGCCACTCGTGCGCATGCGCGAGATGCGTACTTTGCCGCTCGTGTAGACCCGCGGGGTTATTGCCTATCGAAATTTTGACACTTGGTATCGGAATCAACTGTCATAGCCCATACAAAATCATGACACTTGGTTCTGATTGCGAGCGTCAAACGCGTTAGGCAATACGGGGGCCGGAGAATTCGAATTCTACTGAGACCATACAATTTTCTTAACTCGCTTTAAAGTCGGATTTTTAATTCAAGACCAAAATCTGACAGTTCCCATCGTGATTACTTAAACAAATAAAGATTAGTTTATAAACAGAGCCCGGAAAATCCAAAGCAAAACAAAAGACTGTCGCAATTGAACTAGTCTTAGAAACATTTTTTTATCGATATCGATAGTTGTGTAATATGAGAAAAAAACGGCCCACCAAATGAAAAAAAATATAATACAAAATTTCACATAGGTTTGTTTAATTATACAGATACAGATGCAATTTCTTCCTCGGAATCCACGTCAGTACACACAGCAGCACATGATATCTTATTGGGTTTGTTATAGTGATAGGAGTAGATAATCATTAATTTATCAACATTCTCTGGGAGAAGACTGTTTAGTTTATCACTATAAAGCCATTTATGTATACTAAATGAACATTCGACTTCACTCTACGTCTAGGGAGCAAATTTATAAAACTCATTGCTACGTTTTAGATGGAGTAACACATATAAAACAAACCCTTACATACCACTTCTTTTGCGTTTAGCGTGAATGATTATAAAATAATGTACCTAAACATATCGGTATGATTTTTTTTAGACAAAACTTACTCGATATTGATAAAAAAATGTTTCTAACACTAGATTGATTGCGACGGTCTTTTGTTTTGCTATGGATTTTCCAGGCTCTGTTCATAAAACACGAATGAGAACACGTGTATGTGTAACCAGTAATATTAGGGTAAGTTTTATTGATAATAAATTAAGTTTAAAAAGACTAGAGAAACACGCTTTACAAGACTTTTCTAACAAATCCAAACACAGCTATGATACGATGTTCCATCATGAAGTTCCAGTTCATATCTTCCGGCTCAATCATCAGATCAGTTCGACAGTACCATATTATTGTATTGTCATCAGAACTATATGTAGCTGCCAATTTCATGACGCTACGATCCTTGGAAGATGGTTAAATTAGTTACCTTAGATTCCATTACATAGTTAGTTACATTCAGGTCGACCTAATAAAAGCGTGTTAAAAATACTGACACTTAAACCAATATGCAGTAATCACAGCGAATGTGCGCCTGTTGACGTTAAGCTTTTGGTCTTGAATTAAAAATGAGAGTTTAGTATAAACATTAACAGGTACTGTGAAATGACAGTTTCTATCACACAATGATATTGAACCCTAATATGACTTACACTCGTGTTGCATGCGCCAGATGACGCTTATAGGTACAGCAGTACTTTGCAAATTGTCCGAGAGATGGTGCTGCGCTTTTCCATAGGATCGTACAACGCGCTTTGATATTGTTTCTTGAAAAGTGAGTACTCTTACTTTGCCGCCTTTAGGCATAGACGAACTCGTGTTGCATGCGCCAGATGACGCTTATAGGTACAGCAGTACTTTACAAATTGTTCGAGAGATGGCGCTGTACCTTTCCATAGGAATCATACAACGCGTTTTGATTTTGTTCCTTAAAAAGTGAGTACTCTTACTTTGCCGCCTCTAGGCATGGACGAACTGTGTTGCATGCGCCAGATGACGCTTAAGCCGGGTCCGCTGCGACTTGTTTTTGTGTTTTTCTAACACCAAACATGTTATTCTAACATAAAAGGCGTGGCCTAAATGTTTTTGTTAGAAAAAACACTCAAACATGTTGGCCGCGACGGATGGAAAACATTCCCCGCGTTCGCCTGTGGAGTGGGGTGCAGCGTTTATTTCGTGTTTGACCGTCGTTGGGATAACTCGTCTTCTATGTCAGAATACATTGTGACTTTTGTGCGTCAACAATGTTTTGGCTCACAACAACGTTGTTGCAACAGACGGGAAGTTTTGATAACATGTTTTGCTAACATGTTAGAAAAACAATGTTTTGTTAGATTTTCGAGGCAGCGGACGCGCCTTTATAGGTACATCAGTACTTTACAAATTGCTCGAGAGATGGCGCTGTACTTTTCCATAGGATACATACAACATGCTTTGATATTGTTCCTTGAATAGTGAGTAGTCTTACTTTGCCGTCTTTAGGCATGGACGAACTGCCCGATGACGTTTATAGGTAGGTACAGCAGTAATTTACAAATGGTTCGAGAGATGGCGCTGTACTTTCCATAGGAATCGTACAACGCGTTTTGATATTGTTCCTTGGAAAGTGAGTACTCTTACTTTGTCGCTTTAGGCATGAACGAATAAATGTCTGGGACGAAGGACTGTCAATCGCTGTACAAAAAGCCTTTCCCTCATATTTGCAACGCCATCTATGTATACAAATGATTATTTACAATCATTCAACATTGCTAGCGTGGTAACAGTTTCTAACCAATGTAGCATGGTACAGTTTTTAACTATTGTAGCTGTTTACGAGCTAGTTCTTACTGTACTTTGTTCCTTTATTCAGTTAAAACTTCGTTAATGTTTAGTTTCAAAGCGCCATCTAGTTTTAATACTGGATAATTGGATATCCCCTCGCAGTCGGCGCAATCCAAACTATGGCAATTGCCAATCCTTCCATATTTTCAAATCTTTGGATTATTAAAAATTGATAATTATTATCTAGATTATCATTACGACATAAAAAAATAGATTTGCCAGCATTACTTTATAAAATACTTATGAAAGCGCAGTGAGTGGACAAGTATAGTATGTATATAAAAGATTTTAGTAAAAACCTATTAGAGGTTTTTCATAATTACGCACGTGAATTTAGGTAGGCGCATTGGAGTTAAAAGGCCTAAATTTTAAGTCCCCAGCAAGCTCGGCCGAATTTCACCTTCCCATACAAACTGAGTTTCGTTCTCATTTTAAAACTACGTGTTGGATTGTGGCACCATGTTCTCGACCGGGTGGGTCAATTTTCATTTAGTTTTTGGGTTTGAAAAAGTTCATCAAGACTGTCTTAGTGTTGGTTCTAGAAAATCGGTTTTATCTGAATTTTCAGGTCTTTGTACAAATGTGCCGAGTGCTTTTATCGGTTCGTCGATAACTTTTTATAGTGAAGGGTCTTTGATACTTTTCCATTTTAAAATCTACTTTGCGTGCTTCATCGTTTTAATATAGATTTCAAAAATCTTAACCTTTTGATAGCAACGCTTTGACCTGGCCCCTATTTCACCAACTTGACTATTGTCAGCGACATATGTTGGGTGACAATTCGACATATGTCGCTGACAATTGTCAAGCGACAGGTGACAACTGACAATTTTGTAAATTATTTTGTATAGAAATGCTTATAAACATGACAAGCATTTTCTTACAATTGTCCTTATCTCAGTTACATGACAATTATGTTGTGAAACAAGAATCATTTTTCCAACTCGACATATTAGTAGATTTGTCGGTAATTGTTGACATGAGATCGAGGCTGTGTCAGGCTAACCTTACAATTGTACGCGGAAGCAGTAGTAATAGCGATGTAGACAGTAGCTTCGACGGGGCGACGGGGGGAATGACAGGGGGGGCTGCTTTAGAGTTTTCGCGATTATTACTCATTAAAATAAAATATTGCAGCACGTGTTCACGATGTAGAATAGGGTTTCGATTGCTACAAACGACCCGAAACATCGGTATAAAAACCAAATAATATACGCGATACTATCCGTTTAAATTGTTTTATTTAAATTATAGAAATTGTTTATTTTTATGGCTTTGCTGTCAAAGCGGCGTTTTGTAAATATCTACAGTTTTGTAGTGTTGTTGTTTAGGTAGTTGTTCTTAAAGTAACATAATGGCTATACAACTATGTATTGCCAAATCCGATCCGATACTAATAGTGTTAAAGTATACAAAGTTCACACACATTTATAACGAATATAACGCGTTTATTTAATAATTGCAAAATAACTACAATTGCAAGCGGGTATTAAAAATTGAAACTTACACTATTGTCCTCTTTCTCCAATTTTGCCACTTGGTATCCCTTAAGTTCTTCCAATCTTTGTCGTAAATACCTAGTTCTTGTAATTTTTGAATAATTTCCTTCCACTTTTTGATCTTCATATCAAATGTTAAGTTGTTGTCAAATTTCCGTAAAAGTATGTTTTTATTGTTTGAAATTATATTTAAAACCGTATTTTTTTATCATATCCGTTGTTATATTTTAAAATCGAAACGCTTGTCTTGTGTGATTATGGATGGAATGATTTGAAAATTATTTATTTGTGTGAAAACAGCGGTGTTCGCGATAAATAATTGAGTAGTTTTAATTACTCAAGGAATGTCCATTCAACCAGTGATACATTTACAGCCAAAGTAAAAAAAAATAGTTATGTGGTTTAGTTAAGTCTTCATACAATGTCTAAATACTAGTCTAATTCAATATTTAAAAGTATCGATGAACTAATACCGGTGATAAAATGGGCTTCTTAAACTTGTTCGCTTTAAAAAAATAATACGCTGATTAGCTTCTTTTTAGGCTTCCGTAGCCAAAATGGCAAAAACGGAAGCTTTAAAGTTTCGTCTTGTCCGTCCGTCCGTCCGTATGTCACATGCATTTTACTCAAAAACTATAAGATGTATATTGATGAAATTTGGAACATAGGGGCTGTTCATAAATTACGTCATCTATTTTAGACGGTTTTGGACCCCCCCCCCCCCTAAAATCATCCAACCATCATAATTCGAATAACCTCCCCCCCACCAAATAAAAAGATGTCATTCCCAAAAAGTGCGTTTTTATCAACAGTTTACAGAAACACGAATTTCTTTCCCTTTTTTACTCAGCAAGCACTTTTTGTAGTTGCGAAAGATGATATCATCTTGGGACTGACCCCCCCCCCCCTTCCTTCGTCATGCTACCATCATCCGATGTCTAGACCCCCCCTTTTTGATTTAGTGAATATTTTCGGAAATATTCGCTTCGAAAGTAGCAAAAATTGTGCCCCCCCTTCTATTTTCTAAAAGGTATGTTCAAAAAATATGATAAAATGTACAATTATAAAGCTTAATAAATACTTCCAACGAAAATTGTTTTCAACATGATCGAACATACTGTTTATAAGTTATTGCCAAAAAACTGCGCTTCTCAGCAAAAGGACGTAAGTGCCGGGGAGATACACTCTTTTGTTAGTGTTTTTTTTAATAGTATTTTTTTCATCTGTCGTGCATTTTTTTGTATAAACGACTGCGGAACCCTACATTGAGCTTGGTCCGACATGCTCTTGGCCGGTTTTTTAATTTAAAATAATTATGAAAAACAGGCGTACGTATTGCAATCTTGTAATGCTGGCCGCCTGTCAACAACTGACATACGGTGAAATTCATATAGAAAGTTATGAAACAACAATTGTCATCTTATTTAGACAATGCCTGTTTCACGACCTACAATTGTCACATTTTCTTGACAATTGTCGCACCTGTCAACTTGGTGAAATAGGGGCCTGGAATGCATGAAGGTTACAGCGTTATAGCTCTTATTTGACCAGTGAGTGTACATGGTGTTTAAAAGGTTCTCCTTTTACTAAGTAATGGCCTGCAGTGCCGTAAGTCATCACTGGCAGCATACAATGGTGAAATACTTTTGTCTTGAGACACTGCGGCATATTGGACGAAAAGATATTGCGCAAATTTCTGTGCAAAAGATATTATGATTTTGGGTAAGCCCTCCATCTGATCACCAGGTGAAAGTCGCTGGAGTCCGCCGTCTTTGGCTTTGCTAATGATGTGGGTGATAAAGAAAAACATTCAAAAGTTTACATTGTTTTATTTTACTTTTATATTCTTTGTATTAAATATACAGTACAAAATCACAATGATTCGTTATTATTAATTTGTTAAAAATAACAATCATTACCATTAGTATACAACAATGCTCAGTACACTGTCACACATATCATAATATCATATCACACATTCCTAACAGTCCGAAAATACTGACATAAATAAATAACAAACTATGCATGCACCGCAGTCTCTTAAAATAATTTAATAAATAATGTTTTCAAAAGAGCGTCCAACCATCGCTTACATCAAACACTAAGGACGCGCGTCCATCGTTTTTCTAAATATGGCAATGCGGGTTCGCCCGCTAGTCTCTCGCTTACACTACTTAGGACACTTAAACATCACATTTGCGCTTTATATTTACACAATCTCTTCAATAGTTCAGACTAGAGCTTTGGTTTCACCGTCCGTAGCCGGGCGATCTGTACCGCTCGCGTTCTCGCGTCTGCGCCGCCTGTGGCGTCAGGAAATACACGTGGGCTCCCTCGCCAGGCAGTCTGTAGGACACGAACGATCCTGGTCGGCCTTCGCCCGCCGAGTTCACAGGCGATATCCATTCCGCATCTGGGTTGATAGGCGGCAACGGCCTTCTATAATTCACCGCCGTGTCCCCAGCCAAAGATGGTCTGTTCAGATCGTATTGCTCACCGGTGTACTGTGGCCTCTGAACTTGCGAAGGCACCCTGTATTGCTGCGATCGATACCCCGGATTAGGTATCGGTATGAATTCACTGTCTGGGTTTATTGTCGGTCGGGGTAACCGTTCGTTCACCAGAGTATCGTCGGCTAGCGATGGCGGTTTCACGGGCTGTACCAATTCGGCGTTGTGGTGTCCTAAAGGCTCGCTGTTCGGGTTTATTGTTGGTCTTGGGTGGCGCTCGTTTACGAGAGTATCTCTGTCTAGCGATGGAGGGTTCGGACTCTGGGACTCAATGATTTCGTACGCATACTGCAAGTTAATGTTGTTGTCTATTGGTGTCCTGACCGTCCCGATGGGAGGCGTCACAGCTAGACCGTTTACGTCGTGAGTACTGTCTTCGATCTTCTTGCCGAAGATGTCGAAGGAGTTCTTAGTGATATCGTCCAGGTATCGCTCGTCCTGCTGTGTGTAGTAGCCGTGGCTGATAGGGCTCGGAGTCACGCTGGGGACTCTACTGCTGACGTGGTGTGATGCGGGCTTGTCGTTTTGTATCGGAATGTGGTTTCGGTTGTTCTTTGGTCGAACTTCTTTGATGATCGGTGTGTCATCGTAATCCTCGTCTCTGGTCTTTGTTTTGGGATAGTACCTTGTTGATGTTGGCGTTTCGGTTGTCACTTGCACATTCTCGATCAAATATTGCTGGTGGTAACCGGGCGAAGCAGATGGCGTTATGGCGTTGAATTCGTTATCCAGATTAAATGGCTTACTGTAGCTGACCATGGGCCTGAAAGGTTCCGGGTCCAATTTCGGTGCACGGAAACTAAAATGATCTGGTCTCGGTTTTGATTGATAGCTGAATTGGTAAACTGGCACTTGCACGGGCCTGGATGTGATAGCTTTAGGTTTGTGAGCATGTTGCCTATGTTGCTTAGGTCTCTTCGTCGTGAACAAATCAATCGTCTGTTGTATATCAGCTATTTGCTGGTAGAATGTTTCAGGTCGTTTTGGTTGTGGTTGGACGTATACAGGCTTCTGAATGCTGAAGTATTCCTGTGTCAGCGTGCGGGGACCTTGTTTCTGTGGCCACAAGAACAACGCATCTGCTTGATCGATCGCTCCATACGCGACGTCCACTGACGGGTTGAATCCTTGTTGGTTATTGATAGCTTGTTGCTGATGTTGAGATGTTTGCACAGTTTTGTAATAATTTCTTCCATCGTAGAAGGACGCTGGGGACGGTGAAGTTTTAGGTTGTTCGTCGTAGAAATAGAAGGATGCCAGCGCGTTATCATTGGGTTTTCGGTTGTACACGGGTTGAAGCTTGGTGATTGGCACGTTACTGCTTTGAGTGTTCGAGTAGTATGCTCTTAATGGCACTGGGGTTGACGTCACTAAATTGTCCGTGACTACATCGGGAGTTTTCTCTGGCACGCTGTAAACGATGTAAGGTTTCTCGGTTGTGGTAGGTGGGTTGGTGTCGTACGTAGCATCAGGATAGTCATATATGACGGACACTGACAACGGTTTTGAAGTAACCTTACTTCTGATTTTGTATACTGGCTTGTCTGTTTTCGGTCTTGGGTTAATTTCTTCCGGCAGATTCTGCACTCGCACTGGGATACGTTTTGGTATTTGCACGACTGGTTGTGGGGGATGCCTCATCTTGTGAGTAGTGACTATTTCCACTGGTGGTGGCGTTGTTATTGTTGTAGGCACTTCCGTCGTTCTTGGGTATTCCGTGGTGGTGGTAGGTCTTGTCTTGTATTTCTGGCGATGCACCGATGGTGTCGTCGGCCGTTTGACCGTCGGTTTCGGCCTGCTGGCATAAGTCGATGTGGTCGTTGGTCGCGTTGTCGATTTGGTCGCTGGAGTCGTTGTTTTCTCTTCTAGAGGAGCGAAGAAATCCGGAGGCGGTGGCAATATAATTCCAGGTACTAATGGTCCAGCTGGCACGCTATTATTGTAGTCAGCGCGGTAGGAAAAATTGTAAGGCGGCGGATAGTAGATCGAAGGGTCGTCTTCGTCGTATAGGTCTGACTGGTTGCTCGGTGGTGGTAGAAATGCTGCGCCCGGTGGAAAGCCTTCTGGAAAAGAGCCGTTCATGGATGGAGGGAAAGGGAATGCTCCTTCGCTCGCATTCCCGGGTAGGAATGGGAACGGAGGAATTGGCAGCGACGCTCCCCCGGCAGAAGTGTTTCCCGAATTTTCACCCGAGGAGTAGGGCGGACCTGGTGCAAAGGGGAATGGCGGAGGATATAGAGGGCTTTCGCCTTCTCGCGAAGCGTAGGGAGGGAATTGGGGCGCAGGGAAACTGCCGTTAGGAGTGAGGAAGACGAGCGGTCCGTCGTCGGAGAGTCGTACTGGAAAGGGCGGTGGCACTTTTGGTTTCTGCGGTAGCTTTACTTGCCTTCTGGGCGCCTCGTAATCGTCGATCGGGGGCCATGGCCTGCGACCGGTCTCCTTCGTTCGCTCCGGGAATGAACCTCCTTTCAACACTAGTAGATGGTCTTCCGCTAGCCAAATTTCATCTTTTTTCAGTCCACCAAGGGTCTGAATGTTGTCCTTATCTCTGGTTTCCGCATTTGGCTCGTAACTCACAATTCCCGGGCGCTTAGGTGTTTTGGAGAATATTTCGTTCTGAATCAGACCATATTTTCCTTCGGCCACCTGATCGGAGAGCGTCTTTTTGTCCTCGTCAACCTCTTTGGATTTAACCGTTTCCTTGCCTTCGCCAGCGCTGGACATGAGCATGCCATCGTCCCATATGCCTTGGTTCCATCCTACGGTACCGCCCGACTGGTCCGGCACGATCACGCCTACAAACTTGCCGGTCTCGCTCTTGGCGTCGTAAGCTATAGAGTTCTTGGGGTTGCCGTACTCTTTGTCGGGTTTTATCTTTATGTGTCCGCCGATGAGTCGCTTAATGGTTCGCTGCGACTCAGCGGGGTCGGCATCGGCGGGCGGAGGGCCGAGGCTGCGTTGATCGCGCTCGAACGAGTCAGGCGGCAGCACGTAGGTCGGCACAAGCACGCTGGCGCGCGCCTCGCACGCCCATGCCAGCGCTAGCACGAGCGCTATCGCCGCCCCTCTCACCATCTGAAAGTTTAGAAAACATCACTTTTTAGTTATACACGCCACACTATTACGTTACACTAAAGACATGTCGTAAATCTATGAATGAACTCATCTAGGTAAGCAGATTGTTATTTAAATACGTTCCGTCGTTGTCGTTCATGAGCGCGCGAAGTGAAAGGACTCGCGGAGACAAAGGCGTCAGCCACTGATTCGGGCACTGCCGCGGCTCGCGCCGCTACTCGCCTTTTATCAAGTTTTACAGACCACCTCCGACCCACTGGCATTGAGAATCAAGCGTTTAATTGGAAATTGAATGGTCAGTAATGACCACGAGACAGGAAGGCCAGCCTTAATACGAAAAATCCGAGTGTCATGCTGTTCGGCTTTGACTCCATATTCTATTTTCGTTTCAATTAATCTTGATACCTCATTGTTTTAGACCTACTTTGGACGCTTAGCCTCGACTCGAGAGAAATGCTCATTAAGCGCAATCGTTAACGACATGAAATCTATGCAAGTTTTGAAACAATGATCGGATAATTTTTCAATATCGAACGGCACGAGCTTGTAATGCAATTTTATGGTCGGAGTCACGATGCTTTGTGCATTAGCTCGGTTGTGTGCAAAATCGCGTCTCTTTAGATGATTGCGGCGTGGGTTGACGTGTGACACGGGACCAAAATGTACCGCGAAATGGTTAAGCGACATTATAAATTGCGAAATGACAGCGTTTATGAGGTTGCAGCGAAAGCGCTCGGAGGCTTGCTGTATAATGGTGGAACTACATTTAGAGCTGTTAGGGCAGTGAAGGCTGAGTCGCCGGTGTCCGGTGGGCGTACCAGGGCACCGTGAAAGGCACGGTCACCCGGCCGCCCGACTTCGCCTTCGATAAGCCGAACACGAGTCCGTTCGCCGCGGCAGCAGAAAGCGTACCGGCATTAAGCAGAAATAGGCGGCCGCGCGTGCCCTGCCGCGCCTTGCAGAATTGCGCTATCGATGTTTTTAATTGGTTCGATTCTGCGCCAGATTGATGCAAATGATATTACCTCAATAGGTTAGTGTAACCTTTCGACTTACACGATAATACAGTATTAGATTTTTAGGAAAATGCCTGATTATGAGACGTGTGTCACAACAACCTTGATTTGTTTAATAATCGCATTGTCGACGCGGTTGAGCAACACTTGCATAACGCCCACCGGTTGTTTGCTTTCCGAACCCAAACTACCAGGTATAGGTATTAAACTATATATCAGGAGTTAACTAAGTTTTATTCGCAATTTTGCAATATGATTGTATAGGCATAAGTAAAGTTCAAAGTAAACACTGAATAGGTGGCTGACATTTGGTGCATCTTCGTTAAGTGCATCCTTTCGTTTACGATATCTTGTTAACCTTCATAAAATTGTCGCGATTGTTACCACCTAGCTAAAGACTGTGGTTTTATATTAAACAGGCTGTCGTAACGGCGACATGAGCGATGGAAACTAAGACAAGCGCTCGGCCTTGCGTCGGCAAGGTGCCCGATTTTTTTGCGGTCAGCACAAAACGTGAAGTGATTAAACAAGCCAGCGGCCTGGGAGTGTCGCAGTCGCTTTCAACAATGCCCAGCCTTGTGGTTGAGCATGAACACGCCCTAACCACCGATCACCACACAAAGCCATTGTTTTTCTTCATATCGTTCTCGATTCTAATGCTGTGAGCTTTCTTTACGTTCTCTTTTCACCGCGTTGGGAAACGGTCGGGTGATGCATTGTTGACGATTCGTATTCAACACTCGGATCGACAACTTTCCATCGGTCTTTGTTTGAGCTCGCGTCCACACACCAGGATGTGTTTCGTCACACGCATTTTTCAATCGTTGTCCCAAGCGTTGTGTGTTCAGCTGTTTGGTATTACCGTAATTATGGCACAGACGTCTGCAGTAATTGCATGCATTGATCTCCTTGAGTTTACGGAACGACGGAAACCTAACTGACGCTTATTTATTACAGCTTGCACTAAGTACCGACTCGCAACCTGTAGTGCGTTGTTATTAGTGATAACTTGTCCGCAGGCCATACATAACGCGGTCTGGACACGCATTATATTGTGCAACAAAACAAGAATTCGATCGTATCAATCGATATTATAAAAGAACACGTGGCAAGCTGGTTTGTCGCGACTTTCGAAACTGTAACAAATTGTTAACTGTGGCATTGGAGGCCTCGAGCGACTCAATTATGCACTTTGTTCTTATAAAGTCTTGTATGCACGCGTGTAACAATGTGATCGTCATTATCGAATTGTCCACCTTGAGTGTTCGTCGATAATTGTTTCGGAAGTAGGGTTACAACTATTTAGATCATGACCCAGGTCCCATTCCTAGCCATATTATTGCTGATAAATATCATAAGAACGGGCATAGAGTAAACTCAAATACTTTAAATTAAAATACATTTAAATATCATAACTGCCTATGTTAGGTACACTTACTAATTCTGTAAAAACAAAAAATGTAAGTTTTTTCCAACTTTCAAAGTGTATATAAGAAGTAAAATAAAAAGATCTTTGTCTTTAAAAGTCACACGGAAAAAATGATCTGAATTTAACACGTTACATTGCTTCACGTAATTGAGTCGGTAAATGTTCGGCCGGCTGGCCGTTTAGGATGCGCACGCGTCGCGTCGTTAGCGTGGATCAATTAGGGTTGCTATCACTTGACCAAGTTAATATTTTAATGTGAAGTTTTATAAGCTCATAACTACATTTGAATATGAATTGTTTCAAGTTATAGTATGTTTAGCGTAAGAAAATAATTAACAGTCGGTGCAATTCAAGTCTTCTGAATGCGGATTGGTATTGATCCCGAGTTCCGTCTTTTTTTTTTTTTACTAAATTTATTCATTGGGTAAAAGATAGGCGAGTTGTTAGTATTTCAATGTGAGTAGGCTCTTAAGTGGTAATTTGTTACAACAAAACCAGAAAAATATTATTCAAATCAAATCAAATCAAATCAAAATATTCTTTATTCAAGTAGGCCTAGTTACAAGCACTTTCGAAATGTCAGTTACATGAGAGTGAATGTTTATTTATTATTGATTTTAAATAATAAACTGAATGCTTGATTTTTCCTATCAACTCTAAAAATCTCTAAATGATTTATTTTTATGTATTAGTGATGATAACTCACGGTGAGTCCACCAAAATTGGCAACTCGCTTAATATTATTAGTACCATAACTAAAAGCCGTATGCGAAAATTTCTTAACTTCACATCTAATTACTTCGGCTTATCCCTACAAAAACAGAAGTGTAATTGAAATTATTAAATTGATTTGCGTAACGCAAGAGTTGCCAACCCTAATAGCGCGCGCGTGCCTTCTGATTGATCTACGGCCTCATTACCGATCTGCCAAGCTAACTTTGAATGGTCATATGTACATCACAGTTTCCACAACATTCAAGCGTTTCGTCACTGTCTTATTTATAATAAATTTTCGCATAAAGTATGTATCCAGAAGGTCTACTTCAAGTCAATCCAATTTAGTTACGTTAGAATTTGTTTGCTACTATTCTTGGAAGTACTTTCCGTGCAAGTTAATGTGATCTAAGATCTAACAGTAAGATTTAACCTTACCGCTAAGCTTTTGTTAGTAATATATTGAGCGGTTATTGTAGAGGTCTGCTTGATTAATTCACAGATCAAAGAAAATTCTAAGAGATTGAGCGGCCTTAAAGCCATATATCTGCCACAAGTGTGATTTATCAATCTGACGTGGAATGTCAGTTCAGTACATCAATAAAGGTTGAATGGATCCCTTTGAATGTGAACATCGTGGTATGCAAATGTCGTCTTCATACAGTTAATTGCGTTAAGTTTCTATTGTTCTATATAGTATATGCAAAGAGTGTCAGGGATGGTGGCGGTCAAGGCGAGGAACCTGTTTGGTCGGTGCATCCAGGTGAGGCATGATAGTTGCAATTGACACCGATTTCTAGTTGCAAGCGCATATTCTATTTTCAAACTACTTCAAAAACAGGTTCTCGTCATGATTGTGTTTTTTTTAAGCAACGTGGTCTTTGTCAATAGTAAACAGATTTAACAGATATTTCGTTTTGAATTATGTCCAGATCGACACCATGAACATTTTATCAATTTGTTGTGATGCATTTTTATAAATCATTTAATTTAATCTCATTGAAATTTAACTTTTGACGAACTTTGTTTTAATCTGTCTTCCTATTTTCAAATATAGTTCCTTCTAATTGTAAAGTTAGTCAAAACCCTGCTTTCTAAGAATGGAATTCAGCGCAATTATGATTATACAGTATTTAGAGAAGTATTAGTTGTTGCGTCGTATAATATTTATTTAAATTGTATTTCAAACTATAGCTTCGATAATGTGGTAAAAAGACGGCAAAGTATTATAATTTCATACAAATTTATGTTCATCTATGATGAATAAATTCGCCACGCCTGGTTAAGGTCCCCTCTGCGCTGACCTTGCATTTTAATTCACTATAATGTGGGAATTCCTTTATACTGTCTTCAACTTTGCCTCTGAATCAGATTTTGATTGTTAGCAAAACATTAAAGTAACAAACATGTTTGCTTTGTGCAAATTCACTTGTTTTGGATCGTGATCGACCGTAGGCGTTTATGATTCCTAAATTGGACATATCATTAGTGTTGATTGTCCAAATCCTTTTAGCATTCTGTGCTACCTAAATCATTTGCGATTTAGTTCTGGAACGTCATGTCAACAATCTTTGTTATTTTCATTTAATGGTATGAGGTCACCTTGTAAAATCGATCTAATTCTTTGAATCGTGACTGGGTACGCCGCGCACGCGCCGTTTCGAAGTGAAATATTTCAAGCTATTTTTCTATGGGCCCTGTCATGTGGTCTATTGTTGGCAGATTTATGATTTATAATGCTACTAAACTCCAAGGTAACGTTTACCAAATTGTGTAAGCATTTTTACGGTAATAGAGATACGAAGATTTTGGTCGATATCGATTTCAGATGGTTCCGTATTGGTTTCGAGTCACACTTATTTTCTTCCAACGACAGACGCAAAAAAAGACTAAGCCACTTCAATTGTGATATTACTACCTAGCCCTATAGCTACCATTTTCAGGAGTCTATACAAATTTGTAAACATGTGGACGTTTGTCGTCTTTTTATTCAAATACATGTGTTGAATAGAATCTCACCCTTGAATTTTAAGAAAAGAACAACCTTCACACCAATTAAATTGGTAAACTTCCGCGTGTACCAGTCTGTTGTTCGCATCGCTCACGAGTAAATATGTCGTGTGTCCATTATTTAATGTATCACTATATCTCACAGATCTTGATACCGATAACAAAAAAATGTTATCTATTGGGTTAATTAAATAAATCTGTCTTAGTTATTTGAATTTATATAACCATTAACAAGTGATGCATTTAGTTTGGCTTTCTTTTCCCACTAAGTGACAGTTTGTTTCATTGTTTCGTAATTCCGTAAAGTGGTCGCATCCAGCTTTATTGTACGTAATCTGCCGTGTAATGCGCTCCCATGTCATCCGTCCGTAATTGCTGTTACAGCATCCTAAAATTCTATATCTTTCACATGCGTTCCGTCCTCATCAAATACGTGGCTTGTTAACTTCTGAACTTCCTTATCTTAAACAATTTCATCAAATTTGTTTACTCCATTATTAACAATTTTCCTTATTGTTACAGGTAAGTCTTCATCATCTCTACCTATCATCTCGGTGAGTATGTTATTAGTGGCCAACGATTCAGATCGAGAGGTAAGACCACTTACATGTGATATACCATTATGAGGTAAACATCAATTAGCTGATACATAGATAATGTTAGCTATTAGTTAGTTCTGTATTGTTTAATATGAGCGCCTCTTTTGCAATGAGTTTCAAAATTTTTCCGCCACTACGCTTTGCCTTTTTGTGTTTTTCGGAGCGTGGCGTATAATAGGCAACCTTAGATTGCGCCGAGTCCTTCGTTCGGCGTTCGTGAAAAGCTGCATATTTTAATACTGCATTTTGCAACGTTGTAACATTATTTTCGAGCAACGCTAACGGCGATTTGGATAACTATCAGATTATCGTTTACGGTAATTATTTCCAAGGTAAACATAAACTTTTATATCTCTTGCGATACGTGCCCGGCACACCGGGGGCATTATGGCTGACAACGTTATAGTTATAATAATGGTTATAATGAGTGATGGTTGCGGTTATTTTGTCTCGTTAGTCCCGCTGATGACGATGCGCGACTAAAACAACTATTGTCTCACTGCTGTCTTGCTACATACGCTTACTAAAATCATTCTCATTTTTTTTTATATCCACTTTTTTCCCTGATGTCTAATGGATCGTTTTTGTTGTACTTGCTAAGCCGGATCTCAACTTGTACTGACGTCAAACTTAAGATCACGTATAAATGAATGTTTAATATATATTTACGTGTTATCCGATGTAATCACGTTCGGATGCGCGACACGCGCCTCTCGTCAAGTTTGGCAACGTGTGGGTTACTAAAGCGCACGTATTGTCGAACCTCGTGTGAAATAGACCGAGGACGCCGGTCTTGTCCACTAAGTCACACACGAAATGTGACACTGCACGTCAAATATGACTCGCGATCTTGAAAGTCTGCTGCGAAGTTGGTATATTTGAAATTACAATTTTCAGTGCTTTTGTAGGTATGTTGGTCTGATTCACTCGGTGCATTCCGAATTCAAGGCAATACTTACATATGGCAGATGACATTGCTGTCAGGAGACCAAAGGTGAACAACTGTGGAATATCGATGTGTCATCGCTAAGTTCTGATAATACCATAACGGTCCACATTTCGAGTTAGCGCCTTATGTGTGTTGAATCTAACATCAGTTACAAGTGTACGTTTCTACATAAAAGTGAAATTCTCTTTTACTTTCTATGCATTCAAATTGCTCGACTGCCACTGTGCTTAACGAAGTCATAAGTTACGGTGTCTAACACATATTTGCGTCCATTAGTTTTTCGCAATCACAGGTAATTTGCTTTATGTACTCTATCCTGATTTTAATCTCGGTTGTTATGATTTTTTTGCCCCATCTAACTGGTTTTTACTCACGGATACAATAAACAAAACTCTTATATATCCGCGTGTTTAATTGATATTTATGTTGTTTTCACACGATTCGCCTAAACGTTTAAACGATAAGGGTTTTACAATTGTTATTGTTTACTTCCTCAATGTTATTAATATCACGATTAAATTGCTTTTGTAAATAAGCTGCTACGTTTAAGCTTATTTTGCAGTTACGTCATCGTGTGTTGTAGGATTTGGTTGGCTGTATGTGTACATGCATTTATTTTAATACTGAACGCGATCGGAAGTAACCAATTTACTCTCTAATCCTGAGCGATCATTATTCATCTTCATGCACTCGCATGCGGGCAATCAAAATAACAACTTTCTTTCATAAAAAAAAATACAACTCGATTGGCAATTATAAATTGAACCTGCTCCAGTTTTGAACGATCTAATCATCAATTATGTATCGGCACATTAAACAATTCGATTAACGGGTCTGTACGTGACATAAGAGTTAAGTTAATCTAGTTACAAATATTCAGAGGTAATCAAGCTTAAATAGTCACGTAATTCGTATCGATAGTTCGATGCAAATAGACTATTAGCACCGCACACACGTAGTCACGGTTTACCGTTGCGATTTTATGCGTTTCTTGTTTACAGCTGAATGCTTAATTTGTATCGATGATAAAAAGAACATTCTAAACTCAAAATTGTGATTTTTCCACACTTGAATTAGTCTCTTCGTGTTCGCGTAAAACTTCTAGCTTCGTGTGATGGAATTCCATTGTGTAGAACTAAACCTAACTCAGTGTGGTGCAACGGAACACTCATATGCAATTAAGGCAACCTAACTTTGGGTGGACTCATTATTTCTAATAAAGTAATCCCGTGGTAGGTGATCTTTATTCAGAGCGATTCAGTGATTGCTTTGAATGAGTTGTTACGATGTTCCGATGCTTAACATAAACACACGCATAGCCATTCATAAAGTCCTACGCTTGATTTGCTATCGCATTTGAATTGTTTTGAAGCGGTGAATCGCGTGGGTTGCATTTTGACATTGTAGGTGTTTTCAGGTCATGTGTTACTGTACTTATCGGTATACATTTGCGAAACGGCATCACTGTTTACATTGTCGCTATTATCGGAATTAATATAAAAGGTTTAGTCACGTTTGAATAATTGTTCGTATAGGAAACTGCGTCTAGACACGATTCGCTGAAACATGCGTTTGTTTGCATTTTCCCACAGCTGTTTCTTTTACACGTACGTCATTGAGTTTTATGTCGAAGGCTGAGCTCTGTGAAACTTTGACTTTAATATTTGCGTGATACCGAACCTTATTGTTGCCGGCGTCATTGTTGCCCGTGAGATCTGGGTCGGCAGTGTGCAGTTGTCAACGTGAAAACGATACGTAAATTAAGACAAACATCGGCTTACATTTTTGATAACGGTTGAGGCTGCGGCTAAAGTCAACACTTCTTCAAATACACCCTTCGCACATCACACGGATGCTAAAGTCACTTCACAGTTTATTATTTTTTTAATCACTAATCAGTCACTGGCACATGTCTGGAACTGCCGCGGTGGTCGGCCGGTGGTCGAATGCTGTCCCTAGGGTGGTGGGGTCGCACGTGTGGTCGTCGAGTCTCGCGGAGCATGAGTGGCGGAGTGGTAGGGGGCGCCCGGAGTAAATACTCCGAGCGTAGCGCGTGCGCAGCTCACGCACACACTTACACGGCCCACGCACACGTATACACTATGGTGACGATTTAACAAACGTATTTGATATAAAATTGATGGGATAGCCCTCGTCCTCGTGTCGGATGTCCCTTAAGGTATTGTTAATACGATGATGTAACGTGTTTATGCATTTGATCTCGGATAAATTACATCCAAAGGCGATATAATTAACAATCAGTGTTTGATCATTTCAACATGAATCACTTATTTCTATTAATAACAATGCTTAGATCTTGATAGTTAAAATATTGCAATCATTGACAGAAAAATAATTTATTTAAAAAAAATATGCGACTAAAAATATTTTTATGCGATATTTTGGTTTGAATACTAACGATATCTGTTTATTAGTGACAAACTATTTTTACTTTCATCATAACTATGAGTGAAGGCGATAAAAGTTGCTAATTAATAGATTTTTTAATTAAACTCAATAAATTCACAACTTCATAAAATTATGTAGCAAAATACTTGTAATTGCTAATATTGGGGTTATTTTTATAAATAGAAAGTGCTTAAAAGTTAAGCTTCATTAATTAATTGACATGTCAATTTCAACCGAAATTATTAATTAGTGAATATATGGACAATATTAACTCTAATTAATAATTACATTGAAATTGCCCACACTTACGGCCATTATGCCTGATCCTAAAATCAAATAATGGATTTCTGGAAATCATTTACATGAGCTTTTCAATGTCGCGAGTAAAAAGTATAAATTAAAAATTCATTAAATAATAATATTTTCTTCTGTTTCTGCGATTATTACTCATTGAAATAAAACAATTTAACGGATTATATCGCGTATATTATCTCATTTTAGTTCCCGACGTTTCGGATGCTTTCCAGCTTTCCATGGTCACGGAAAATAAAATAAGATAATATACGCGATATAATCCGTTAAATTGTTTTATTTGAATTCATTAAATAATGTAAAATAAATACAAAAAATATTGTCCGTACATCACGCAATAGAATAGTTTCCTGAAGTCAAAACATTCGGTATATTTTTAAAATAATGAAATCAAACAGACATCTATTAATGCTCTAATTGTCCATTCGAATAAATATGAAATATTTTAAAACTAGCAAATTGATATGGATTTTTTGTATGTATATGTTTTTGTAGCTTCATCACGCCAAAATAGATTTTATCTATTTTTGGTACACGGGTAGCTTGGCAACTGTACCCGACTATGTTGAAAAAAAAAAAAGAGGATTTGTGACTTTTTCATCTCCGCGAATCAAGTTGCGGACACCTAGAGTCTGGCAAATGAAAGATGTTAATGAAATCAACCGCGAAATTTAGAAATGTAGCTGCAGTGTGCCTGTTTCAGCTAGAGTTACCCAAATTCATTGCTGTTGTCATTAATTATTAAGTTATTAGTTACTGAGAAAAGCATTTAAATTTGTTTATATCTAGCTCATACAGGCACACTTAAGCTACATTTTTAAATTTCGCGGTTGATTTCATTCTCATCTTTCATTTGCCAGACTCTAGTACTCACTACAACCAATTCTTTCAAAAAGTTAGTATGAATGTGCTCTGAGGTATAGGATGCACAAATCTAGCATATTGCAGTACCTACTCGTATTGTTGATACGAACAGACGCTATACGCATTTCATCAAAACTCGCGTCGATTTAATTAAGACTCGTTGCTACACCCTTCAAGTTGACTTCATCACAATTAAAGTTTTATCACTTGTTAATCAATTAAGCGTTATAACCGGTTGCGTAACGTGTCATCGACTCCGCGTCCTCGTAAGGTCGGCCGGGCCCGATCGGAATACCCCGCACAATTTGCATAATGACTGAGTACAGAAACATTTTACAGTTGTTTTTTAGATATCCCGGATCTGCCCGGTGCATTCCATAGTGTAGAGTATGTGGTGATTCTAGATTGTGACTGGACTTTTGTCTTTTTTTTTAGTCTGCTGAATGGACATCGATTAGTAACTGAAAAATCAATAATTATCGAACAATAATGAGTTAATGAAGAGAGGTAACCATAATTCCGTTCATAGCGTGAAGAACTTGATAAGTCGAAATATACATTTAAAGAAATTTGAAGTTAGCACATGAGTCTTATGTTTTAATTTTTGACGACTTATCAAGTTCTTCACGCCATGCACGGAATGATAATGATTGATTATAACTTATTTAACTTATTATTTATGTGGGAATACCAGAATTTGTATTCTAATGAATATATACAGAGTTCGATTGCAAAGGTAAACATCAATACGACTAGCTAAATCTCAAGCAGGATTCAAACTTACGACCTCCTTCTTTTACGCAGAAGTGCTCTCCCAACTGAGCTATTTTTCGAACACTATCAATCCGGCACCATAGGCACCCACTTTACTTATTTTTTCTTTCTGTTATTAAGAGATTTTTTCTTCTTGTTTCATTATTTTGTGGTATTTGAATGAAACTTAAAGATATGTTCAATACATACCCTACATTTTTAGCATTTATATTTCGTTTCATTCCTGTACTCATCGCTTTTGCCTTAATTATCTTACAAAACAAGATATAGCCATAAATTCATTTTTAGAGCTTTGGTTGTGACAATATCATGAAATTTTGCATTGTGCCAGCGTAACTACCGAAAACGTAATGAATGAATCGAAAACATGTTCAAGTTACATACACATTTCTCAAAATAATCAAGAAAATCCAAATAACACGCGACGTTGCCAGTTAAGCAGGTACAAACCCTCTTAAAAGCTAAGTGCATTAGCCACACTCCAAGACATGCGTATCACGCTAAGTCTCTGTCCGTGTGTGTAATAGGTAATGAGTAACTTTTCGATGTATGGTTTTGAAATCAAATTAATTTCTATATTTCGACAATGGAAAGGAGAAATGGGATAAGCGACAGCTTGGTGGCATTTAGTAATATACTCCATTTTTATAAGGTGTACAATTCAATGTCTCGAAAATCTCGCTTATCGCATTTCTCCTTTCTACCGTCGATATATTTACCAGAGTTTTTCTTCCGACTTGGCCCGACTTACAAGGATTTTAGTTATTGCTTGGAAGTAGCATTTATTCGAATGCAGAAATTCACGTAGACGCTGATCGCTGATGCGTCACAGACCAACAAACAATAGCTAGTATGAGTAAAGATTTAGGTCATTTTTGGGAAAATAATCGAAGTAGGATGATAAATGAAATAATTACGTCGACCAACAAGCGTAGCGGCGAAGATGTTGGTAGCCGATGGCTTTCTGTTGGAGCAGTCCTGGAAGAGAGAATGGTTGGAATGGAAGCGACCGCCGGTCATCACGTCACCTTCTCGGACCCCACTCAAAAGCCCAAGGGCTGCTCGTTACAGAGGAAACAATGGTGCCGCCTCAACAGAATCCGCACAGGTCACGGCAGGTGCAACTATCTGAAGCACAAATGAGGATGGAATGAGACTCCTATGTGTGATTGTGGTCTTCAAGATCAAATTGTGCAGCATATCGTGAAGCACTGTCCAAAACGACGTTACTGGGGTGAGCCGAAAGACCTATATAGAAATTTGCCACAAGAGGCTCTGGTCTGGATGAACCTAGATATAGAATTATAAATTCCTACAACTGACCTTTCGCCATACGATTCAATAAATTAAATATCAAATTAATAAGGCGGTGCACTTTATTCAAAATAGAAATATCATTATGAATTCTGTAGTGCTTATTCCACACTAAAAGAGAATATATCATGAAATATAGAATTAAACGTTTCCTGTTGATTTCTAAACGATCTCGCATTTATGACCTTTAGTCAATTTTATATACCTATTATTTAATAAAATAAAATAGAAGATGTCCTTACTGGCGCCACGGTTATTGATTTTCCGCTATCGTATTTTATATTTTTCTTCGAATCGTGTTTTGGGTGGCGACGGCGAGACGGCAGCGACCACGCCGTAACTTAACATTTTACCACCTTCGGTGTGGATTCCTTATTGTTATTGTGTTATAAGACTAAAACTGTGTTATAATAAACAACATACATTATCGTTTCAAACTAGGATCCCGCTGTGGACTTGACTTTCGAGGTATAAAATAAGAGCTTTGAATTTCCTAACTTCAATCGACTTAAAATCATCGGATTACCATGTAAAGCAATCTTGTAATATTTAATCGAAACTGAAAATTTCGAAAACTACAAACCTGCTAAGAAGGGGTTGAGACATTTGATTTATATATCCGTGAACTTTTCCAGTGACAACCTACTGCGTCAATTGAAAGAGACTTGCATATTGTCATGCAATACTTATTTATCCACTGACCTCAACTCAAACCCACATGCCTCATTTAGCAGTTGCCCTACAGCCCTTCATGTTTACTCATTTGTTCTGAATGCGGACGACATGTACTCGCGATAATCGGTATGTGATGTCGGTTGACCATCGATCTTGAATCATGACGTTATCGAAAAATTATTTTATTTGCACACGACCGTATGACGGTAATCGTTTATTTGATTTGTCCCAATGCAGATGTTTTGTTTAGATTTCGCCGACATCACTTGTTTATTTATAAGTTCTTTTCTTACTATACTTTACATAGCTAACACATTTGTATTACATAGCTAAATGCACTCACCGAAAACTTTTTCGCCAAAATTTTATCCCGGGTAAACAAACATGCCTTTAAAATTAAGTGGACAACAGTCGAGGAGACTAAAAATACATGGCACGCATCTGTAAAAAGACAATTCGTGCTAAGGCCATAGAATTCGATAAGGCGCCCGCTCAGACCACTTAACTTATGTAATCGAATATTCATGCCTTTGGGTGCATTCCTTTTTATCGACTTCCGTGCGTGGTAACAGCTGAGATGTTATCGATAAATAGAATCGATTTAACGTTGTATGTGCTAATTCTCATTATTTTTGACTTGTGCTCTTTCTTTCCTTTTTTTTGAAATCTTTATCTGATGCTTCCGCTGTTTTGAAATCGAGTTGTGCTAAAGAGTTACGTGTTTCATGTTTATGGGTTCCTTGTGCTGTATCAGTAGATAGTTCCTTATTAATATTAGTAGATGCTTCTAATCGAAATTCTCGACAGCTGTTAATTATTCCGTGACGCGTTTACGAAGATGCTCTATTAATTTTGAAACGGATTCGTTGTTATTGTGCTTATCATTTAAATATGTTTATTTGGCCAAGAGGTGTGTTGAATTCTTTGGATATGACGATATTCTGACGCAAAACCCCTAACTGGTTCAATAAATTACTAAATAGGTGACAAGTCGCAATACATTGGAAATTAAAATATCATCAGGCATGTCGTCTACTATATGGTTGATGGTGACATTTTCCTCTACGAGTGCCTCCGTATAAAATTTATTTGACTAATGCAGTTTTCGTCGACGTTTTTCAGACATATACAAGTAGTATTTTTTTGTTTTACACCTACTAGATACTATTTACAAAACTTATGTGACGACTGGATAACTTGACTTGTTAACCATCGTTCACCTTCGAGCTAGAAATTATATACATACATACATAAAAATACATATACTCTCGTCTGTATCTCACTGGAATAAGCAGGGACTGCCGAAAGCGCTCAAGGCTGCAGTGACTGCTTAACATGAGGCAGGCCGTACGCTTGTTTGCCACCTAAGTAGTATAAAAAATGCCAGACCCTACGGTCCATACACACTTCTTTCGTTTTATTTACATCCATGCATCTCTTCATAAACATTTGTCGGTTGCGGTCTTTTTTCAGTATCGCTGCAATTAAAATATATTCCTAGTTTTTAAAAATTATTTGTCTCTTATATCAGTTTACCGAAATTGTCTCTTCTTCAAACTGTAGCGCAATGTCTAATTTTAGTCACCATTTACGCTAATTTAAAATATATGCGTCATTTGGCTCGGAATAGGTTTCCTTCACCTGCTTCTGTCATTTGACATTCATTAATCTGAATTACTGCTTTATTCGTAATGGCAGGCTTATATCAAGAGTATTGTCATCTTTAGACTTCTCAGTATAATTCCTATAATTCCCAATGCTTGCCAAGACAATTTATGAATCAAATCTGTAATTCTAGTACGGCTGTTTTTCTACGTATTCCGGATTCTTATTGTGAGTGACGGCTCCTCGGTTAGTGTACGTAATTTTTTTTTTTGGAATTGAGCATTGAGGGAGTTGTACTTTTTATCAGCAGCAATGATTAGGTCTAAATAGTGAATGATTACGAAATATGAGCGGTTTTCCAGCTTGGAATAATGCAACATTGTTTTTGAATATGTTTGTGCTATGTTTGAAGCCTATATAAAGAGCGTCAATTTTGAAACAAATCTGCTCTATTATATTCCTACCTGTTTACTTTATTACAAGACTTTATTTAACTTGCCGTGCTAGTACCTGTGTGGGTCAAATCTTGCAAGTTTTTGACCCACTTTCCGGTTTCCAATTGAGTTACAATATGGCATACTTGTGTAAGTTAAGTGACAATACAATATTATCACACCATCGAGCTAATTTGATGATGGAGTCGGATGGTAGTCATAGGAACTCTGTAATAACTCAATCGTATCGAGTTTTGGCTTTTTAGAATCGGTTCGATGAACAGTTAAGAGATGTTCTAAGAAAAGTACAGTCGGCAATAAAAACTTGTCACAAAATGCTATTTTTGACAAAAACTTATTTGTGTTCAACATTACACGCCAGAACGAAATGTATAAACTCATACTAATCGCTAATCAGAGATTAATTTGTTAATAGATTTACAGTTGCTCTGCAATTAACAACTAATATCTCTCTTGTTGCAGGTCAGTGAAGGATTCCTTATCTTTATTAAGGTACGTCGATATAATCTAACATTTAATTGAATAATTGATTCTCGTCCTAGTGCCCAATTAAGACTGCATGTTCGCACTATGATACATTTAATACCATTGTTATGTTCTTTGGAACGTTTTCTCATGAGGTGTTGCAATTCGGGACCTCGCTCTGGTTTTTGCATGAACTTAGCGGTTATTAGCACCCTTGGATGCGGCTCCACTTAGTGCGGGCGGCGGTGAGTAAATTTTTAATTGAACTTGTGAAATGCATATATCACTATTTGAACATGCTAATTTTCTGCTACTTGGAAAACAGTTATAGTTATTGGAATTTGACCAAAAGTGAGCCGAGCTCGTGAAATAGCTGTTTTACTTAACTAATCCCTACTGGAAATAAGTGGGCTACTGTTTAACTTGTGTTTTTAGTCGGGGACAGAGATTATCATCATCATCATCATCATATATTTATTTCAAGAACAATATACATTGTGTTTGAAAACATAATAGGTACTTCACAAAAAACACGATAATAGAAAAACAAACAAACTCAAATGTCACATTCAATACTAACAAATATTATTATTATTATTATTTAGGTCATGTCATCAATGATCAAGTAACAAAATTCACAAAAACATTATCTGTAATACAAAATAAAATAAATGCTACTGAAATATTAGTTAAAGGTGAGAGAGTGCACGCTTTACCTGTTTTTATTCAAATGTCGACTGTCTAAAGTTTTATACTTATTACGACATATAAAACTTATTACGTGTTCAGTTGCTGGGTTATCTTTAATCTTGTTGATTATTTTCTACGATCACCTTCCGGTTAAATAGCAAAAATATGATATTTAGCCAAGAGTCTAATAGCGCAGTAAACGCCAACACAAGTGGTGGCCAGTAATTAAATAATCTGCATTTCTTGCACAACTGTGACTCTTTGTCGCGCGACAAAGATTGCCTATCTGTTTCCTTTCAATACAATGCGACAAAGACAGGTGATGCTATTTCGCGCGAAAAGCGTAGTCGCGGAGAGTTGTGCTAGACCGCTGGCCAGTTATTGGCGATTTATCTTAATTGTACAAAATACGAATGTGTCTCGTTTAATACTTGTTATTTCCGCGGCCGTTTTCATTGGTACAGAAACCAGACCAAAATCATCGCTCAAAGTGATTCCACACCTTTATTATGCAATTGCAATTATCATACCACGAAAGAAACCCTTACGGACGAGTGAGCGACCTTTTCAGACCTACATTTTGGAATGAAAACAATTGCGAAATGCATTTTTGATGTGTCGACCATTTTGAAAACACGCGTGGCTTTTTTTCGTTTATTGCCTAACAGTAAGTGATGTTAATTCCTTGTGATCTTCTCGGCATGCCTTACAACCTTTGTAAAGAGGGTATAGTTATAAATATTGTAATGTGTTCCACTTATTTTTTATTAATCATTAAATAAAGTAAGGTTATGTGTCAAGTATGGACATTGTTTGTATCGCTTCACAAACGAATTGGAAATTAATAAATTCATATTTATTATACTTTGTACACATAAGGCTTGATATACTTTGTACACATAAGGTCAATCATAATCATATATAGCTATTCCTTCTATGACATCTAGCAAACAAATGTACCGACATTTTTTTCTTGTATTACTTTTGTTCAAATTTCTCTTTGATTTTTTAACTCTTTTGTCATTCATTCTTTAATCGTTATCTTGACTCGATCATTATCCAATACCGCACCTATGATATACCATTAGATATCTATTAACACAAGCATTTAAGTGTTCATTATACATATATTAAATACTCGATTCAATTAGGGTTTTATACGTTTTTTATTACCTATAAAATATTGCCTTGATTTAGTTATAAAGAACTGACGACAAAACGATAACTAACGCATGACTTCTGTAAAATTCCGTAACTAACTTTCATCCTCTGCATAAATTAGCGTTATCATTATTACGAACATTTTTTATTTTTATTTAAGGGGCTACTTCGTCATTCGTAAATCACGCCCCAAACGCGGAGCCAGCCAATAAGCGTGATTTGTAATAAGGGACGCATTTATGGAGGACGCATCAAAGAAAGAGAAAGCTAATACCCTACATGCTTGGGGTTTTTTGGCGTAAGCGCTAGATGAAAAAAGTACCATGAAATCGGAGATATTATTATGTTTTGTTAACATTTAAGTTAATCACTTAAAAGATAAAGGGAAGAATGACATTTTAACATAATTTTGCCGTTTATTAATCTGTCGTTTGTACAAACTAGACAAAAAACGGGAAATGAAGACGCGTTTTCGGAAACTTTATTATCGAGGAAATTTTCATTCGGTCCGGGCACCTAGGTCCAATTCCCTGAATGTCCAGTTTCCGAAAGTCTATTGTCTGAAAGTCCATTCCTCAAATGTCTAATTCCTCGAATGTCTATTCCCCGAACGTCTATTTACCGGTATCTCTATTCCCTGTACGTCTATTTACCGGTATGTCTATTCCCCGTACGTCTATTTACTGTACCTATATGTCTAATTATCTTTGTGTCGTATACCTATACTCTGCACCCTTCTGGTTTACTTCGTCCATATTGCATTGATTTTTTGGTTATTGATCTCATCTCGTCCATATTCCCAACTCGTCCACATTCCCAACCCCAACTAGTCCACATTCCCATCTCGTTTACATTGGTGGTTTGGGCACATTGCGGTACACAAGTGGGAATGTGGACGAGTTGGGAATATGGACGAAGTGAACCTGAAGGCTCTGCACATGCAGGCTCTTGACGTCATGACTCTGTATAAATTGTTGTGTTACATTCACATCACGTGACATTTTGACGAAGGATGAGGAATAATTTGATAGTCATGTTGAAAAATGATTTCCGACTTTGCTTAGCCTTTTAAAGCTAATCACTATACTTCTTATGCCCTATTTGTAAGTAAATTTAAAACAAAACTCGTTTTCTTTATCTGTTATTTAATGTGTAAAAACACAACAATAACTGAAACAACACTCCGGATACAATAGTGGCAGAATGTCATGATGCCTGTGCCACAAATTTATTTAACCAGCTATACCCTTTGATTGGCAATTGGACATTCGGAGAATTGGACATTCGGAGAATTGGACATTCGGAGAACTGGACATTCGGAGAATTGGACATTCGGAGAATTGGACATTCGGAGAATGGACGTTCTGGGAATTGGACGAAAAAGACAGACTAGACATTCGGGGAATTGGACCTAGGTGACCGGACCGTTTTCATTAAACATGTTTCCGCGTTAATCACTGAATAGGTTATATAGTCAAGAAACACATATCTGAAAACCAGCCTGATTTATATACTAGATTTGACACAAAATGCGCTACGAAATAGCTTAAATTTTCGATGCATCCCCTTAATTTGCACCCTTGTAATTTATATATTAGATAAATACGTACTCGAACCTTAGCATGTTGGATCCCTTTATGTATAATTATAATAAATAAATAAATAAAATAAAATAAATAGTTATAAAATTTATATATTACTTGTTAAAACACAGCGTCTTGGTTTAGTAAAACCTAAAATGTAGCAAACATAAAAACAAATCAAGAACATCCTCACTTTTGGAAGTCGGTTAAATAAAACAGTAAAGCGGTTTAACTATTAACAGCCAACTATATATTACTTGTTAAAACACAGCGTCTTGGTTTAGTAAAACCTAAAATGTAGCAAACATAAAAACAAATCAAGAACATCCTCACTTTTGGAAGTCGGTTATATAAAACAGTAAAGCGGTTTAACTATTAACAGCCAACGCACAGTCTAAACCGTTGAAGGTAGAAACATGCAATTTGGAATACATATTCCTTTGGAGACGTGGAGATGGATTAAGGAAGGATTTTTTAAACTCGATTTGTAATGTAGATGAAGTCGTGGGCAGAAGGTTAGTACTTATAATAGTATTCGTATTTTTAACATGATCATAGTTATATCTCCTACGAATCCTACACCAGATCAGACGACGCAACGGAGCCACGGAGTTACGTCGCCTAAATCAAACTAGTTTTAAGTTTTTCTATTTGTTTTTCTTTTTTTGTAGTTCACAGTGCCTTGGTTTTTACTGTAATGCTGTGTAACTTTTTTTGAATAATAAATAAATAAATCTCAAGCATTACATAATTGAACAAACAAACTTGCTTACCTGTCAGCGCCGTTCGATTGAGATTATTCATGTTGTTGTATCGTCCGAAGATGATGAGTCCCTCCCACCCGTTTTCGTTATAGATAAATTGTGACAGCCCCCCTGGTGGTTGTATCAACCAGATATTGATGCTTATAACTACATGAAAACCATAGGATACGAGCATAGTGTACTAGAGTCGGGAGCGTTCAGTAACAAATATTTATTTTCTACATTTATATTTATGTGGCGCCTCAGGTAACTGAAAAATATACTACCTTAGTTAATAGTTCATCAGTGAGGACGAGACATCAACAGGTATAATTACTTCATACACTGGTACCGTTAAAATTATCTAAATAATGGTAATTGTAAATAGCATTCAAAATGCCGCATTTCCCACCTTCTATCATTGTCCTTGCTTATTCATAACGGCTCGCAAAATACCAAGGTCGTCGCACTGTGGAGATTGCGGATTTGGCCCGCCGGCTCCAAACGATGTAAAACGAAATGAAAAATGCAAAGTGTCGGGTTTTACGCGGATCCCCGGACGTCCAATAAGTCCAAACTTGCGTTGGCGTTCCACAGGGTTCGATGTTAGGTACACTTTTGTTCCGCGTGTATTGTAATTGATATCTTTTTAAAGGCATTACTGTCGAATAAAAGTGGCGTTTAGAATGCTTGCATTATTTATTGTCTCTCACCTTTTTATTTCTTTTACTTGCCTTCTAGATGCACAGTTGCCGTACAACGTTTCTTATAAATGTTAGTCATCATTGCTTTTACAAATCAAAATCCAAACAGAATTCGTCATGCCAAAATTAGCTAAGTTCAAAGAAAAAGGAACTGGCGACGCAGCAGCCGTGTGTAGTAAATATTACATAAACTATTTCGAGTTAATTTTGACTCCTTCTTAACTCGAAACCTATTCAACCTACATACATCAAATTTGGTACATTTATAAAAACCTAATAAATGTAATAGGTAAATGTAGCTCATACAGCTATTGATATATTTACGTTTAAAAACGGGCATTTTTATCACTTACTGTCTCACTCACTAACTGACTTATAGATCAAAAACGTAACCCAGTTCCGGATGACCTGCAAACTCGAAATTTGATATCAAGGTAGTTAGGCGTATACAAAGGAAAAAATCTCAAAATTGAATAAAAAAAAATTGGTCCAGATCCCTAGAAAAATATTTTTACTAAAATATATTTAATATCAACTACCTAGGAAAAAGTTAATATATCAATCTAAACAAATGAAAAAAATAAGCCAGGCCAGTAAGTGATGAAAAAATATTTAATTTTATTTTTTTGTACTTATGTATTATGTTTTTGCGGCCTCGATACGACAAAATAGCTTTACGGATTTCATCAATTTTCGGTGCAAAGTTTAGCTGGACATCCGAAAGTTTATGGTTATGTTACGTTTATGTGTATGTGTATGCTACTTTAGCTTTTAATAGTTTTAATGTCATTATGCAATGTGCATATTAAGTTGTTGGTTTGTCTATATGCGTTGATGTTCATTATTCTCTCTCATTTGCTCTAAGGTTAACTGGAAGAGATCCCTTAAAGGGATAAGTTGGACTTTGTTCAAAATGTTTAACTTTACTTTCTTTGTTATATCGTTTTATGTACAATAAAGTGTTTATAATACAATACAATGGTCATAAGATACTTTTTACCCGGCTTCGCTGAAGCAAAAAGAGGGTAATCATTTTTTCTCCCTCGCAAACGATTTTGCCCACCTTAAAGTATCACATAAAATACAGAGAGCATCCGGTCTTTTAGCCTTTATAGTTTTACAGAACCACCTGACTTTTTATGGAGATCAGACTAATGGCTTCTGTCGCGACGGACTCCTTGTGTTACTTGGCCATCTTAAATGTCTTAACCGCAAACATTATATAGCTATTTTTTATCTGATCACAACCGGGGCTTCGTGTTGCCGTGTAATCTGGTACATTTTTGGTGGGGTCAGGTTTTACTGCGGTTTGGCTCAAGCGATGTGATCAATTGAGAACAAATGGTGGGTTTCGTCGTTTAAGGACATAGGTATACAAGTCCTAATAATTAGTAAAATTAACCTGTCAAGTGTCCAAAAGACTACAGGATCTTTTTCTTAAAAGGATTCCGCATTAAGTTTTAGCGATAAGACTTCCTATTGTTGACCATAGTTTATGTCCTTCGGCTGATAATGGACAATAGGTACGCAAAATGCTAACTGCACGCATAATGTGCGTAAAAATCTATATTATTATAAATGTACATCACGACAAATTTACGCAGAATCTACAAACAATTAAATGTACATATCGTCGGCTAAAGTCGCTAATTTCGAAACTCCATTTTTTTTTTCAAAATTCAGCTTTGGCACTTTTAGATAATTAAAAGTCTGGCATATAATGGTAAAACTCCTAAATGTCTCCTCGCAATAACCGACCGCCATATTGTTATAGTTTAGTTTTTTGTGCCTCCTTTAAAATTTGATACGATGGAGTTACGAGGTTTTCGAATTTAGCCGACAATATGATAATTATGATGATGATTATGTGCTTTCAGCGTAAGTACATTTCGCGTACTGTACGTTTGTCATGATGTAGATTTTGCGTATGCACATTTTGACTGTTTGCACGTTACGCGTGCAGTTAGCATTTTGCGTATTGTACATTATCAGCCGAAGCGGTATATGTTGAGGCTCAATTGTACTGTTTCTTTTGTTGGTGTGTAATAAATAATTGTTGTATTGTATTGTAAGTTTGATGTGTGTATCTGTCTGTGGCATCGAAACACCTAAATGGATGAACCGATTTTGATTGAGTGTTTTTTGTTCGAAACGTGACTTCATTGAGAGTGTACTTGGCTTATATAATCGGTTTAGCCATTTGCGTTTTATCGACGACACGTTTTCTCAGTTGGTTGCACAACGGCCTACGAAGCTGACGGTCCCGGGTTCGAATTTCTCTATATTTAAGTTTTATCATTTATTTGTATATTATGTATGGTACTCATAGTACAAGGTTGTCTTAGTTTGGGTCGACGAGGTCGATTTGTGTAAGAATGTCAGATATTTTATTATTTTTATTTATTAATCAGCGTTATTAAAATGTGTCGTAGGTTCTATTCTTGAGTGGGTCACCAATTAGGTGCTAGTTTTATCGTTTCTACAAAAAAATGCACACCACTATTTTTAATGTGTCTGTCTGTGGCTTAGTAGCATTTCACTCTAGCATAAATGAACAGATTTTGTTCTATTTTTTTTAGAGATCACTGGATCGAGAGTCTTCTTAGCTACGTCTCAAGATGATACCTGTTCATCCTTTTGAAGAATATTTTCATTTTTCCAGGGGTAGAAATTGTATTAGATGCTTTTAAAATATTTTCTACTAATGCGTTACGCTGTGTGATTTCTGTGAGTCAATGTATTTTTTTTATGAATTACATTTTCTCGACAGATTAGAGATCGAAATGGCTAATCGATGTTGCCATTATTATCATATTCGACTAGTCTACAAACAATTAAAGCGGTTACGTAACGCGTCCAGTTCCCGCGGACGTGGCTATAGAAAGTGGTCGGGACACATGCGTCAGATGCCCGCTGAAGGGAAAGGGATCGTTAGCTAAAACATCCGACGGAAAGAAATCGGATGTGGATGCGGATAGGCTGTGTCATGTACACGTCCGGGCGTTTGAAGGGCTTAAAAATATTATAGACAAGATTGATAAAAAATTGTCAGTGCATCTCATATCTGAGTCAGAAAGGTAAAGGTAGATCAAAACAATATTACGCGTGTTAAACTTTATGTGTGTTAATAGTGTTTCACTACCTGAATGTTATTGTTGAATTTTTATAAGGAGGAGTAAACAGAGTGTAATACTTTAGGTATATCACTCTTTATTAATGAAAATGTCATTTCATTCGTTCTACAAAATGTTTATAGCGACAGTTATCAAATCATAATAAATCTATTTGAACTATTTTCTCATTTCACAATCATAAGAATTGTGCATCCATTAAATACCTATTGAAAGGTGCCTTTTCTTGATGTAGGTGATGTGAATTTTCCTGGAACATGTTTACTCAGGTTTCATTAATTCATCATGCTTCTCTGTAGTCGAGTAAAAACATGTTATAACCATTACACCCTCTGACCGCATTGATAACTGTCTTCCTATCTCCGTTCCAGGGAAACTAAAGTCACGTTTCGAAGGCGTTAATCAGAATAATCAATGAGAACGTGCCTCCCTCATAATCAATAGGGCAGATGTAAAACGTATTTCAATTTCACGTATGACCCATTGGATCTAAGTTGCAAAATTATATCAACTTCACATTACCCCCAGGTATGATCAAGTGTTTGACTTCTAAGATAAACTGGAATTTGCATATATAAGTCGAATCGCATTCCTGATAGGCGCCAAGTTCTAATTTAATAGTTGAAATGTCGGTCATAGATACGGAGAATCTTGGAGAGTCGCTTGTGTATAAGACAGGATTTAGCATAAACATATGACGTAAATGAGCTTGAATTAATCAGGACCGCCAAGTTAAATGGGACTTGGAAGGTCATGTAAGTACGTCATATACGTCCATAGAGGTGGGCTAAGATAGCGACGAAGTGGATGGCCCCTAACAGGCACCGTTATCGCGGTGGGTCGAGGAGATGGCGGGATGACTTGGATGCATACTCGTACCTCAGCGACTGGCCAGAAGTCGCTTTGATCAGGACGATTTGCCCAGCGGTGCGACACTAGGTGGGAGGCTTAAATAAAAAAACAGTAAACCTTAATAAAATTAATTATTCAAGTAAAGTAGCATAATATATTTGATTTGTATATTTTATCTTGGTTTCGATGGACTCGTGATGATAAACTGAAACAGTATATTGGTAATGACGGCCGTTGTCAACACGATGATACATATACAACACGGAAGAGTGAAGAGCTCCGGATCGAAGGTCATTCAGAGCTGTAAGCCCCTTAAAAAACTACTGCGCCGCATAGTGAATGTAGGCTGTTTATCAGCTAGCGTGTTTTTCTGTCCTGTAATTTTCCTGGTGACGGTGTTCAATGTTGATAAATAAATAACATACCATACCATACCATTATATTTATATTTATTTTTATTTTTTTGGCACACTAAACAGATAACATTCAAAATAACATATAACAATACATAGAACAGGCTTTGTTGAAAAATGCCATCCAAAACAAGTATGCACAACATATTGCTTGCTTTTTCTTTTTGTGATGTAGGTACCTACGATCATCGGAGTCCGGGGTTCTCATAGTCTCGTAAAATTAAATAGTCATTGAATCGATACATAGGGTCAATAAATTAGAAACTAATATGACAGAAAACTACAGGAATGCACCGACTGTGATGATACGTTTACTTTTATTTTCCTTTATATTTTTTTGCTATTTACTTGCTTATTTCTTTGCGGTGAGAGAGGGTGGGCACATTATTATTATAAACCGCATGAACATATACGCAAGGGGTGGCAATTATTTACGGGAGGCATAATTGGCGATTTTCTGAATGGTGAGATTTGGCTTAACCCCTGCCCCCGTCCCTCAATCACACGTTTGATTTTCCAAAATGTGTGATTACAGTGAAAATACGTTGGATTTATCACAACTCAAACCTAGACGCCATTTCGCGGAATAACAAAAGAACTTTTATTATACATTAGAAAATGGTGTAATCTATGAATTTGGTTTTGTGACCTTTCTTGGCCGATACTCTCGCATATAAGGGATCGAATAATGATTCACTGCGCTTGACCGGTCAAATATACGTAATCCTCATACTGATCGTCGTGGATTCGCGTAACATTGACATTGATAGGAGATTACGACGTCGGCGAGTAAATCAAACGTTATGTCGATCGTTAACGTCGAATATCCGAACAGAAACATCTACGTTATGCTAATGTCTGGAAAAAAATACGATATACATCACACATCAGAAACACAGGTAAACCGATCAAATCATTTGAAATTCTCTGATTTAGGTTTATATCAGATATAATCTGTTAAACAAGAAAATCATAAGACAACAACAACGTATGGTAATGTCATGGTAAATCGATTTTATACAACTAATAGTAGTGATACGTTATATTTAAAGAAATTGCGCTATCCCTAACGCACTTTGGTCTAAGAAAATTAATCTCCGAGCATTCTGAAAATAGGTCTTAAAAATAGTGGGACGTACGATTATATTAACGTCAAAGACAAGAAAAAGAGAAATCGTAATGTTTATTCTTACTATTCGTTACTTTCTTTATTAATATTACAAATCCGAAACTTGGTCGGTTTGTCCTTTTTCCACGTGATAGCGGGACAACGGGCTCGAGAGTGTATTAGGCTACTTTTTATCCCAAAAAAATACCCGGTTCTATAAACTAAAAAGTAGGCCTCACGGGCAAAGCAACGAGGAAATACTAAATTTATAATTATTAAACAAAAAATCGTGCCGGGACGGCTAAAAAATTTATAATAATAGCGCTCTAAAAAATGTCTACTTAAGACCCATATGGGTCATAAAGTCGTCTTTTTTGTACTCTGTTAAAATATGCCAAAATCCGCATCTCCGCATTCCACCGACCTGCGCACGCGGCGCCGGCTCCACACCGGCGCGGGATTTCCGACCAACTTATCCATACAACTCGTAACCGACCTCATATCAACATAAATACGGTGTATATCACTATGCGAAGTTGTACCGTGCTAAATAGCCGTGAAAGCCTTGCCGATTTGGCCTTTTTTACAACAGCGACAAAGTTTATTTCGTTTGTTGAGCGTTGGCGCCAAGTCGTGCTAATGACATAGATACATTATTACTGGATGTGTGAATTTTCTTGTAAAGCGATTGGGAAAAACTAAATCGCTCGCTCGAAAAACCACCTTGCTCGTCCCTAGTTTATATTTGCTTTCAACGCAAATTCACGTTGTTTATTATGTTATTTATACGACACACATAACGCCAACGAGACGATGCGTTGTCGATTGTAGATTTTTCAAAGATCTTTAGGTATTTAAAATAATGTTAACAAAAAAATGGTTGTCTGTAAAGTCGGTTTACGGACGATAATATTACGCGATAACGTCATTAGTGTATGGTTTCAATGGTGTTTGATGAGGTGGTGTGAAAATTCAAGGAGAAACAGTGACAAAACAAAGTTTGTAAACAGTATTCGTTTATTTATTGAAATTACATAAAAATCATCATCTTCATCCTCATCCTCATACTTATTCCATAATGTGAAAGAGAGATAGATGCGTCGCAAGCCGAATGCTCAGTGTATTGTCACGTGCGGCTCGTGACACGGCTCGTGACACGGCTCGTGACACTTTATAGTGCGTGCAGCCAGCGTTCATCGATTTATAAGACGTTATCACGTCATTCCATTCATTATTTATTTGTGATACGACGCCACTGGCTGTGCTGATTGACCCGAGCCACGGGGTTTTTCTTGTTTACATTATTTTAAATGCCTAAAGAAATAGACTACACATTATAAATTCAAAGCAACCGAAGTCATGTACTCTGCGCAATGAACTTCTTCATTTGGTCTGTCTGTGGAATCCGCGTGTATAACAGCTATTCGGAACACTATTGACGCTCGCGCTTTTAAATGAACTATCGAAGTATGTATCCAAGTTATATCTCCTCCTGTCTCCACGCGCTTTTATATTTTTTACATTGTAGGCAATTTGATGATATGTGCCCGAGGCCTATAATTTCATTTTTTTTCTGTAATCTTCTATCTATTCATGTTTGATATCCTCCACAACCAACCCGCTGGCTCCACAGAAAACTAGCGCCGTTGGCAGTGGTATACCTAACCAAGCCGACGGCATTGCTAAGTGGAGACCATTTTAGGTTCACATCTCTCGTTTACACTGTATTGTCTGTTTTGTCATGTTAAATTTGTTATGATGTGTTATCCTGAAAAAGCTTTATTCTATTCTATTCATACACGTGTGATGTTTTGACACGAGCTGATTTGCGAACGAACACGGTTTCATGGAGAAAGGCGAGGGAGTTAATAATGTTTATATTATTATTAAGTAACACGTGAGAATTTTCTATTTTCGCATGATTAGTGCAAACGTGTAATGAATTTTCTAATATACTTTGATGATCGGGATTATTGTTTATTTATATACAGTTAAACGGATTATTTTTTATACAATTGTACATCGCGAATGTTTCGGAGATGTCACACGATGGTAACATGTTTGTAAGCATAAATAACAAAACAGGGCTCAGATAAAATAGCAAGAGCAGTAATCAGTGGATGTTAAGTGGACAGACCTTTTCTCAGGATTAGAACACAACGCGACGGAAACAGATCTCACTCAGTTAAGTTTAGAGTCCACGTTTAGTTTATATATCCACGTTAACAGTGGATTTGATTATGACTGAATTATTAAGTTAAAGAATACCAATTCGGTGAATAATTCAAATGCCGTGATTAATGGTGGATCGAATATAAACAAGCTATAAAATCCGCCCGCTATGGGCGCCGACGTCAGTATTAGCATACAAGCATTTTGAAACGATATCTTGTCTATCGGCTATATAAAATTCCACGACACGACTTCGGAGAGATCTATGTACATCGCTCGTTTGATGCGAATTAGGCTATCGGGGTACAATTCATTTTGACATAAATTTTTAACCCTCGTGCAAAATGAGGGGTGAATTTTTAAGTACGTATCTGGCTGTGGAATTTGTTTGTCTGTGAGACCATTTGGAATACATTTTTTATACCATCTTTGCAGTGGAGTTATGTTTGAAGAAAATCAGATCAGCCAATTTGATTTTATATATAGGGTATTAAGGGCGATCTAGCTTGTTTTAATTTAAAAAAAGGTTTCTTTCAAAATTGTTTTGGAAGAAAGAAAGAAAGAATTTAAGTTAAAAACTACTGCAAATGAACTTATTTGACACCGGAAAGTTGTCTAAATTGCGAAACTTCTCCGGTCAAAATGTTTCGGCATTTTCAAAAAAATCCTGTAGGGAATTTTCCAAAATGGACACTTTCATTAAATTCTTATGAAAGTTCTCAGAAATTCTTTTTAGAAAGTTTCTGTAACTTGCACACCTGTAAAATCGATTATTAAATTAGATTTTTTGATATGCACAGAAATTTTTCTCATATGATGGGTACGATAAAGATTTCTGTGTTTAATTATGGCGTGTTATAATTGTATTCAATCTCGTAAATGCTTCGTTATATATTCGATATTTGTTTTGTTTTTGATATTTAGATCATCGACCTGAGATGTTAACTCGATACATCTCCTGAGTCACTCTTTAAAACAACGATTTTAAATGATATAAAGGCAACAAAAACATATTTTTTTGCCAATATAGATCCTTTCTTCAAGAACCTATCTCGTCAGTATGTTAATATCCTAGATTATTAGCATTTTTCTAAGTAACTCTGTCAGCATTGTCTCAAAAGTTGATCCACCCATATAACACCTACGCTGTACAAACAAACATAGTATGTATGCCTAAAGGCTTCTAAAGAAGGAATACAGAACCTTTTTATTTTGGCGATAGTCCAGTAAAAAAAGGCAAAGCTTCAATCAATATTATCGATTAGATTTGGCTCTATATTAAATTATAGTTTTAACATAATGAAACGGAAACGTTTCGCTTATCAGCCTTGAACTTTAGAAAACATCTGGAAATCGTATTATACATTTAAACTAGATTTTAATTTTGACGTCTATTGTTGAGTCTGGCCTCGGACTTTTAGTACTAATTTGATACTATTACAACTTACTGGAGTAAGCACGTTAGAAGCGGACTGTGCAAACAGTAATTATTTGAACTGTAATTACTGGCTGTAATTTTTAAGATAAGCAGAAAATTTTCGATGCAAAATGACGATGTTTACCACAAATTATAACCATGTTACGATATCCAAAACTACGCGAATGATATATAGATGAGGATTAGAAATTAATTATGTTTATCCGTGTATTAAAAATCATGTATAATACTTTAACCAACTTCGTCAAACAAGATATTAGTAAATAAACAATTATTGTTTTTTTTTCAGTGTGTATTTGCTTACAACAACGGTTTCATAATAATGTCTTATGATTTGTGCAAACATTACAAAATGATTTTAGGGTGAAAATTGAGACAAATCGCAATTTATAGTTTGATATATTAAAAAAAAAAAAACCCCCGGGGGTCCTCTAAACAATTATGTCTATTGTTAACATTAACAAGATGAAAGGAATCTGATTAGTCTAATTAGAAACGAGATAAAGCGAGGGAATATATCACTTTCGATGCGCTTATTGTGTTCAGTAGGAAAATGGCTTTTTTCCCGACTGGAACTAATCGTTGCATGTGTAATACCTGGGAACGAGTGGGGCTGGAGAAATGACCAATACAATAGATATGTTACTAGAAGTAACTTGTAGATATTTTGAATATGTACTTCGTGAGTTATGTCGAAAATGTGACACATTGTTTACGGTTAGTAACTTTAATTTGCTTGTTGACTGCTACAACCGAACTGCGCAAAATAAATGTGTTATATATGTTGCACACATTTGAAGCCTCTTGTCTGTGTACACTCAAGGTCAAAAGTATAGCAACAATCTAATATAACGATAAAAAACTGTGATTTTCATACAGAAAGTAGTTTTATTTGAAACAAACCAATATTATTTAACATTTGACTTAGATTTCTATTAATATTCCTATTAACTATGATCGATCCTTTGACGACTATGATCCAACTTTTTTAATGTATTCAATTCACTCGTCGGCAAAGTAGCTTTTCCCTATGGACTTTTAGATTACTCATTGATCGTTACAAATTAAACAGTAAAAATCGTAACAGAACATTTGAAAAGTAAGTAACCCAAATTCAGTTTACGTTAATTGCCAGTACACAAACAACACAAACGATGTGTTACTTTTCCCAAAGCTATATTCTTATTTTTTTTACAATGTATTAGGATGTTTAATAATTTGGGTGTATTTCAATCTTATCTTAAGGTATATCAAATGTAAGTTTTTGGTCACCATTACTCTTTAATAATAATTATAAAACAAAAAAAATATATGTTTCCATACTTTTGGCCTTTGGTGTATGTGAGTATGTGTCTGCAGAATTGAAACACTCGAATTGAGATGAACATATTTATTAGAAAATTGTTTAGTCGTGGTGAAATCTATCTGCAACTATGTCCAGGAGATGGCACTTTTTATTTTCCTATATCGCGCTAAATTTTAAACCAATACTTATAGATAATCACAACAAAGAGATAGAGCATGAATTTTGTCTAAATGTATAGAAATGATCATATTTTAAATTTGTAGCAAGGTCATAAGTGATTCAACGTGCAGTGTTTGACTGTTATGAGACATTTTATTATAGTTAATGACAATAACTTTGACCTCCATTATAATATATATTCATAAGACAGCGACGTTGATTTGCTATTTGCCACCGAGTTACGGAATCGTCTAGAATATTTATGGTTCACATTTACCATTTGTTTTGTCATAAATTATTGTATAATTATATGTGGACTTATATCGACATCCGTTGGAAAATAGTTCTTAATTAATGATTTGAAATTAGACACATAAATATCGAATTACAATAGTTTTTTCACACATTTGCACAAAAAAGGGACACAATCGCGTACAAATGTGACTTACTGAGTATTATTTACCTAGTGTGCAAACTAATGATAAAGATTAGATGCGGGTACTTTGGAAAACTTGCGCAGCTTGATGTTGTTCAGTCTCTTCGAGACCATGGACGTAATACCAGGTCAGAAAAAGCGATGTAAAAAAATGAAGCATATATGCGATTAAAAATCGTTTTATAGTAATGGTGTTATTTTAACAAATATCAATAACCACCCGCATCCCAAAATCATGAAAAGAATATTTTCTCTACTTACCTATTCATGTATAGACAGATCAGTTAATGAAAATGTGATCACGTGATAGAAAGACGTTCAACATGATATAATGTTTATCAGTAGAACTCCAGCTATTTGAGCCCCGCCACGAAGTATTGTGATCGAAACAGATACCATTGCCGCCGAATTTCATTAAGATTGGGATCAGAATAAAAACCTTGGTGTTACTCAATTTAAGATTAGAATCTGGTATACCAAGCCACGTGGGCTATTGAGGATTAAACTCGACTTAAAATCACGAGCACCTACTTCAAATTTGTGTAAAACTAGACTAAGGACATAAAAAAATTGATGACGCTTTTATGTGAGTCGGGTCCTATTGCCTAGACAATAACCGAATGAGAAGAGAAGAAAATATATGCGAGCTAAGGACCATACGGACATACAAATAAAAAAAAAGATGACGCTTTTTTGTGGGTCGGATCCCATTGCGTAGACAATAACCAGTTCAGAAGAGAAGAAAATATATGCGAGTGCACTGTCGATGCCTCAAATTCGTTTCCGTTCTAATATAACAAAATAAGAAATATCTAACTTAGATGATGATGCTTGGCTCGATACTATCGTTTAATTTTTCATTACAGTTACTGATCTGTCCAGTTTGTTCAGCTACAATGTTGCTAAGTCACGTGTAGAGCTTACTGTTCGCGACAACGCTTATCGTCCAGTCTTTTTTGCAATGTGTCGGGTAGAAAAAGATAAGCGATATTTCTCCAGTGTCAAAGAGTCTCATTGTATTCGTGTTGGAGATGTAGGCCGCATTTTCGATAGTCGTGCAACGCGTAATTACTCTTATGATCAATCCTTTGCTCTGAAAGTGCTGGAACTGGAGTTGTGCGGCTTATTGATTTTATTAACTCTATTTAGTAATTACCGAAATTACAGCTACATTCGGAAATTTAGGCGAAGAATATTCTCATTCCACTATAGTGTTCAAAATAACACTAGTAATTTAAATATTCGCTCAACTGTTTCTTCCATTGCACCTGACATCCGAGCCGTCAAGTTTCTCACGGGAAGCGAGCAACAGACAATAAGTGGCCTCGACACTGACAATCAGATGATAACCCGACCACTTTCCACTTTCCCGAGGCTTCCCACCAGCGGACTCGTGAAAAGCGCTCTGCCTGCCGTGGAAACCGTTACCGCTACTACGAGCATCTTTAGCAGTTCTAGTTCTATTGATATATGATGCGATGTTGATCAAAAAATACCTAAAAATAAAAATGCTGGATAAATGCCTAATTGAACAAAACTGGGCTTGGTCGAAATTTGTTTTATAGAGGACGTTGTCCTTAAGTTAATTTCACTGTAACTCAGACAGTTAAATAAATCAATATAATAACCTACAATTCCAACTCACCCAGCTTTATCATCAATCGAGAATTTATAGTAAACTGTCGGGATATCATAACTTACGGCCACTTAGAGTTAATATCGTCTGGGAACATCCATCTCAGTTACAACCGCGGCTGTTGTGCCAAATATGTCAATGGTTTCACTTATTAAATTTTCCTAGAGTCTAAGACCTAGACCTTGCAATAAAGTAACAGTGCTTTCTACACATTATTCTCAAACGGATCTGAATTAAATTAAGATGGAGAGAACCATCGTGGTATGATAATGTCATTATAAACCGGACGCTGCTGTAGAAACTGTTGATTGGATGCACAATTATAAATTGCCATAACATGCATGAATGAAGTTTCACATGGGCTTTTGAGACTGCTAAATTAATGAGCTTAGCCTAATTTTTAATGGAATAAGTACATTGGGTAAGGAAGTACAGTCAACATCAAATGCCTATAGAAGTATGAATGAGTTACGACATAATAGGAACGTGTCATAGTGTTACAGACTATTTGGTGCGGATTGTAGTTGAATCACAACGTGATCAACGATCCAGCGAAACCTATAAAAACTACAATAATTCATCCTGTACCTAATTCTAGGTAGATCAATAATGGAACAAATAATTATATGTATCACAATCCTATGTAAAACTACCTACTTATATATATAATGATCACCATTAATGTCTCGACCGTTAAATAATGTGTACCTACAATTGTATTTACCACACTTCCAATAGATTACTTGTATAGGTGTGTTTTCCTTACTCTTGAGCACCTGCTCGCTTTACATTTCCGTTCACATTTCAACACCTAATCACTGCATGCGGCCGGCAACTGCACATTTTCTCGGTCTGTTGCGTTACGATCAGTTGCTATTACAGAAGTCCGTGTAATATACGTTCTACATACACTCGATAGCTAGCGCTTAGCTAGATTCTAGTATAGTTAAGTACTTGTACTATGAGAATTCGTTCAGATTCGTAATTTTCTCTGCTGCAGACTTCGAGTTAAATCTGAAGAATCACAAAATCTGAAATAAAGAGTGAACCTTCCAACATCTAAGGATCTATGGTCCCCTGACACACGAAGTTTGGTGTTTTGCAAACACCGAATTTCCAATTTGACTTCAAAAATTGAAATAGCATTGTATAAGATCAAGTTCGAATCCTCTAGATGTAACGACTGTTCGATATGTTTTTATACTATCACGTCATCGGAATTTATGAACTCTATTTATAGGAGTGGGCACTAATTGAGGCAATAAAAGTTTATGCTACCGCAACAATCTTTGCTTCTCAAATAACTTAGCTGTTAATTAGGAGCGGATTGTGTTCCATAGCTTTATTAAAGTAACGATTATGGAAACCTCGCTATCATATATCATATAAACTTGAACACGACTATAATGTTTTTAATATTTTCACGTCAGATCAACAAGGCTTTGTCTTATGCCTAAGCACGTTCGTCGATAACATGTTTTTTCGTTTCGGGAAAACCAATCGATACATGATTGTTACTTTTCTGCGATTCTAAATTATTTTTTTCGCATTTTCACGTTACATCATACATCATCTATGTACTATTATAAACTTGTAAAAATGAAAGCCTGTACGTTGAAGATATTTTCAAAAGACCAAGTGAAATGGACTATTCAAAGGTCTGAATAGTTTTTATTTTTTTTATTTTTTGTATGTTCTTCATCATGTCAAAACGGTTAAACAGATTGAAACTATTTTTGGTACACTTACGCTACACCCTGAGCATCCAAAAAGAGGGTTATGATTTTTTCCACCTCCGCGAAAAAAGTCGCGGGCGCCTTCTAGTAATAAATGTTTTGTTTATCGTTTAGCTGATTTCGTCTCAATTGAAATTACCAGCGTGTTTTAAATGTTGTATCTCATTAATTATCACGTTATTAATGATGTTGCGTGGCTAATCAATGTCTACCAACACACTATTCGATTATATGTAATCTTTAGACCCGTGTTGAGCTCAGCATCCTGAGGTCAAGTTCGAGAGGCTTACACATTCGCGCTCGACTGACCGCAGCATCCGTCGACCCGTGGCTCGTGACCGACTCACCACGGCCTAGGGCGATTATTGAGGCCGGCACATAGTTCACGAATTGAACGGGCGCCTTAAGAAATTAACGATCTCATTTCTTTTCATTCATAGAATAAGCAAAATGTTAATCGGAAAATTGAACGCGTTCAAAAGACAATTTGTCTCCTTCATTCAATAATTGTGATTTTAGAGAAGAAATGGCTTTTAAACTATTCAAAGTAGTGCGAGATTATATCTCTATTGTGTTACGATGTCTAGTTTTTTGACTTCTAAAATCATGATTTGAACTTTAAGCTGTTTAGTAAATGTGATGGCATTCACAGTTTTTGGACGTGAGGAATAATTTAGACAGTGAATTTCCATAATTAATGTGACTATATCTCTGAAAGAAAGTAACAATTGAGGCTATGTGTGTCATTCTGTATTGAATGTTCTAATACTACAACATTAAATTCCTTAATAAGACACAATTCAGTATGATAATGTTCTTTGTTAGCGTAGGAACCTTTTGTTGAAGTATTATAATTAAAACCAAAGCACTCGAACCATTTCAATGCTGGACTTTATCGTCATGTTACAATTTACGATTCGATACGTTATAAACTTTGAATAGACCTATAAAATCCATACTAATATTATAAATGCGAAAGTGTGTCGGTTTGTCTGTCTGTCTATCTGTCTGTCTGTCTGTCTGTTACCTCTTTACGCTTAAACCGCTGAACTGATTTGGATGAAATTTGGTATGGAGATAGTTTGAGTCCCGGGGAAGGAAATAGGCTACTTTTATCCCGGAAAAATACCCTTATCCGCGATAAACGAATTTAAGGCGGACGAAGTCGCGGGCAGAAGCTAGTTCATAATAATTCATTGTCCAGTGTTCATTGTTTTTCTTCTTACATCAAAAAGTTTAACAGTATGCAAATTCTATTGTTTTTATTGTTCTATACCGGTTTTAATCTATTAAAGTTTTCTTGCTTTTTGTCTGTCTACAAAAACGTTATTTCATAAACTTTGTTTAATTATTAAAAAGTGGGTGTAGGTCTGGACTGCCGCAATTAAACATAAATATACTGGTTTCAAGAATGTAATAAATAACACAATTATTATTACGTTTTACTAAAAGTCATATAACATATTTAACTTTTAGTCTCTAATCATGATCATACATATTCACTTACCAATAACTGTTTCTGCATGTAAACTTCTCATCAATTTCTTGCCTAAAAGCTAGTAGCATTTAATATGCGATTCAATTTTCAATGTATAAATTAATCATTTTATACAAAATGCCACTGTAACCTCGATCAATCTTCAGTACATAAATATCACCGGAAGAATTTGCAACACTATAGACGCTATTATAAGATCAAAGACCGAATTCCTGGTGTTCCATTGTTCTGTTTCAAATCAAGTCAACCGGCTCATAACATACGACAATGACCTCGAATGTCACTATGTAAGTCTATTAGATCATACATTACACAAATGGTTGGTGCGAGATCACAATCTCCGACCGTGAATGATTTATCTAATGTATTTTTAATTTAATCATACTTTTAACTCATGCTCGTACGCTAACTGATCAATTTGCACCAATTGTTATCCTATAACTATTGACCTTTGGTTTACTACTGCTACCTGAACTAGTTTTGCAAGAGCAGAATGTATATCACTAAGTAAATCATTTATGTTATCTACTTAAGCAATACTAGATTGTTATTATTCTTTTAGGTATGGTATATAGTACTTTGCATTTTATATTTACAAAGTTAGTTTCATTATCTTTGTTTTCTATACTTTGGCTGACTGAACAAAAACAATTCCTTAGTTCTACCTTCATTTCATTACTTAGAGTTGTTTCTTGGTCTTCACTATTGTTATTGTGGGAACCATATAAGCGCTCTTGTGAAGAAACAATTAGTAGAATGAATTTCTACAAAACAATGAGCACAGTTCCATCTTCAGCGTTTTGCATAAAACCTGTGATGTTTAAGAAAGTGTTTGCAACGGCAATCAAAGAGACTGTCGATTCTCTAAATTTAGAAGTATTCAATTTATTCATAGAATTGTTAATACACGCCTCTCCAAAGCGGGATACTAGTCTGTGGCATCGTAGCGCTTGAAAGGATCATGATTCCATCTCTTGTATTTGAAACGTAACTTCATCGAAAGCGTTCTTAGCTATGATTCAATAAAAACGATTTAGCCGTTTGATAAACAGCTTGTTAAAAATATTTTTGTATCGGTTTTTGAATTGACGTACAAGTCTACCGTTCCTTTAGGCTAGTGGCTCTCAAGCTATTTTAAAAATGTGGCATTTTTTAAAAACAGCAAGTTTTATGGAGCCTAAGAAAATATAACTTATTGCTACATAAAATTGTCTTAATTTCACTAATAAATAAATAATTTTTCTCATTCTATATATAGAAGAAAAGTCTTCTGAAATGAGCTCTATATTGACTGATAGGTGACTTAATTTGAAGTGCTGTCATATTTATATTATTCCGGGGGAGCCCTCTGAGATGTCTTACGAAATCCCAGGCCTCCGGTAGGCACACTTTGAGAACCGATGTTTCAGGCTAACGATACATCTGCCGCGGTTGTCTTAACTGCCAACGCTTTGCTTAGTGTCAATGACATGCTCCAATTTGCTGAACATGCGTAAGTTAGATCCATCACTATCTAAGTACACAGCAATGTGCTTTCCACAACGAACCTCCAATGTAACACCTTGTATTATGTAACAGATACAGTTGGCGATACTCGTCCGCCATTAGATCGTAATGACACTACGCAACCGATGCGCACCTCGCCGTGTGCCGTGAACTTGACCGTTTCGGATGCGCCGGCGTCGGTCAGCCTTCTCTCAATATGGCGATCGCAATGCCGCACCGCACTCTGATCTTGATCTTCTCTATATTCAATGGAAATTTTGTAAGCGAACGGTTGTTTAGACTGCCATAATTGCGTGTGTATAGATCTGTGTTTGGACCGCTGTTGTTACTGAATGCTAACGCTATTGTGGTTACGATTGTGAAATTCTAAAGACTCAAGTTTAGAGGGATATTCCTGCAATTTCCAAGAGTTAGTTTCGGAAACGTTTTCGATACATTCTACACCATCAAGGGAATGTCGGAGAGATATTTCACGGTTGCGGTTTAAATATTACAAATATGGGCCGAAATTGCGTGTGACTAATGTGTTATCGATATTTGTGAAGGTTCAACGACTTTCGTTGACCTACAAATACGGAGCTACATTAGAAATCGTGACATACGCGGGCAAGTTCACCGTTTTACGGTATTTTTATTTCGTTGTAATTATACTATTGATTTGTTGATATGGTCTTTACGACCTTACTTTAAAGCTGCATATATGTTTTAATACCTATTGACCTTTGCTCCACTCTTTCCAATTAATAGCATAGATCTTGTATTGACCCGTTATACAATATCGCCATATAATCCTGTAGACAGTAAAGGTACAGACGTTAATCCTACATTAATGTGCATTTCTAAAAAAAGTTTGTACGTCAACAATTAACGCATCGAACATCTAAAACAAATTAGGATGTTATTACCCAATATTTAATGATTGATACTCTATAGAAACTTAATTATGAAAAATAATCTATCATTAAAAAAATGTACCAGTAACAAAATAGGACAGTTAACCGCTTTTGTGACAATTAACGTTCCTATACTTTTTTTTTTTTAATTGCCTATAAGAGTGTACCACTACTGGGCAAAGGCCTCTCCTTTAGATCTCCACAACTTCCTATTACCGGCTGCCTCTAGTCAATCGTCTAGGAACGCATCTATGTCGTCCCGCCATCTCCTTATCTATGAACAAAGTGTTTTTAGATTGCTCTCATACGAGTTCTAATTAAGTTTTCATCTCGTCAACAAAATCCTTGATTGAAATTGTTCCAAGTTTGCGCAAATCGCAACGTTTCCTTACACTTCTAACATTGTTGCTGTTTCGATAAGCTTAACTTGTTTATCACCTCGTCTCCATAATGGCAGGTTGCCTGCGGCGTCTATAAAGGGCTGTTCATTTATTACGTAAGACAATAAAAAAAAAAAACTTTCTGACCCCCAAGTAAGAAAAAGCAAGACTGACGAACCTCCTCCCTTTAAATCTACGTAAATTCAGTATCTACTAAAAAACAAGGAAAAGGTGGCAAAAATATAACAATGCTTTGGTTTACGTTCATACTTTAAAATATGACATTTTAATATGAATAGTTCTTGTGACATTATAACTGTATAATAATTTTTGCTTTCGCGATCTTACGGAAGAACAGTTTAGACCCCCACTCACCCCCATGTAAGAAAAAATAAGTCTTATTCAAGCCCTCTCCCCCAGTAAATAGTCTTCTATACTATTAAAAAATGTCTTTACATTGCAGGTATTAAAAAAAAAACGATTGTCACGGACTAGATGGAGGTCACTGATTTTTTTTTATTTTTTATATGTTTGTATGTGTCGTGGCTTCATCACACCAAAACGGCTAAACGGATTTCAATCACCCACAAATTGTAATAGGATACTTTTTATCCGACTACCCCTAAGGAAATAAAGAGGGGTTATGACGTTTTCCTCCGCGAATGAAGTTGCGGGTACCTTCTAGTACGTAATAAACCTAATAAATGAACAGCCCTAAGTTTATCAACGTCATAAATCCGGCCATTGCGCCACGATACACTTAACGTCAACCGTTGGTCATGGACCTATGGTATTTGAAAGACAATTCTTATCGACCTTGCTTCGCTTGTCGTGGCTGTCGTAGCCTTTGCATGTAGAGGGACCATGTCGTTATGATACGGCTCTGACAGTGATTGTGTGACAGTTTTATATTTAGATATCAGGTTAAGTTCAGCACGAACTGTTATGCTGTTAAGTTACTATAGTCACTTAATTTACCCCTAAATTGAACTGACCGTAACAACGTATATTAAGTTTAATTGATTCATAGATTCAGACGTTACTTTGCGGTATTCGATATTATATAAATGGATAATAGTTACAGAACTGGTCTTCTAACCAAGACGCTATTTCGCAGAATAGAAAAGGAGCCGTTCCATTAATTAGATTTAATTCTTAGAATCAGTCCATACTGTTTAGCTAGAGCAAAGGAAACAGTATATTTCTCCCATGTCAAATATTCTCCCTCGTAATGAAGAATGCAGTAATCGACAAAATTTAACTTCTAATTTTTTATGCTGGTTGTCCCTAAAACAAACGCCAAAATGAAGAGGGGTGATACAACAGCTTAAAAGCTATCGATTGACCCACATGTATGCTCTAAGATGTGTGTGAAATATTCACAATAAAAAAAAAAAAAGGGAATTACACTTATCTTTACTACTATCTGTAACACGGTTATTAAGGAAAAATCCGAAAAATGCTACTATACTTGTAAATGTCTCGAGAACTACTAAACATCGCAGCATTTGCTAAAAAAAACTTAAAAAACGAATTTATAATGCAGCATTTATCTTATAATAAAATAAAATGCAGTACATATTTGGCTGAATACTGGGTTTTATAAAGATCGTTTTAACCTGTATAAAATATACAAGTTCAAACTGCAGTAATCGACTTTAAAATCGAACTTTTGGACAGATTGTGACTGTAAACTAAATGGTATGATGGAAATGAAAGTACTCTTCTAGTATGAATATGTTCTAATTTCATCTCGTATAGCGTAAAGTTATAAAAAAAACCTTCAATCGCATTTTTCTCGAAACGATGTTTTTGCAATTACTGCATTCTTCATGACACCCTTTACGGTCGCTGCAACAATCATCCGTTACGGATGTAGTGGCCAATGATGGATTCTTCATTACGAGGGCAGAATAAAAATGCCGTGAAAACTGAATTAGTTCAGTTAAAGTATGCTAACATGTCATGCAATATTTAAGTATAATGTTATGCGTTTTATTTCTAGTCTATACAAACATAGCCTCCATTTGTCACATGCAATTCAACGTAAATAAACTTTATTTGACCAAATCGTAACTATTACCGCTTGCTGCCTAGTTTGTCTTGTTAGTCATTATGTTAGGCATAACGTCCAATGAATCATTATCTTGGATTCTAGGCACCAAGGCTAGGAAAGCGGCGGGCAAAGGTCTCGTGGGCGCCGGCTTTAAGGAAACTTTTAATGATTACTTCTTTAATGATTACATATATCCTTATTTGAGGATACAATCTTACCAACTAATAAATGATTATGCTCTTCACCGTAAATGAAGTGTTTCCATCTAGATTGCGGTTTTGGTTAGTCTACAATGAGGAATCTTCATTCTTGATCTTGATTTGTTATTTTATCAGGATATATCAGTATCAATACTGATATATCCTGATATAAATCCGTGTTCGTCGAACAGTTAACCGTTTTAGAATGATAACAAACATTACATTGTGAATTAAGGCTTGTCCACGAAAAAAAGTAGCCACTGTTGTATAATTAAGGTCTTCAATATGAAATGTCATTTTTTTAAAGAATTTAATTAAAAAGAAAGACTTCACCTTTCGTTTTGAGTGCTGTTATGGATATTTATATCAGATGCTATCCATTTTTGGACTTACTTTCGAGATGCCAGGATTTTAGTCTTAGACTTTGTATTTTTTACGTTTGGGCCACAGAGGTTCTTTTTTTACTCAAATAGATAATCGACGCTATAAAGTTCTGCGACTATCTTTCCAGACTCTTAATTACCGTATGCAGGCCATAAATTGTTTTAAATCTTGCCAGAAGTTCACCCATTTGCATTATGTAATCATTTGAACTCTAAGCCTTAACTGGCATTATGTAGGATTTCACAAATTGTTAGGAAATATGTATGAATTTTGTATTCTTACACATAAAAAAGAATACTCAGTTGGCAATTTCATTGCGGTTTGAACTACCTACTGGTTGACAGTGGAGACTTAGTTTTCGATGGCTACTTTTTTTCGTGGATAAGCCTTATGATTATGTCTTTCATTAATTATAGGTAGCACAAGTAAAGCCTAAGGTTTTAAGTAAAAGAGAGTTGACTGCTAACAAGACTCGTGTCAATCCGCCAATCGAGGTAATCTTTTGTATCTGTGGTACGACGCCACTGGCTGAATGACCCAAAACACACTTTTTTCAAGTACTTAAAAGAACAGACTATAATTACAGCTTACTTAGCTATAATAGCTATACTTCAAATCAGTGGACACAAGCTCTCTTATTTAAAACTTTAAACCTTCACCTTTTGCTACCTTCCGTCCATACTAATATTATAAATGCGAAAGTGTGTCTGTCTGTCTGTTACCTCTTCACGCTTAAACCGCTGAACCGATTTAGATGTAATTTGGTATGGAGATACCCTTATCCGCGATAAACTAATTTAAGGCGGACGAAGTCGCGGGCGGAAGCTAGTAATTAATAAAAGTCATATTCATAACATTTGTGATAATTCTGAAACCGTTATCCTATAGAATCCATTAGGTTCGATTTCATTAAATTCGAACAAACATGATATGACTTTATTTTCCACTCGTTCTATTTCGTTCGTGGAGAAGGGAGCCATAACCCCTCTATTTTTCTTCAGCGTAGTCGGGTAAAAAGTATCCTATAACTATTTGTGAATACCCAGCTACCCTTGTACCAAAAATAGTTGAATTCCGTTTAGCCGATTTGGCGTGATGAAGCCATAACGACACATACAAACATATTTTCGATTTAATGACCTCTAAATAGTCCGTTACAATATATATTTTTTAAAAGATCTTGTATGTACAGATATTTCATTATTACAACTTTATAATAAATAGTATAGATGAGAGTCAATGTAGACACCTGAAAATCACTTTTCATGGAGAAGACCGTTATTGAACTTTTTCGCCAGTAAATACTGGCTGGTTCAATGCGCATTCCAACACCGCTCACATTCTGTCTAGTCTGATGGACAGGCCGGCCAGGGCGTGTCCCAATACTTCCTTAAGAACATTAGCACGACTTCATTGTTCTATCTAAACCCATTATAGCTGCTTTGGGGAATGTTTGTTCACGACTTCTGAATGTACTGCTTTTTGTAGTCCCGCGAACTTTTTGTGTACACGCCATAATTTCCTATATCCTATTATTTGGGTAACTATACTTTGTTAAGTATCATGCGAGGTCGTTTGTTTTTCGAAGCAAAAAGGCAGTAAGAGTACGCGTTTCATTAACATAGACAGCTTTTGCATGAGCTACAGGAGTTTTTCTTTGTAAAGGAGTTTTTCTTTGTAGTTTCTAATGGTGTTTTTTTTTGCGGTTGTAACGTTTGTTTATTCTAATAATACATGTAAAATAAAATGTGTTAGTTATAGTGTATTTGTATTTAAAAGAAACTGCAGATGACGCTTATGGACGCCGTTATTTTAATATGCATGCTTGCTTACTTAAATGGTTAACACCACCTGCTGGTAGGATACCACCTGGCTAAATTCATATGTTTTTCAACCCTGCCATAGAGGGAAGGTATTTACTATTAAAGAACTGCGCATATTTTTAGGTTTATAAGATTGTGTACATGAAAGGGGGCTTAATAATATTAATAAGTCATGGCTCGCGAGGTGACCGCTATGTGGGATGTTGATTTAATGATAATTTCCGATAGTAGTTTAGGTAAACGGTTTTACATTTAGCGAAGAGTCTCGACCAACAATCTTAAGTGACTTGCTAGACGGTTGGATCAAGGGTCAGATGCATACGAGTACTTACAGTAGGCAGTAATCCTGGACACGGCGCACATCGTCTGGAGGTTCCTCTCTGTGGTTCCTCTAAGCCCTGCCCAGCTGCCGGTATCACCCTTAGGTTTTTTTAATAATGTGTTTATATTTTGTATTTGCTCTTTGTGTTGTAAAGAACCTTTTATGATCATTCGAAAACAGTAAAGTGTTTCTGGCTGTTACATTTTCTCCACATCTGTTCTTAGTTTAGCGTTGAATAATATTAAAATACATCGCTCGGAACCCTCTGTGTTGCCGCCGACTTTACTTGCCTGTATACTCTGTACCGAACTTAACAAAGTTACTAAATTGAAATCAGCATTCGCATAAACTAAACAATGGTGAAGTAGCATTTATTTGATGCATGAATTGAATGTGTTTATGCACAATGAATAAAGCTGTTCTCACAACGATTGGGTGTTGGGCAACCTGTTGAGTGCAGATGAAGTGCATTGAGTTGGGTTGATGGCGCAATGTCGAAATTACAGGTGGATTGGTCAAAATATTATAAATCAATAGATAATCTTTAAGTTTGTGTCATAAATTTCTATTGTCCGCATTAATTTAATCATTGACAAATATCGGATTGATATGTATGTACAGTCACCAGCATTAATATCTGCCAAAATAAAGAGCGCATAAATATCTGACACGACTCTATTTCTAGGGCCGTTAGGACGTGTCAGATATTTTCGCCCGCTTTATTATGGCAGATATTGATGCTCGTGACTGTACTTGCATGTCCCTTTTCCCACATCACGTCAAAATGGTTAAGACAAATTTCGACGTAGGGACTGGATATGCACAGACGGTTTCTGGATACTTTTTTACTTGACTACGGTAGAGAAAAATACACTTATGACTTCTTTCTCCTCCGCGAACAAAGTTGCGACTTGACTTGGAATAATTCACTCACATATCCCGGCATGAAAAGTTGCAAAACCCTGTAAATAGTCACTACCTCGGATTGTTTATTATTTTGCGGTGGAACAGGTTTGCTCTGGTTCTATTTAAAGAAGATTAGCATACTGCAGCGGAACGGCCCACTGCACATGACCTTGCAAGGTCGTGCATCGTCTGGCTTGATACCATGGGCTGATTACATCTGTGTTTTTTCATACAAAACATCAATGTGGTTTTTGTGTTTATTGGAATTAGTTTAATAATTTAGGGAGATATTTTCAATTTCAATTTGCTTGATATAACGATCTGTCACTTTAAACATCGATAACTGCTGTGCAATTGTACTACTTTATTCTAAATTCTAAAACGAAAATTATAAACCGATTGACAAAAATACTACCTCGGTAACTAAAATGCTCCTTTAATTAGAAACCATTCTAAAATTAAACGTTTACGGATGCACTCTCGCTGTAATTACTGCGTTTTGGCAGAAGTGTAAATATTTTTTTCAATGAAACTGACTCTAATTTAAATGGTTACACAAAATCTCATTCATATTTTTATGAAACAATATTTAAATAAGTAGGTAATCAAAATGGAAACTGTCACATTTTGGAATTGAAATACAAATCATAGAAAACAGACGTCCGCCTATAAATAACTATGCGACGATCTATGTAAATGTACAATATATTTTTTTAAACAACGTTTTTATAGTCTCTTCGGGAAAACGATTGTTTACGCTTGCTTTTCAGATTTCTGCCAAGCAATAAAGAGTTGTGCGAATTTTGTTCATTCATCATTTCTTTATTTTTAGTTAGTGGCACATGTTATAATTTTAGTAATCCACGTACACTTTCAATTTAATAATATGTTGTAACCCGAGACCGGTGCAAAAAGACCTTTTCTGACTTTGAATACTTCATAAAATGTCTCAAGTTATTCCTGTTCTTTGTTGAACATCAGAATTCTGATTCTTGATAAAATATGACCTCGGTAAAGTTATTTTTACCCATATATGGGATAGCTCTTTCATTATCTGTCTTGCAGCTTAACATTCTATTATGTTTCATTAACTTCCTTTGAGTGGTTTAGTTAGAAATGAAATCCCATGAATGATTCTTGGTTGTAAAAACATAAAAAAGTATCTTCTGGCTTTTAGTAGATCCCTTCATTTTCAATTAGATTTTATTGTAAACTAGCTTCTGCCCGCGACTTCGTCCGCCTTAAATTTATTTATCGCGGATAAGGGTATTTTTCTGGCATAAAAAGTAGCCTATGTCCTTCCCCGCGACTCTAACTATCTCCATACCAAATTTCATCCAAATCGGTTCAGCGGTTTAAGCGTGAAGAGGTAACAGACAGACAGACAGACAGATAGACACACTTTCGCATTTATAATACTAGCTTCTGCTCGCGACTTCGTCTGCCTTAAATTCGTTTATCGCGGATAAGGGTATTTTTTCCGGGATAAAAAGTAGCCTATGTCCTTCCCCGGGACTCAAACTATCTCCATACCAAATTTCATCCAAATCGGTGCAGCGGTTTAAGCGTGAAGAGGAAACAGACAGACAGACAGACAGACCGACAGACGGACACACTTTCGCATTTATAATATTAGTATGGATTAGTATGAATAGTATGAATTAGTAGGAATTCTTTGCCCGATTTATTACTTTTTTGTGTTCATACAAACAATAAAACTTATTAAGCGTCTGTTTAAATCGAAATTCAAAATGCTATATCAAATTGGAGAAGATATCGTAAAATTACAGTTTTAACGGCAACTTCGTTTGTATACAATCTCTATGCCTTGTTTACTTAATCAACCAGTTTAAAAATTACGCAACACATTGCGCAATATTAATGTTTGTATTGTGTATTATGTAAACAATACTATGTTATTGTCGCTTACTTATTTTAATTTTTATATCAAAATGTTTTACGCAATAACCGTGGGAAAACTTTCTTGGAGTCTTCCGCATTGTTTTAACAGTTTTAATCGTTGATGTGAAAAAAGGTTCTTTACGGAACGTTCACAGTATTATCCACCGCTTAACTGCATCTCAAATATTTTGATCTCATTTTAATTATCCCTTTTCATTTATAATGTACAGAAAAATTACGTCATCCGTCTTCTTCAGTTGCTTCTAATAAAACTCGTCTGTTGGAATCCCTTCATTTCATTGTCACAACACAACAGTCATTATAGACCGTAAAAACTAGTGTTTATTTTCATTGAATCAGAGAAACCTTAAGATTTTTTTACATCATTAGGTACAGTGTTTGAGTTGATTTCACTGTGGTACTAGCTATCAATTGTTATTTATTCTGAGCTACGACTCTTACTGTAAATAAATTGTCTGATAAACCTTATACTGTTAATAGCCTCAAGCGTATAGTATTATTTGTATTTTTCACAATAAAGTAACTCCTACCTCATTATTGAATACTGCCAGACCTGGAGACTAGAACTGGAGAGTATAGGCTTTAAGTCGTCCATGTTTCTATAGCTTGACAAGACCATAAGAGTGTGACGAAAGATCTTGACAAGCTATGGTGGCGCAATTAATTTATGGTGACTCTCCAATAATATGGACCGGATAATAAAACTTTTTTGTTCGTATGGATTTACTTTAAGCCTTAATTAACGAACACCCAAAATATAAGCCAATGTTTTCCCACATAAATTCGCCACAACAAAACTAAGACGCACATAAGTTGTGATAAAGTATAATAAAATTAATTTGTTTTCATCAACCTTTTTTAATTGAGCCGTTTGTGTTATCTTCAAAAACATATCAAGTGTTTTGAATACGAAATTTGTTAATGTCATTTTAACTGACAGGTCGCTTTTATTACGTTCCTTGAATAATTAATCGAATTTTAAAAGATACTGCTGATTAATTACACAAGAATTGCATTTAGATAAAAACAGTAGTTATAAAATGAAAATATAGAAGGCCACTAAAGTTTTAAAGTACTTATCTTTTTTTAAACACCTAATTGGAAAATAAGCCGAAAAGCCACCTTATGGTAAATAACCATTCATTTAAAGGCTCAAACCAATTTGAACATACGGAATCCAGCTACGGGGAACCGCTTCCAACTCTAATATTGAAATTCTCCAACGGTTCCAATCTAAAATTTTAAGAATGGTCACGAATACATCCTGGCACATCACCAACCAACAGCTACACAAAGAGCTCAAAATTAACACTATCCAGTAAGAAATAAGCAACTTCATGAAGGCATACAGCCGGAGACTGGGTGAGATTTCCCAAAGATCTTGGCCACAGAGTTGATGCAAAGAGAATCCTCGTTCACTCGTCTGAAGAGAAAAGCCCCCATAGATCTATTATAAGATGATAAAGACACAGGGCCGGTGTCGCTGGACAACCTGCCTTTCAAGACATAGCTGCAAGTTCTTAACAAATTACTAAATGTCCTCGAGATAGTATTGCAAACGAACAAACATAAAAAATAGATAGGACACATGCAGCTGCAGAGGCTTATACGTTGCCGTCCCTTGACCAGTTTACTTTCGTTCATCTTTGTTTCATGTATATCTGCGTCTCCAATGCACGTGACCACCGTTCTTGTTTTAATTATTAATATTGTTACTCAACTGATCGACCTATTTATGTGACTGACAGACGATAGTATCTTCTGGATCGCGCTATGACTGATCGACTTCTCGTGTTGTTTTGCTTTCGCTGTAACAAAATATGTACCTACTAGCATTTACTTGCGGCTTTGTAAGCGTTACCGGTAATTAGTAGCCTACGCTTTAATCCATGGTCTGATCTATTTGTGTGCCAAGTTTCCTCTAAATCCTTCCGACGGTTAACGTATTATAAACATCAGGACATTTTCAAAAACTTTCACATCTATAGTATTCCTTGCCTACGTTATAAATACTACTGTGGAAATTTCAAGTCTTTAGGTGCAGTAGTTTCGGCTCTGCGTTGATATGTCAGTCAGTCAGGACTTTTCCTTTTATATACACCGTGACCGTTAATAACCCGAAAGATTTAAGCTAACGATACTAGAGCCTAATTAGAGTATATAAAGTTATGTAACATATAGTCCAAAAACTCATAATTAAGGAGATATTCTTTATTTACAACAAATCAAAAGTTAAAAAATCTCCAGTGTAACACCTTAAGGGCGTGAGCATGATGTAGCCACCTACTTCTTTTACACGTAGATGCACTACCTGTATGGTTGTTAGCCAGTTTCATAAAGAAGTTTGGTATCTATTTACAAAAAGTTTTTACTACCGAAAATATTTTCATCACGAGATAATAGGATATAACATGCAACTAAAATACAGTGTAGTGTATTAATCCGAATAATTATAATATCTTATCTTACACACTTCAATCTCAAGTAAATTTTTTGTTATCATTGAGAATAGAGATAATTAGGTTTGTTCTGTTCTAAGTCGCGAGAGTGGTTCTTCTTATAACTGGCTAGTTTGAAATTGATTGTCACTAAAATGACACATTACAAATGATAACTAATTGTCACGCAAGATAAAATAACATTGAACATTTTATTGACTGTAATAAATAATATTCGCTATGCCGCATTATCCTACGGCTCATTTAGCAGATATCCACTTTGTGTACGGATTATGTGATGGGAACTCGCTCCAGGCAGTCGCCGAATACCGAAGACGATACCCAAACTGTCGTATACTGCACCATTCGACTTTTGCGGATGTCCATCGACAGTTTCGCGAAAAAGGGCTTGGAAAAGAGAAAAGGCTATAAATCGAGCAGAGAACAGAATAATTAACATCATAACAGAAGACCCAACTTTGTCATCAAGAGCTGTAGCAAGAATGGTCAATGTTAACTATAAGCTCGTATTTAAGGCTATGGAAAAGGTACGGCCTGCATCCTTTTCACTACAGGAAAGTACACAGATTAATAAAATTCATTCCAGCACAAATTTTCCGTAAACTTGTGGGCTGGCATTATTGGGAATAAAATAATAGGTCCCGTCGTATTTCCAAATAGACTGAATTCTCACAACTATTTATTATTTCTAAATAATGAATTAAACGACCTGCTAGAAGATGTCGATTTGGAAACCGGACTAACTATGTGGTTCCAGCACGACGGATGCCCGGCCCACTTTGGCTTGGATGTTCGTAATTGGCTGAACCAACAATACCCCGAGAGATGGATCGGCCGTGGGAGCGAAGTTTTAGCATGGCCTGCCCGGTCACCGGATTTAACTCCGCTAGATTTCTTTCTATGGGGAACTCTGAAAGATAAGGTTTACTCAGCACCTGTGAACTCCAGAGAAGAGTTGTTAATAAGAATTCAAACGGTTTCAGAAGAAATCAAGAACACTTATGTTAACTTGAATCATGAAATCCGTTCAAGTTTGAATATTTGTGCTGAAAACAGCGGTACACATTTTGAAAATCTAATTCATTAAATTACTCGTAATAAAAATGCGTAACTGTTTCATGTTGTTTATTTTACTGTAGGTACAGGTTAGCATGATCGCTGTTACAACAAAGTCCCTTTCCTGTATGAGGTAAGTATGATGTAAAAAAATAAGTAGTTTGATTTCCTACGAATATTATCATGCCTAACAATTTATGGTTGTGATTGTTAGTCAAAAAAAAGATACCTAAGACACAAAGTTTCAATAATAATGTAAGAGCACTTTAATGTCGTAGCATCTAATAAAGTTTGGATACATAAGTATTTGTGATATTTTGTGGTGCGAATAAATAAAAATAATTTCAACACAAACATCGTGCTAGACATAACTTGACACTTCTTGTCATTCATGGAATACAAGTCACGCCATTCGCCTTTCATCGTATGATTTCGGAGCGATTCGTGAAGTGTCATGCTCGCTCTCTGTTCTTTAACTTGAGATTCCCACCTAAAGGCTTGTTCACAAAGAAGCGGGCAATTAATACGATTTAATTCGTACTGAAATAGTAATTTAATTAAGACACATAATTAGACCCATGTTGATATAACATTATTTACTCGTACAGTCGTCAAAAAATATGTGGTTTAAATCTTTCGGGTTATTAACGGTCACGGTGTATATAAAAAAAGTTGTAGAAATGAAATGTCTGTACATTGAATATATTTTCAAAGGAATGATATTACAATAAAGCATAAAAATAAATATGTACAATTCAGCTAAAACTAAAATAAAACAAACGTATTCTAAGCTAAATAAATTAATCCTAAAATTTACAAATCCTCCAAAAGTTTACCTAATCTTACTTAAAAGACCCCACCCTGTATTGTACCTGGCTCAAAGGTGCCCATAATGCCAGCAGCGTTTCCTCGCTGAATGGCTATGGAGACCTGTTGAACCAGATATGACCCAGAGCGGGGATCGCCACCCCTGTTTCGGGTTCGCCGGCCGAGGTCTTTAAGAAGCTCGCGAGCTTCGCAACCCCAGGGTCCCGCTGTTTCAACGGCGACCGGCACGAAATCATATGCTGACTCCAATGCAGAATATTTGGCGTGTTTCATCTTTGCAGCATGTTCTGCAGCGGAACCAGCACACCGCAAAGTTTGTCTCAAATGGGATGCAGCGAACGTGCTAACGCATGTTGCATCCCATAAGAGGCACCGCCCTCTACGCCACGGTACTAAAGTAAGGCCATCCGGTCTCTTGCCGTCCGTGCGACTTAAACCCGGTGGCTCCAAAATACAAGGCACACTGGCTGAAACCATGGCCAGCCGGATAATTTCGTTGAGCGAGTGGTGTCTTGGGAACCGACCGGCGCACCTTTGGCAAGAGAGACCGTGATGACCATTCTCCTCCACCATAATTCCACATCGACAACGGTGGGCCTCACACACTCTCGTACCCAACCTTAATGCCACTGCTATTCTAAGGGAATCGTTGTCTAGCTGGGTGCCTAGTTAAGGTGAAGGCAGAGCGTGCAACCAAGCTCCTGATTCTGGTTGTGCGAGGGCTTTAAAGCGCGACAGATCAGCTCCAGATGCACCTTCCACCAATGAGACGTAGGCTCGTTTGCTGTACAATTCATCCCATTGCCTTTGCATGATTGGGTTTTCAGGGCGGTCATCTCCAGGAAAAATGGCTGACCACCTCGCCAGGGCCTCTGTGAGGAAGAGAACTGGGACGTTGTCACCATTAAAACATAATATGCGAGTGACAAGATCCCTCGTTCCATGAGAGGATGCAAGGAAAGCAATAAGTCCTACATCTTCGACGCGGCGTATACCCAGCCCACCATAGCGTATGGGGAGTGAAGCCTGTATCCACTGGGTCTGATCCAACTCTACATTAAGCAACAATTCTAAAGACGATTTCAACGCTTCGTCAGTTTCCTTCACATCGCTCATGAATAACCACGAAGGAGTGGTTCTGATTATATAGGTCATGCGTGGTGTTGCAAAACAATTACGTAGTAGTGTCAGTGAGACAGACATGGGACGACATTTTGGTAAGATGTTCACGGACTGCTAACAAGCAATCCTTTTTGGCATGCAAGGCAGCCCTGACTCCATCAGGAAAGATAGGAGCACCTAGTAACGAGAATGTTGCCTTATCTATTGTCCTGATTCCCGGTAGCAGATCTTTTAATATCGTTAACGATGAATCTGTTATAGGGCCGCAGGCGTAGAGCTCGCATTTAGCCGGATTGATATCTAAACCCACCTCTTAGCACAGGAATGAGCCGCTTTAGGTCCTCGATTATTGTCTCGGGTCTTCCACCAATGGTACCATCATCGAGGTACCACACGTTGAGAGGTGAATTCATTGTGATAATCGCTTTTTGTATGGCTAAACAGAAAACTAAAGGACCCAAAGGATCGCCTTGCTGAGCTCCAACTTTAGATGAAATTAAATGTTCTTTAAGGTAAAGATTACTAGTGGCTGAATAACACTGGTACAAAAAGGGATATATGGATGGTACATCATCTAAAACTTCATTCAGTAAAATGTCCCTCTCGATACTGTTAAAAGCATTTTTTAAATCTATTTTGCAGCAACTGAATCTTCATTATCATGCGTCATAACAAAAGACCTGGTGGCGTGTATTGCCGCCTCGCAACCTGTAGCTGTACCAAAACCAATTTGCTGGGGTTGAAGGTACTCTGACATGGCGTCTCTACCGGCGTGACAACCTAGCTTTCCAACAAGGCGACGAATTGTATTGCCCACAGCTATTGGCCTTACACCACCATCTTTCTTCAAAAGAGCACATAGTGATGCACCGTAAAGAAAAGGCCTCACCTGCAAATTGAGCATACCCTTTAACAAAACATTGCACAACTTGGCGAGGGATTCCAACAGTCGGGGGCCATTGCTACCCGCAGAGGTGGATATGAGCTCTTTAAGGTGTCGAGGGCGTAAACCATCTAGTCCGGACGCGGAACCATTGTAAAAAGAACCTATGGCATAGGCTACCTGGTCGGGGGTCACAGAAAGAAAAGCGCTATTTCGGTCTGGCTCTGGAGGGAAAATCAATGATCTGGAAGGTGATGGATGCTTCTCGTGTAAGGTTCTCAATGTTTCATTATTAGAAGGTGCAAGTGATGAGTCAGATAAAAGACGACGAACAGCTCCCCTTAAGTCACCCTCATGTACTTTCGCCTCTATAGCGCGGTACATAGAATTTATTTTGAGAGTTAAGCAGTCTTTAGGGGTTCCCCTCCGTTAGCCCGAAAAATTTTCGTCGTAATTTCATTAGCCCTAATTTTGGTAACCCTAAAATCACAAACCCGAATTTTCATTCATCCTAATTAATGAATAGCCCTAATTTTAGGATCCCGAATTTTTATAATGCCTAATTTCATCATACCGAATTTTCACTAGCCCTAATTTGCACTTAGCCGATTTTTTTAGACTACTAATATTATAAGACCTAATTATGTTAAAACCTACATTTTATTATACCTATAAACCTATCTATAGTCCTAAATATGCCTTTAATGGATAATTTCAAAAATTATTTCCATTCATTCATTACCACTCGTTCATTTGCGCTCGCGCGTATGGCGCTGCGGGAAAAGCAGCCCTATCGCCTTAGGTAACAAGTGGCAGGCCCCCAAACTCACCTCCGCAGCTTCGGCTCGCACGGGCGGGCGCCTACCATTTGTTACAGCGGGCGACAGCTGCTCTCCCTCCGCGCCTCCGCTTTTGGAATAACACTCTAAGGGTAGGATAGACAAGACAACGTGGAGTCGGAATTGCCATAGACTCAGGATGTACGTACATGGGAATCTTTTGACGCTCCGCTCGCTTCGCTCGCTCCGCTATACATTGTCACAATAGAAACCTAACCTAACCTACAGTTTTCGGGGTTCAGCCAATTCGATATTTGTCCAAATCTGTATTTTCTGTTTTAACGTAAAAATAGGTTTAATAATCTTTAGTACTCTTGACATTTAGTTTCAGTAATGATTAGGTCTTAATAATCATTAGGTTTGGTAATTATTAGGTTATTTCATATTACTATTGTTGATTATTAGTACAAATCATTATTAGAGTATTCGATTATTAGGTCTAACAACTAATTAGGGTAAAAAAAATAGGTGATATGACATTAGGGCTAATGAAAATTAGAGCTAGCGTTCGTAGGTGTAATAATATTAGCACTTGCGTTATTAGGTCAAGTAGGGGAGTACCGTCTTCAGGATATCCTATACTAGCGTTTTCAATATTTTCCTTTACTTTAGATGTTAGTGATCTACCTGACTTACTCTCGGGTACTCTTAGAGCCGAAAATGAAAAGGAGAGCAAGGCAAACCAATCGTCGACACTGTTCGTACGTAGGCAATCGTCTATTATAACGCACAATTTACCAGCAGCGAGATTCCGTGCTCCCTTTGGTATATGTCTCAACACACGCACGTTCGCTTTCAGGAAGGGCAACTGCTCTAGCTTAACTGCTTGATTTTGCGATGTATCCGGTACAGAACTCGAGGCCCCCCGTGGAGCAATGTTAGCGTTAAGGAACGCTGAGCTATTGGTATTTTGTGTAACATCCATGTGAGCGCGACTGATGTGAACACTGAGACCGCGGGGTGCGATGTACATCTTAGATGACCCCGGACAGTGTGGGCACGATACTCTGCAGGGGCTGCTCATAATTTGTGGTTGTAAATAGTTTGTAACAGTTGGGTTCAGCCGGGGATTACCTCCATGGTTTGTGGGCTAAAAAACATTCACAATGCATAAGAAAAACATTAAGAACACATAACGTTTGAAAGTTATAAAAATTCTGACACTGTCACGGTTTTGAAAGGAATGATTGTAATGGACTATGCGTAGGTACTAAAACGAAAAAATTTGTATTTTTGTATGCCGTTATGGCTTCATCGCGCCAAATCGGCTTGACGGATTTCAATTATTTTTGGCACACGGGTAGCTCGGTATCCACAGATGGTTATAGGATACTTTTTACCCAACTACGCTGACCAAAAAGAGTGGGGTTATGATTTTTTCTCCTCAGCGAACAAAGTTGCGGGCACCTTCTAGTTTATACATTTTATAATATTAGTAGGATTTCGTACAGCATTCGCTCTATTTATTTTATAGTACAGAATTTCAGTATTAGTAACGTTTTATAGTACTGGTTCCGAGTCTGCGGTACGCAAGATTCTACGTTATATCTTTTTGTTAAACAGGGCGTATTATCTTGCGTGATGTTAGCTAACAAACGGCATATATAATCCGAACGGGACAAAAAGCTGTCGTGTTAGCCTAGGTTTCTAGGCAGAACAAAAACATTACATAAATGGTTTTGTTTCACATGTAAATAAGCAGATGTCTTGGTACCTCACAATCAGCTTGATTGGACGTCATTTAAAAAAATCCGCATACAATGAAACTGTTGCATAGTAAGATCCGGCGCGATGAAGTTTTCACACGCTCCGAGTTTAATTAACATTGTATGGGTTCGAATGGGCTTCAAGAAAAAAAAAACACCTTTAAGATAATGGGAGATGATGCGTCTTTTGAGGTAGGTCGGTGCGTCAACGTGTTATCAATTATATCGACACCGATTATTTGTGACGTACTTCCGACGTATATATAAACTTGATACACTGTAATTGGTTTCTCAGGTCACGTTTACTGAATGAAATTTACTTGTAAATTTAAATGTCATTTCATTAGATAGATCATATATTCTTCTCTGTTTGGCCCTATGGTTGACTGGTAGAGAATGCCTTTTGGCATTAAGTTCGCCATTTGTACTTACTTTTGTTTTGTGCAATAAAAGTTTAAATTAATAAATAAATAAATATTGATTTGCTTGTGTAGCCTGTTTTGTATGTAAATCGTTTTAAACCACGGCTTATCTCGGGAAGTAAGATTTCATATTACTCTTTTCTCCAAGACTGGATATTACTACGGGACCGTCTATTTCATATAAAAAGCCACCTTGCTCAGTTATTAATGTTATTATGCTGTGTTGTATGAAAAACCGGCCAAGTGCTAGTCGTCCTAAGCAAAATGTACGCGGTGTTCGATCATTTTATATTTGTTTCTGACATAGACAGACAGAGATAAAATGATACTGTTTGTAGTATTTGTTGTCACAGCGGCAACAAAAATACATCATCTGTAAAAAATTCAATCACGGTTTATGAGATACAGCCTGGTGACAGACGGACGGACAGACAGATGGACAGCGGAGTCTTAGTAATAGGGTCCCGTTTTTACCCTTTGGGTCTAAAAAAGGACCACACTGCGCGATTTCAAATTGTAGTACCTGTTCTTATTAATTAAGTTTATGGCCTAATGGGGGCAGGATGCAATGCGTTTATTTTTCATAATTACTGTATGAAACAAACGTGGAAATATCAAATTTAGCGGAAATAAAGTAAGATAGAAAAAAAATGTTGTATTTTTCATAGATAATATGACGACGGTTAATTACAGTATTTTTTGAGCCGTTAAAGCTAACAGTCGTTAATTGATAACAACTGATTAAGCCCAATGGACGATGTTGATCGGCCTATACAGCCGTTAATACCTAACACAGCTTCGTGAAATTGATCCTGACTTTAATTTATGGTCAACTGGGATAATTGCTGCTTTTGACGATTTCAAAAAAAGATTTAGGATTATGGTTTCTTTGGTATATATTCCGCGATATTACATATTAGATTAAATATTAAATTGACGGAATAGCAAAGGAACTATTATCCATTAATATAATATGGAATGCCGCAAAGTAACACCTGAATAAATTAATTATTTGATGTAAAAAAACGCAACATTTGAAACTACCTCTTTGTTTTTTACATAAGTAGTGTCAAACTTTAGGAAGGAAGGGTTAACAGTCAGTTTAAAATGTTAAAGTTCTATGAAATTCAATACAAAACCGCCTTTTCCCCATAAAAGCGACTACCCTTAACCGGATCTATAATGTACATTAATACATCGAAATATGTATTATGGTAACGTAACTTCTATACTATTATAAAGTTGTTAAAATGAAATGTCTGTACATTAAAGATTAATTCGAACCAAGTTGCGTCTGCATGTTCTAGTAAGATATATTTTCCATACTAGTTGTCAGAGCCCTCACACGCAGCTATAACAATATAATAGCCAGGTACGATATATCTTGCACAAAAAATAATCTGGAAAATATATCTTTGATACTTGTACTTTTGTATGAACTTGTTATTGGATTTTGTTGTATTGTTTTTAAAATATGTTTCATGTATTGCTGTTGATGCCCCAAGATATAAATACGATGCTACAATATATATTTCGGTACAGTAATGTAAGTTATAACTGTGTCTGTGACGGGCTGTATAGTAATTTCAAGCTGCGACATTATGACTCCGCCTCGAGTCAGTTAACAGCTTTCTTCAGAACCTAGCGTAAAAGTGAAACTGCAATTTCGATACCAAACACAAGAATCGTGATTTTGCTAAACAGCACCTTGCATAGTCTGGATTAGAGAGCTTAAGTCGAAAATTCATAACAATAGTTTTTGCAACAGCTGCGTTGTTTCATAGTGTATAAAACTTTTTATTGTTTCTCTTTCGTCAATGTCAAGCAATATTTTAGCATACTATGTTAATGTCACTTTAGCTCCTTGTCGCTAATTTCGTACTGTAAAGTCATGTAGAATGTAGTTTTTAAAATATTTAAAGTACGTAATTGAATTTTATTATATTTTACTCTAAATCTCAAATCTATGATCTTAACGCATACAACTTTGGTTCTAACTAATAAGTGGGCGGCTTGTTAGCAATTTTATATATAAGAAGGACCATTAAGACAAGAGAACTGTCAATGTCCATGCTTTGGTTCGTGCCCCGACAGCAAGGATATATATATATATAGGCAAAAACTAGATGGCGATTTAAAACTAAACGTTTAGCGATGTTATAATAAAACAACGAAACAGTACAGAAACAATAAGTCCGTAAACTGCTAATCCATACTAATATTATAAATGCGAAAGTGTGTCTGTCTGTCTGTTACCTCTTCACGCTTGAACCGCTGAACCGATTTGGATGAAATTTGGTATAGAGATAGTTTGAGTCCCCGGGAAGGACATAGGCCACTTTTTATCCCGGAAAAATGCCCTTATCCGCGATAAACGAATTTAAAGCGGACGAAGTCGTGGGCAGAAGCTAGTAATAATAAAACGTAACATTTAAATACTATGCCCCTCTTGCAAAGTTGAATTATTGATACACATAGATGGCGTTGTACATATCGGGGAACGGCTTCTTGGATGGAGATTGACAGTCCTCTTGTTTTAGTTCCTTGTATATAATACTACTTGTATGCAACCACAATCTTAAACATTTTTAATGTAAGTCTTGTGATTACATATGTATGAAACGCTATATATACATGTACAATATTCTTGATTCAATGTTAAACTCTGATCTCATGCTAATCATAACACCCGCATTATAATACAAAGACCTATTGCTAAATAAGTCCACTATTCTTTTCAATCGTATTTCTATTAGCTTACAATAGACTTTCGAATGCAGATTTTATACAGTTGAGACATTGCACGACGACTGGCTCTTTTAACACGTACACAGTCACATTACACATTAATCATATTTATCGGCAGTTAGTTCTTAAAGCCGTGGTAGTACTTCATTATGTTGGTTTTTACGCTTTCGCTGGCTTAACGTACTGCCGCGAAAGTTCTCCAGGTGACAATCGGCACACAATGTTTGCAACTTTTGCTATGCCATTATTTCGCAACATTTACGCCTAATTGAGTGTCGTTAAAGTGGTAATTGTCTGTTAAATTTCTTATATGTTCTTTGACACCTGTAGACTTGTCTCTTATTTGCAATGTGAAATTGTCTTACCGTTTGTTTGTTAACTGCCTAAGTTATTTAACGGACATTTCACATGAATTCTTTTACGTGCACCTTTACAACCGAGTTCCTTTTTCTTTCATCTTTTCAAAACTGATATGGTATTTTTTCATGATATCTTATCTTTATTTGTGATAGATACACAAAGAAATTTCAACATGATTATAGTTTTTTTTTAATATTATTCATTGAGCATTAGAATGTAAGATTATCACTCTTTTTGAACCCCTTTGTTAAACGTTCTAAACGATTGCCTAACACTGTTTAAAGACACTGATTGTATCTCGCCCCTGATTAATGATACCTGGCACCTTTCTCAGCTAAATCGACGTATTTATAAGCCACAGTTTTAATACGAATATAATTACCGGCCACATCAACAATGGGCATAAAACATTCCGTACTGACGGATGTTTCTCACTTATTGCGCTACATCTTCGTTGTGCGGTTTTGCTTGTTAAAAAACTGTTTAATTTGTTTATACCTTAGCTTGTATTCCTTGATCATAATCTTGAGCGTGTTTCTTTCCAGTATTAGAAATATCACCTTATATCTTCTAGTTCTTCCTAGATGCTATTTCTTTCCTCCACTTCTGTCCGACTATAGGTGCGTCCACATTTGTATCATTTGCCCGATCAGATCTTCGTTCCGTGGCATGATCGCGAGTCACGATCACGCGTTTGGACGTTGCGCCGATCCGATCGCTCGAAATCCATGTTGATACGCGTATCACACACACTTAGATCGGAGAAGCAAGGCATGATCGGCGCGCCGACAGTCAGCGTCCAAGCAGCGCGATACGCAGTCTGATCGGATACGAGCAAATGATACAAGTGTGGACGCACCTTATGGTTTCATGAGACCATCAAGCTTCAGGGCGGTCTGGTTGGTGTAAGGCAGCCAGACCGAGGACTCCACTGCGTTAGTCGTCGACTCCATCGCTTACCTGAAACTCTTTAGAGTTCATGAATATCTTACTTAAAAGAGTAATATAATAACAGACCTTACATTACATATATAACTGCACTGCAGTTTTTACTATATAATCAGTAATTGACCGAGCGAGCGCAGCGAGCGAAGCCTCTTCGTTTCAGCTTGGGCAAAAATGCTTTCGTGTGGCCAGCGGCTGTCCGGCTGTTACACTGATACAGGTTGCATTTCTCAACCGTTTGCCGTGAAATTTTGTGAGCAGGTTCCATAATTATATAGATTTTTTGTCGATTAGTTAGTTTTTTGTTTCAAAATGGTAAAAGTATGGGGGTTGAAAAATTTGCGAGGTTTACAGCTCACAGAGCCACTAGTTAGTCGGTTTCTCTATATAATAAAAGTATTCGTATGGAACCACAATCTTAAACATTTTTAAACGTTAAACTCTGATCTCATTATCATTGACATGACACGTTCAATGTCTTTCTGACCATGTCCCTTATCTCGTAGATTTTGCTGGCTGAGACGAGACGGTTCAAGAACTCGGCACACGTGCTGTGCTCGGCGATTTGTTAACGCCGAGCATATTACATATATTATCGACGAAAGTCTATTTTAATCTACTTCACCTTCATCTAAAGAGCAAATTTTCCCTGTATTCATCGCGTGAGCGCAGCAATTAAGTAAATTTCTAATGAACATCGTCATTGATACCTTAATGTGACAATTACACGAGTGAACCGCTTCTCAGAAGCGGTTAAGAGATAAGAATGTCTATTGCGATTAACGTGGATGTATCAAAGGCTCCGAACTCAACTGTTCTAAATCTAATACTAAACATAGACTGTATTTAGTATTAGATTTATAGTACAGTTCTAATTACTCTCGTCCCGTGTGGTTGTCGTAAAAGGCAGCGGCGGAATTTCTAATACTTTTGTTTTTTGTTTACATTACTATAAATAAAGATATTTTCCAGCTGTATTAAACAATTTCAATTGGTTTAGCTAGTCTATGAGAAGTGGGATCTAAATCTTTGCTATATTCCTATACTATGACAATACACTAAAATGCAAGTGTCTATAATTATGGCTTATTGTATAAATACAACCCTTGGTATTTATATTCACTGACCTGATTTAAAACAATAAACATATTTCTGCCCGAGTGTTCATAATGACATACAAGGCAAGATAATTAGATGTAACACAGTTACATGACAGTTAATTAGGGTTTACTATTGAAAGTTGTTTTGGATATACATGTACGGCCGGACAACTTGATTCGTGACTCACCGTATCTGAATTGTATGGCATTCTACAATGTTGTCTAGCCAGGACTCGGGAACGCAAACACACAAACATACATAGCTTTCTAGACCCTGTTGTGGTTTTGGACTAGCTTTTCCTAATTTCATCATCATGTGGTTATGACACTTCTTCTTCTTCATCGTTCTACTCTTGACAGAGTTTTCGTGGTCATCATTTCAGGTGCTGATAGCAAGCTTTATAACACGCCTTTTTTCTGTGATGGCCGTCTTCGTTGTACTTTCGTGTAGTGGTCCATCTCATTGGTGATCTGGCTTGTGGCTTGGCGCCTTCGATTTTTCGGTGGACCACAAGTCACTCAATAGCTACTTCTCCCCGAGGACATATGTGGCCGAAAGAAGTAAGAATGCGTAACTGTACTATGGATGATAAACGCTGCTTGAGGCGGAGTTCCTGGAGTATGGACTTGTTAATACGGAATTCAGTCTATGATACTCCTAGTATTCTCCTCCAGCACCACGTTTCTAGCGCTTCTAACTTCTTTCGCTTTACTTCCCGTAGCTTAATCGTTAGCGTGCTTATGTATAAAGTAATAGTAGATTTTATTTCTTTAGGTTGTGTGGACTAATCGGACGTTATAACCTGTAGTCTGCATGCTCTCTCTGGTTACTAATGTCAACTCTTCGTATCAGTATGCGTCCCTACTTCACATCTATTTTTCTAGTTGACGATGAACTTATGATAGGTTACCAGATATTTTTACAGGATATACAAATCGACTAGCGCTCATATTTGTTAGTAGATATTTTTATTGAGCGTTTTTTATCAACTCCGTCATCTCGTTTATCTAGTTTTGATGCAACAGCAACATCGCGTGCCGTTTTGTTACGATCTATCGGCTCTGTTACGTCATGTAACGACGACTTTTCACTTACCTAATACGATTGTTTTATGTGCATTGAGTGGGTCATGTTAGGTGGCCCTTCCCTATCACATAATGCTGAAGACAGATACTTCCTTTAGAACTTTATCTCAGGTGGCTTTGTTCTCGTTATAACTTCATCACCAGGCAAGAAATGCCTACTGTTGATAGACATAGGCCATACGTAAATATGACGAAGGTGATATAAAGATGATTGGTTGTCAAAATAGTCCTCCTCCTTATTCGGTCCCTCACATATTGAGAATCGTGACTCCGTTTATTAATTTCTAGACATCGATAAGGTGTCGTCAGAGTATTCAAAAAAGGCCTCGTGGAATACCATTTTGACCGTCTTCGGTAGGAAGTCTGTCCATCGCACGGGTCTGCGGCCACGCGGTCTCTTGCTCTTACAAAATAGTGCAGCAATGGTTGGTTTCATCTCGCGAAAAGTATATAATTTAACCATCGATAATTACAGAATAACCCATTCAGATTGACCTGCGTAGAAATGCATCTGTTCTTAATTGTTATTTTATTGGCTACTAGTATATCCATTTATTTATTTTTGCGTCGAAATTACACTGTTACCTATTTCTAAGCTTTAATGTATGCCTAATTAATTCAGTTCTGTTAATTGCCTACGTCAAAGATTAATGTTTACTACACACCTACGTTTTATTAACACGTTTTAATTTCGCTACTATACAGGCAATTATCATAATAGCAAATTAAGATGTTCCATGGTTTCATGGTCTCTTCCATTCTTATCTTGATCGTAAGTGTTAATAATTTAGATCATTGTTGTGTCTTCTTGATTCCTTCTAGTTTTTTATTTTATAGCCGTCAATTTAAAACCTTTGAGTGCAACAATCTCTCTCGCCTCGGCCATATCCTCATGTATTGGTACGTTTCATTTTGGACTACCAACGTGAAGTCAAACTGGCCGACATTCCTAAACTAATTACATATCCATTCCAAACGGTTGCGTGAAATTGAAAATTATCATCTCGTACCATCATAATCATAGCCATAATATGTTATTATCGTTAAAGTGTATTTTATAATCCGTGCGTTAGTAAATAAGTGTTATTCGTTTTGCATACTTTAGTTTCTGACGACCAGTCATAACTATTCCACACTAATGCACCATTAAGTCGTGCTGAATGACGTCTTCTAGAATATTGACGTTGTATTTATAGATGATTAAAATACCCGGATACTGATAATTTTCTACATGGAGCGTAGCCTGATACATTTTTAATGTGCCATACTAATCAGAGCGGTTTATGATGCTTGTCGGATGAATCAATTATGTAACGATATACACTGTTGAAAATACTGCTTTATTATATGTATATATGTGCTTGATTTTCCATACTAATTGCTTCAAACTACAATTAAGGCAAATTATACAACTACAAAGGTGGACATATACTTATAAGGAGTCTCTTCAAGTTCGTTATATGAGCTTAATTGCCTTCCAAGTTTATCTATAGGCCTTGTCCTTGGAAAACCATCCTCACACCGTGCAAAGCTCGATTTTTCGTGTTTTTACTATATATACCTACGTCGTATTTTTTTGCTGAGTCTCATGCGTCATAAATCATAATAACGAATGTGTGAGAGTATATAGATACTGATATTGCTATAAAAGAAATGTATAGCACTATTAAAAATAATGAACGTTACAACTATACAATTAGAGTTTTCATCGCGCTTATAAAGCCAAGTTGTATTCAGGGCCTCGCTATTTTTAATAAAATTACCATATGAATGCAGATAAATATCGGCTGGAATGCATTGGCCGTCTGTATGCAAATTGCGTAGACTTTTAGCGTAATTTTAATTTGTTAAATAATGCGTACGCGTACCGTCGTCGACGCATCTTGCGCACCGCATTGCCAATTAATTGAAAAATAACGATATTACTTTTTATACCTTATGCTGGTTGAACAAGGTAAATTTTCCTTGCTTTAAATTAGGATTTCTTACATGCGTTTTTGCATGATCGCCATTTGGTATGGTCAGCAAGTTTACGCTTTGTTGGCCACGTGGCTACTCATGTGTGACATCGTAGTCATTGATCGTACTGATCATTGTTTTGGTGGTTTGAACTTCCAAGGATTAATCATTGTTGATGTTTTTTTCCACGGCAAGTCAACGCAGTTAAGTTTGAAAAATGATTTGAAGGTAATTGCTAGCCATCTGGGACCGTGCTGCCTGGCAGAGACATGGGGAGATTTTTAATTTTTAGTTTTTATTGCAATTGTTACTATACCAAATTAAATAAATTATAATTCCTGGATTGAAGGATATTTTGGGTCGCTAAATATGGCTATTGCTAACCACCCACTAAAGGGTAACCACCCTAAAGGTGCGTCCACATTTGTATCATTCGCCCGTATCAGATCATCGTCGCGTGGCATGATCGCGTGTCATGATCACGCGTTTGGACGTTGCGCCGATCGGATCGCTCGAAATCCATTTTGCTACGCGTATCACACAGTTATATCGGATGAGTACGGCATGATCGGCGCGCCGACAGTAAGAGTCCAAGCAGCGCGATACGCAGGCATGCCACGGCACGGTGATCGGATACGAGCAAATGATACAAGTGTGGACGCACTTTAACCCTCATTTTAAAAATATAAAATGCGTAACAGATATATTGCTCACAAGTGTTTTAGTAATATCTACAGCTCTACACTTTAGAGATTTAACCATTGCAGATATTTGTATCACCTAATGCACACGATCAGATAAATCGAGCAGAAAAGAGATTTTCCCAGTTTTAGACAAAGGAAAAAAGTGGAAAAAACTCAGCTTTACCTCTTTAGTAAAAAAGAAAATGATTGAGTATCTTCATCGCTGCTGACCACACGCGCGGTATGCGCTAGCTCATTGTGTCCGTGTCATGCGCACACGGCGCCGCGCTCGTGACCGGGGCTCGCGCCAGTGCCGCCAGCTGGGGTTTGATTCAGAAAATCTGCGCCTTTATTTGATACCTTATGAAAATGAATCAATAATCATAAAAAAATATTGGTGACAATTTAGGAAACAAATGAAATATGTACTTTTTGGTTTACAAATATAATTATAATAATCACAATTTGTGCAATTTATTAGTGGATCACTCCACTAGCGATGTTATTATAAACAAAGATCAGAAACAAATGAAAACATTTTTCGACGATTGTGGCTCAAGGCACTGGTTCCATTCCCAGTATCGTCGAAATTCTTTTTCATTTGTTTCTGATCTTTGTTTATAATAAAAATGAAATATGTCTTTTTTTCTTTCTTTTCTTCTTCTTTCTTTTGATTCTTGGAAATATAACTTTGCACCTGCGTCGTCATCAAAGGAGTATACTATTAGAGACTAAAGATTGATCCGTACCGCCTTTCGTTCTTAGACAGCAAGTAGAACAGCTACTCACTAGTGACCCTTTGGTATGCAAACGGCTAAGTGGGACAACTAACAATACGATGAATGCCGATAACAATACAATCATTGATAGTAGACACCAATTAGTTCAAGGAATTTCGAATCCTTGCACGTTAGAAAGTATATTTGTTTGTTTGTCCTTTATCACGCAACAACCTAGAAACATTATTAATTATATATTGCGAATAGGAAAAAGGCCAAAAAGTAACTTTAGCCATGTTAATACCAAATAAAAAAAAATAAGTAAGAAATTGAGAGTGAGACAAACGAACGGGCATTCTTAATAGAAAAGACAGTGATGATTTTGGTGAGCTTTACTGCTGTGTCATGTTATGAAGTTTAAATACAAACTGTGTTTTGGGATCATACCTATCTGCGCCCTGCGTCGGAGGATACTACTTACTGAGCTGAAGTCGCTATCATCGGACCCCGAGAGGTGGACATTATCAAGTAGAATTATTATCACACACACATTACATTAATGTTTTTTTTTTGTTGGAGTGCAATAAAAATGTATTGTAGATGGCACAGTCCTTCAGTCAGTCACATTTCACATTGATGTGGTCTGAAAATACACAAAACACAATAAAAACACATTGGCTACAGATCCGTACTTACCCACAATGTACAGACCCTTGTATCCATTAGGCGACATATATGCCGCTCTATTTATATCGAATTCCTCAGACAGGCTCGATGGCGGCCGATTAATTGAGAAATGCACGCACATTGTGTTGCAAATGGCTTAAATGAATTCCGACTGCAGCCGCTCCCATTTTAGATTACGGTGGGAAAGGGTGGCAGCATTCCGGTGTTTTTTTTTTAGTTACGTTTTATAGTTATTCTATCCAGTTATCTGTAGTTATCTATATTCCTAACTAGCTTTCTCCGTGGTTCCTCAATTGACTCTTGGGAAATTATTTGGATTAGATCTCCCGGTTGTAAGTATGATGTCGATGGCAAAACGGAGCGAAACTGATAACTATAAAAAGAACGAAGGAAATATTACGCACAGAAAAAAACTTGCTCATTCATATTTGTTTCAAAAAGCGGTGTTATAGATATGTAAAAACACACTATACCTAATTTTTTTGATTCCTGACTTGACACAGATCGGTAGATTTTAGTACTAATTATTACATCTCAGTGTAGGGAGCGTTAACTCCATAAACGGGAATACCGACCACTAAGAAATTGCTGTGCGTAAAGAGCAAGGACCAGCGAATTATACTATTCTTAGGAGTAACAAAACGAAGAAAACCTACAACGTGACATGTAAAGACCCGGATCAAAGAAAACCCATATCCCCCAAGCGGGGAATTCTAAAACAATCCATATATAAATATCATAATTATACCACGATCAGCCACACGTCAGTTCATAATGAAAACATCTGAAGGACGTTAGGAAAACAAGGCATACGAAAAACGACTTAAGTCACAAGATATACATGTATCCTTTTGTCATTTTCAACTGAGTGATACAAATTGGCTTGCATACGGAAAGCCGGATGCTTTTTTATGCAAGCGCCAGCAAGTCCTGCCAAGATTCCGTATTAAAATGCAGTTTGCAATTTAAATACTGCTGAGAATAATTCAAATGAACCTAATAAAGTGCTTCCTTTCAAAAGTTTCCACGATTGCTTGTCTTTTATATATAGACGCTTATTTAAATACAGGAGGAACATGTGGAGGGTATACATCGATCTATGTAACAAAATACCTATGTTACCATTGTTGATTTGTGTAGGTTCCGTGGTGGATTTTAGCGTTAAAATTGAATGGAGTTTTAATTATTCTAAAAGAACATACAATTGAGTTTATCTGTGACAGTTTCCTTTTTTTTCGAATAGGAAAACCTGACTGATCTGAACTGACCTTCAACTATACAAACACCGAATAACCACACGATCTAATTTGATTACAAAAAATTGCGTGAAATTGTTTTTTGTTGAACATCTTTTACAAATTGCGTAGTCCTTGGGAACCATATAATACTAAAAGGAAATAATCTGCATCAGACGCATTTTAAGGCCTATAAAATGGCAATGAAATATCAACTCTTAATGATTTTCCTATACGCCCTCAACCTAGTGATCAAAGCAGGTATACCAACTTGAAAAGCTTTATACAGATACACAACTTTTTTCTGCAAATTCAACTGTAAAACCAGGCGATATGACTCATATTGAGAAGTAAATAAGAACAGAAGTGTACAGTTTTCTAAACGTATATTATACCAAGTCAATTTGCGCCCAAGAGCTGACAAGGTCATGCTCGCTCAATGTGATTTACCTGCAATTAAAACTCTGTTTTGACACGTCATTCTGTAATTGCAGGTTTAGAGAATTGCTCGAACTTTGGGCGTAGGAAGTTCTCTATTACAAGATAATTGGATATTTTATTGGCTCCGTTTTTCTTAAAATACGTGACTAAGAATTAAAGCTATACTTTTATTATAGCATCGGTTCCAAATTTCCAATGATACATCCAGTTTTCAAATTTATGTTCCAATCGATACAATATTATGAATTATTTTTATAAGAGTCATACATATGACTCCGAAGTCGGTCAGTCTTATACTTACATCTCTCTCCTATATAGGAGGGATAACATTTTCTATAGAAAATCTGAAGTTGGTCGGTTAAGGAAGTCGTTTTTAAAACTTTGTGGTAAATCTACATATTAAATAATTTTATTCATTCAATTTGACAAATGCTTGTCTTCTTCTTCTTAAAACCTTACCTTTAACCGTAAGGTTTTAAGAAACTGAAGTTATTAAAATATTATTATTATTTAAATGTAACCTTCAAATAGGTAGGCAGTTCTTACAACGAGTGAGTGCAATTTGTACTTTTCATATACCAGGGGCCCGTTTTACAAACGCTTGTAACTTGTTTTACATTTGGAAGTCCCTTTTTAATTCATATTGTTGGAAAGAGACTACTGCTTGTAATACAAGTAACAAGCTTTTGAGAAACGGGCCAATGGTATAGCATGATTGAGAAAGTATGTTTACTCTATTTCTAATGGGGTGCACTAGAATTGCTTATTTCTGAATTTACTTTTTAACCCCCGACAAAAAAAGAGGGTTTTATAAGTTTAACGTGTCTGTGACTCTGTGTATCCGTGTATCTATCTGTGGCATCGTAGCGCTCATACGGATGGACCGATTTGAGTGCAATTTATTTTGTGTCATAGATAATTTTATCCCGAGTGTTCTTAGCTTTGTTTGATGAAAATCGGAGCACTCGTCTCTAAGATATTCAGCTTTTAGTGGAACAAGTCGGCGGATTTTATATTTTTTTAATTTTCTATAGTTTTAATAGGATTGATCTTCCTATAAGTAAACACTAAGTGTATACTTGAACAGTTCGCCATAACACGTGTGCAAACATATTAAACGCGAGTACTATATTTATATTTAATGACCGCAGCATATTCTGCGCTACAAATGGCCTACTGATTACCACGGACGGTTTGAAGTGGCTAAAACGACACTTATCTTAATAGTAATCGCCTTGTTAATGGTAAAGCTTGACGTGAGCTCTGCAATACGTAATGTTGAAAGTAAAGCTTCCTGGTTGTCACTTTTTTTCATATAGTTTGAGACATACGTATCACTGGTAGCTTTGTGTGTGTATTTATTTTCACTGGATAAACTGCGTAATCCAGACTAAAATGTTACAGCCGCCTACCGTAAGTAATGGTCGTTATCAACGCCGAGTTTTCATGGCATAAAAGACAATACATGTAAAATTTCAATATTATTTTTACTTTATAATAAATAATTCAGGATTGACAGCTAAATGTATTTTGTACGGTATAAACCAGGGGTCTCCAAACTTTTTGACTCAAGGGCCTGACTGCACTTAACATAAATTCGTGCGGGCCAAGATTTTGGTTTCATGGCTGGTCATAGGGTAATACATTAGTTAAGTAGTCTTAGTCTTCAGGGGGTACCTAGATAACGCATAAGGAACGCACTTGGTGTTGATTATGTTCATGAGTGGCTATGATTATGACCAATTACCATCAGTTTGTAAAAAATGAATACAGTAAAAAGTTGATTGGTTTGTCTTATTTCATCTTGACCATATTTATTTATTATAATTAATTTATAAGTGAAGTCCTAATAAAGTGCAGCTCCTGTAACTTCAGTCAACGTGAAAGTGTCATTTAGTTATTTATAAAATAAATAAACTTTTTAACAAAAAAATAAAACCGACTCTAAAACTAAAAAGTAAAAAAATTACGCCATAATTCAGTTTCTTCAAATTACTTACAAGTAACCGTTTGTATACTCAATCTATACAGTATATACAATTAATCTTATTTTGGCGTCTGTACCATATAAAGAATGTGTAAAATATTGAAAATTGACGATTTTAGTAAGTTGTGACACGATGGCACCGACTCCAAAATAACATTAATTGTATATACTGTATAGATTGAGTATACAAACGGTCACTTGTATGTAATTTGAAGAAACTGAATTATGGCGTTATTTTTTTACTTTTTAGTTTTTTTGGAGTCGGTTTTATTTTTTTGTTAAAGAGTTTATTTATTTTACACTTTTTAGTTAATCGTTACTTAAAAGTGTATTTCGTGACGATTTGAACAAGCCCAAACACGGCTAGGATACATTATTTTATTACATAGATCTGGTGCCTACCTTCCGGCTCCATCATCAAATCAATTCGATAGTACCAGGAACCATCAGGAACATTTAAATTTATGACTATGAAGTTGCTTAGCTAAATTAATCAAGATATTTTGTCGCCACCCGTAAATCATTTATCATTGATGAGTTCCGATGGCATTCTGTGGTCTTCTGCATCAGTTCCACTTCACCAATTTACACTTTCTGAATGCAAATGCTTATTATATTTCTTATAATTCCAAAATCGCTATATGTATGCCTACAATATTTGAGGAGTTCCTTCAATTCCTCATGGATTCCATCATCAGATCTCCACCAAAATTAAATGGGACCAACTTGAAAGTACCTTCTATAAAACAAAAAAAAAATGTATATCGGTCAAATAGTCTTCGAGTAATCCACACAAAACATCCATAAAAAAATATATAAACAAAAACATTCCGTCGAATTGAGAACCTCCACCTTTTTTTGGAAGTCGGTTAAAAATGAACGTAAAGGACTGATAACCGATTCCTCTGAACAAATTTATCTTGTTTATTCAGTATGATAGGGATAGATAAGTGTTAAAATAAATTATTTATGTCTTGTATTTCTTTAAATATGTAATATAAAAAAAAAACTTGTATATATTTTTGACAGCCATGCTTTTTTATGTAAACTGCACTTTGATAACGATTACTAACGGTAACATAGACAGGTCCTAGACTTTCCCGTAACCGTAACATAAACTAGCTGAATGTCATGCTCTAACTAAAACAACCGCTTCTTGGATATGGTCAATCATCATTGTTAATTATTAGATAACTTTCACGCTCTCCTGATTATTCAATAGCGTTGTGAATTGTTTGTTAAATTGGCTTTCCATTTTTTTTGTCTTTATTGCCCTTAAAATTGGCTGTTACGTTTGCGACTCTATCATCGAGAGTCAAGTTTGTCTGAGTCCGTTTTATTTCCTTAAAGTTTTTTTAAATTTTCTAATTGACGTAACAATTCACACACACAAGGGTTTGCGTTTAGGTAAAACACTCGGTGTCAACCAATTTAGAATTCACTTCAATGGCTATTGCTTTCGGATCAACGACACATTAGCACCCGGTAAACACACACGTTGAATATTTATGTCACGAACGATCTCGCCCTTAGTAAAGTTCTGTATAATCCGTCTAACAATAGAAATGCAGGCTGCCAAAGGATGATACCCACGCGTACATGATAATAAGACTTCCGGGGTGAGATTCCTGATTTATATGTATTTTATTAGTTTCCTGTAATATTTTTACATGGTCACAGTTGGTAAAAATCATATTTGGTTATTTAGTGTTAGATGTCATGCCACTTAGAATGTGCGGTTTTCAGTTACATCATGTAAACTTATTTGGTACAAAAGCTTTTCGACCACATCCTGTAGTTTCGCGACCTCTCGTTTAAATGTAGATTTCTCAGCAATACCCTTATTCACCTGACCACTTCCGTTTCCAAACTGCAAATGATTTGTCTTGTGTAATTGTAAACTAGCGTCTCGAACGGCTAGAATGAGTAACGAAATATGCGCATCGAATCGACAAATTACTGTGTTGAATTGTGGGCGAGACGCGATGAGTCCGTAAAAGGACACCTGCCGAACGCCGTGATTCACGGTCCTTCGTCCGCAATTGGTAAGAATCATTAATTCTGTATTACTTAGAAATCCGGGCATAAACATTTGTTTACTTTTAAGGACCTCCATCATTAATCGTATGTATTCGTGTTCTGATTCATTATCCTTAGTAAAGCTAGGCTAATCATTGGCTTTCTGTCTTATTCGATTGATACAAACTGTATTTCGGAAGGAACAACATAACTTCTTCGACTTTGATAATATTGGGCTCAATGTTCCGCAGCACCTATTACTGCCTATTCGTTTGTGGATTCTACGGAGCCACAATCAACGTAGTTGTAATTATAATTGTTCTTCGCGTTTACATTTTTCATTGCAACATCTCCATCATGCAAATGAGCATTTACATAGCAGTCATCGTAAAAACCCCCACATTCGACGATTCGAAACAATAAGATCTCGTCCTTGTCAGCCGCAGATTTATTCGTTCCCACAGAATAAGTTATTACACCAGGATCCATCTGCGTCTATTGCTCTATTCATTTACGTATATGCAATTATCTATTTCCTAGTACTGAACGACATTAAGTATTTCTATAATTTTAATATTGATGAGCCCTTGATTCCGGCTTGGCAATTTGTCTCATCTCATATCATATCCTGATACTAAGATATTGCACCATGGTAATCTAGTATGTCTATAATCAAAAAGGTGTATGAGCTTTGCAAAGCCATACGTTCATAAGCCACTTGGAATTAGTGCGGGTGGATGACTACGTTACTGTTAAAGTGGTACCGCTCTAGTTAATTGTATTACAAAGTGCTGGTGAACTTATATGGCGATTTGTGATTACAATGCAATGCATTAGTTTCATAGAAGAGGTGGCCATTAATTTTAATGGTTAACCTTTTTAAGGTTAGTAATAAATCCAGTGACATTGAAATTATGTTTATACTACAATTCCTGTAAGTACATCAATAAAAAAAATAAAGATGGCACATAATGCATGTCTTAATTGTGTCTGGGCCTGGGGCTTATGTCAAATAAAAATAAGCATTAGAAAATACGATGTTCCTCTTAAAAGACATAAAAGACATGTTTGGTAGAATTATATTTTTTGTTTAACGATGTCCGCGACCGCACTTTGAATAAAAAGTGTTTTATACAGGATTTATATTGTTCTCCTTTTTAATTTGCAAACACGTTTTGACCATATTCCTTTTTGCAGTGTTTTAATCCCGGATCTCGACGTCGAGGCAAGTTTTCACGTTCTCGGCATCCGGGTCGCTGGTCGCTTTGATATTATTTGTGATTGTTGTCAATTGCCACATCCTGATTGCTCTTTTCATTTAAGTTTTCTAAATCGGACGTGTCGCTTAGTCATTCGTGGTCATCGCTTTAAAAAGTTCTAGTACTAGAAAAATCATTAACATTACAATGAGTCACATGTCTGTTTGCTCGTACGGTGCTAAATTCTCTGCTAGCTTCTTTGTCACCGTTTAGTTATGCTCTGACGCGAGTTGTCGTAATCATAATGTTTCGAACTTGCTTGGAGGTGATGTCATTGTAGTTTTAGGCTCGTCCCGTCATCTATGACGTACCATAATCGGTCTTTGAGCTTTCTGTGCCGTCATCGTAACTTACCCATAGCCCGCACCGTTTTAACATCGTCGTCAAAGTTTAAGTGTCGAATTACTTGAGCTATCTATTATTTATCTTGTTTCCATTACTTAACACTGCTAATGGCTACCTAAACATCATTATCGTCTATTATTACCGAAACCGAATTATCTTGATTTAATCTGGCTGCACCTTGACACGTTATCTCAGCCATACTTAGCGTTATGATGTATTGTGTGCTTCCGCTGACTTGGCAGGGTCAACGGTTTATGCCTACGTCACTCCCACGTTTTCAATTATTGCCTATTGGTGTGATGAGGCAGTGTGGATGCAGCGCACGTGTGTCGCCTACGACAGCACCAGGCTTAGGACATGACGGGGCGCTCGTCACACAGGAATCGTGTGGGTTTTTCTCGGTAGTGTTTACGGTGGTAGCGGTGATGCGTACGCTTCTAGACTGCAAATTTGCTGCTTTACGGATGTCTAACGTCTGGATTTGCCAGCCGCTAATCGTCGTGTTTATGCGTGCGTGACTTGCCGGCGTTTGTTTACATCGTTTTTGGCGGTCGCTAAACACTATCTTTTTACGACGATTCTTCGTTTTTGATTGTATAAGTTCTTAAACAGTTAGTGTTTAAAAATTAAGGCATGAATGCCTTTAGTACATACTCTAGAACTGTTTTGAATATCCTTAATTATCACAATTATTTCCAGTGGCGTATGCCAGAGCATCGTTACACAAAATAAGAGATAACCTTTAGCGTCTTTCCCGGATTATAAGTTTAGGTCTAGATTTGTTGCAGATTTACATAATTGACGTAATTTGTCCGTCATCGCCCTTCGCGGTCGCACGATCTCTGTGACGAAAATTAGATAATTTTATTTACAACCTAGAGGATGCCCGCAACTTCGTTCGCGGAGGAAGTAAAAGTCATAACTCTCGTTTTTAATTTTGCGTAGTCGGGCTTCAGCTACCCGTGTATTAAACATAGTTGTAACCCGCTTAGCCGTTTTGGCGTGATGAAGACACAAAGCCACAAAAATATATAATTTTCAATAACGTGACCTCCAGTAAGTAGCCCGATTTGCTTATTTTTTTGAAAATATCTTCTATGTACTTGTAAAAGTTATAATTAATAGTTTATAGATTATGCAGAACGAACTCTGTCGCAGTTGTAATATTACACGGTCTATTGTTTCGCCGATTTCTAGATTTAATCTTGACAGTTTCGGGTTAATATCTTACACATTTATACTTACTTTAAGAATATTTATGTAATCTTTTCATCCAACAGATGTTGGGAGCTCTGCCCTTGAAGTTATTGACGCGTATGTAAGTCCAACTTCGAGAAGGAGGTTAATCGTCGAATCGAACTCGGTTGGTTGGGGCAGTAAAGTCCTGGAGTGGCGAGAGGCGACTACGCATAGGAAAGCGCAGCGTGGTGGCCTCCGCTAGGTGAACTGATGACCTCGTCAGGGTCACAGTGAGTCGGTGGATGTGGTCTGCGCAGGATCGCACTCTGGCGAGCTAGAGCCAGACCTATGTTCAGCAACATGCATCTTGAAGACTCTTGGGCAGCATGGCAATATTTACAAACCGTAGTATGACTCAAAAAAAAATTGATAAAGCATAAAATAATCATCATTGAAATGGTACCCTGAAAACATGAAAAGTAAAGAATAGACTACCCAGACGGTTATTTAAATTCTTGCCTTATTTCCTCTGAGAGGTAAATAACAACAACATAATTTCATAACACTCCGAGTTAGAGTACATGCTCATGTTTCTTAATTTATGACGAATTGGAACAAAAATATGAACTAGTCTTTTAGTTGTGAAATGTAATATGTTGAAGATTTATGGAGTTTTTTCTTTATAAGACAACCGTACTTAAAGCGGTTTGATTTCCTTCTATTGACATTGCAAACCTTATTAAATATGGTGAAACTAGGCAATAAACAGTATTATTTTCTGTTATAATGATCTATGATAATTCAGTTTCATTGACGTGACAGGTTATTAGTGTTGGCACTTTTTTAGGGTACTGTACACAAAGAGTTAAACGGGACCCGATTACTAAAACTCCGCTGTCCGTCCGTCTGTAACCAGGCGGTATCTCATGAACCGTCATAGTTAGACAGTTGAAATTTTCACAGATGATGTATTTATGTTGCCCCTATAACAACAAATACTAAAAGCTAGGGAATGCAATACCGGGATACCGGGATCCCGCACCTTAAATGCGGGACTAATCTCGTACGTAAATTGAGCGGGATCCCGCGGGATTTGCGGGATTGAGGAGCGACGTAGTTCATACGTGTTACTCGTTGAGCGAGCACGCGCCAACTACCATAATTTCTTTACGTTGGTAGAGGAGGAGTGCGGTGCTGTGCAGGGCAACGCGATGAGGGCGCGGCGGAGAATTTCGCCCTAATTTTTGTATTTTTTTGCCAGTTACAACCTGTAATTAATATGTAAAATGTAAATATCTCCAGTTTCCCTATGACTCGTTAATGTCCATTGTTCAGAGCTTTTTCTGCTGCTGGCTACCTAATCGGCAAGGTTAGAAGCCGTTTGGCTGATGATACAATTACTTTAGCAGTTTTGCGCAGTTATTTCCAGAATAATGTCACAATTGTTTAAGTCTGACTGAAACTATTTTAATGTAACTTGTTTTAATATCGATTTGTTATAATGCCATTCATGCGTAAGGTTCCTTAATAACTTTAATAAAAAAATGGATAAAAATTTATTTAATTTCATTAAAATTTCATTAAAAGAACCTTGATATGAATGATATATTCGTATAATCTTACACTGTCTTGCGGGATCCCGCGAATACCGGGATCCCGCGGGACTAAGAACTGTCAGTCCCGCCGAATACCGGGATTAAATTCCTCGTGCGGGATTGCATTCCCTACTAAAAGCATAACAATTTTATGTCTAAATAAAACTCAACATGTCAACCCGTGACCATGGAAAGCTGAAAAGTTTCCGGAACGTCGGGAACTGAAATGAGATAATATACGCGATATAATCCGTTAAATTGTTTTATTTAAATGAGTAATAATCGCAGAAACAGAAGCAAATATTAATTTTATTTCTCTCTGTCTATGCCAGTAACCAATATAAAATGACCGAACACCGCGTACATTTTGTTTAGGAGTAGGGCTCTGCTAACACTAGATTTTCCTAGTTCCGGCCGTTTGTATCCTCGGTGCGGTTTTTTTCGGTTTAATAAAGTAAGACATTATAAAGTAAAGCTTACATGTTAAGTGCTGTCTCCATAAGTAAGTATTAAGTCTCAATTGCCTCATTCACCCAGTTCCTTTACAACATTGCGGCAGTTTCAGATCCGATCTGCCGTAGCTCTAATTCTGGACATGCTTTCTATTTCGAAACTATTCATAATTCTCGTTACCAGCATGCGTAGACGATGTCGCAATAGCCCCGGTGATATACAAGTTGATTATCAAATGCAAGATCATATAAATTATCTATAAATGTTTATTAATTTTATTACTTTACTAGAAGTCGCCCGCAACTTCGTTCGCGGAAGAGAAAAAGTCATTAACCCTTTTTTTTCGACAGCGTAGCCGGGTAAAAAGTATCCTATAACCATCTGTGGATTTGGATACCCAGCTACCCGTGTACCAAAAATATTTGAAATCTGTTTAGCCGATTTGGTGTGATGAAGCCACAACGACACATACGAACATACAAAAAAAACGATTCAGTAACCTCCAAACAGTCCGTTACATTTTTTTTTTTAATATCTGCAATACCTACGTACAGACATTTCATTTTTACAACTTTATCATACTATGTACGTCTACGATCTCGTTTAGTTAGGCGTATAGCGCAGTGTTGTCAAACATATTTTTACGTTGGGCCCTCTTTGTAATTCTTCCTTTTTTTCCCAAATAATACATACAATACGACTATTTGGTCCAGAAAACCCAAAATATATATATATATATCAATAGGGAACAAAAACGGGATCTGCTTAGGCCAAATTCGTTTCATTTTTTAATCGAATACGGCCAATACATGGTACAGGAAACTAGCCCTAATTTCTGACCATTAATCTGGGTTTGAAATTACTTCGTTTATACAGAAGATGATCAAGAATGTTTCTGAAAATATATGTGTGTGTGTGTGGATTTACTTGGAATGAAGTTAGAGGAGATTGGACGCGCAACACAAACTAACATCGTAATCAGATATCGGTGCAGAAGTGGGATTTTGCCAAAAATGTAGCGCTAAACTCGAAATGTCCGGTCATGCGCCGCCCTCATCCAAAGTTTTCCCGCGATCTTCACCAGATCATCGGTCCTTCCCACGCTGCGTCGTTCTGCACGCTGTCTTCACTCGAGAACCTTTCTGCCCCTGCGGCCATATCGGATCTAAGAACAATTTGATTTGGTTTTACGTTTATGGATGTTGTGAAATATTATATTACGGCTACATATTTGCATGTGTGAAAATTAATACTAGCGGAAATGTAAATAGTTATCGCATGCGCGAACAAACTTAAGAAGGTCGTGCAGCTGTTGCATATTAGTCTTAAAATAAATTATCGCAGTAAATAGATGGAAATGTGTAATCATAATATTTGTAGCGTTTAAAGTTTGTATTTATAAGAATTTCGCACCTTTAATTGGATGAATTTCTTAGGCAATGTGCATATTTTGTAGAGGCTCATTAGTATCCCTGGCAGCTGAATATGAATGTGTATCTACAGTTGAATCGTTTGGCCATAACGTAATTGCCAAAACTATTGCACTTACCCGAAATATCATTCTGAAAAATCTGGAGCAGTAAATATGTTTTAAGAGAAATTTATGTTGTTATTGCTTTCGAAATTCGGTGCCAGCAATAGGGAATATGCATAATCTTTTCTTTATGCTTTATTAAATAAAAACTCATTCATGTAACAAACAGGGGAGAAAAATATTCTTTAGAATAACTGTAAAAATAACCAAGATATAAGCTATCAAACATCTCGTTCTATCTCTTTCTGGCAAAACAGAATTTAATATGGAGTTTATATGACCGTCGTAGACTGTGACGTAACAGTCTATGTCGGACCTCTGTCAAATCGCTGTCTAATTCGTAGTTTAAAATGCCTATAGCATGAGTATTTCTTATCCGATTTTAATTTCACTTTTTGGAATAGTTTTTACGGTATTTTGATATTTTGTTAAAAAAAGCGATGAAAAAATTTCACACATGTTCCCTATTTTTTGTTGCACATTGGATTCACTCGCTATCTTAATTTTAGTGATCAATCTGGTGAAGCTTTCTACTAATCAAATATTTTAGCGTCGCCTCAAATTCAACTCTCTAGCTTTGACCTAAACTTAAATAAGCTTGTGAAAGGAATACAGCACAATCGTGTTTTCTATCTGCCTACCAGTTTGCCACTATCAATAGAATTTATCGACGTTTATTAAAATGTAGGACGCCGGCGCAACGCGGAACAAAAACGGCCAACCATAGTGTAGCAAGTGCAACTCCCGAACCAGGCCCCACAACCCAGATCCGTCCCAGTCTGTCGGTTGCACAGTCGGTATTACTAACGACATCTATCGGGACTGAAACATCCTGTCCATTTAGAATTGATTAGGTGTTTTAGTTTATAACTAGCCAGACATGATACAAATTCACACAATATTTGTACGGACTACAAGAATTAAACTTCCCATATGTTTATGACAAGGTTGGTTATATGGATGAAAACGTTTTTGACGACGGCCGATTCCCACCGGGTTGCCCAACGAAAAGCTTATAATCACCTTTTACTTTAAATATGAGTAAATGAATACGCTTCTGATTCCCTTGTAATTTTCCTTACGCCACGCCTCTGGTAGGTACTTATATTAGACTTTAATTAAGAAAAAGTTTCTCTGTTTGGCCTAACCAATGATTGACTGGTAGAGAATGCCATTTGGCGTTAAGTCCGCCATTTGTACTTACTTTTAATTTCTGCAATAAAGTTTAAATAAGTAAATAAAATAAAAAGGCTCAAGAAATATTTTCCAGAATTGTTTGGCTCCCATTATAGTATATTTTTTGTTGTTTAGTCCATAAGTGGCTGGTTTTATACTATTGTCTTATACTGTTTACAATATATTTATCCTACAAATTCAGTCCAAAAGCATAGGCATAGAAAGGTTAAATTTAGTATAACAGGTCTCTTTTGTGATATCTATAGGCTAAAAGTTAGTTTATAGGACAAGGAACTACTGACTGCTAAGATGACACAATCACCATGCTAAATTGATAATGAGTTCCGTTACTGCAAAATCGTACATCATTTACGCAGTCGTTTGATATCGCCGATGTGTAGGCGTTTAAGTGTTCTATATGCTGACAGTAATGAGTTTAATTTACATTGTATCTCTTGCGCATATAATAGAGAATGCCATGTCGGTGCATCGTTCATAAGCGAGGCGGTTGGTTACACATGATTCAAAAATATGCTAAGGAACGGCCACATCGCTCTGCTCAAAAAACGCCGATGAATTGTAAACGCTGTGACGTGATTTATGTTGCTTTACTATATGAGGTTGGTAATTGAATGAATGAAATGTAATCGTTTATTTCAGTCAACATGGCCTACAAATACCTTATGGCCTACACATTAATTAAAACAATAAATTTAACTAAACACCCAGGTTACATTTTTAACTGCGATGTGTACTCAAGTCTGAGGTTTCAGGTAGCCGAACGCGGAAACGCCGGAACATGACACCTTTCGGCCAGAATTATTCCTTTGTTGTAGGTCACGAATTTGTCTGTTGGAACTCTCACCACGAAGGAATTAAATTAACGTTGTTTCGAGACTACAATTTATGGCGCGCTCCCGTATATTTGTCAAAATAGTCAGGAAATCCTCATCTCCTGACTATTTTGACAAAAATAAATGCTAATTGCATGCTGTGCTCTCAAGGGCTAAATGCCAAATGTAAAAGCAGCTGTAAACTACTCTTCAGATAAGATTTTCTAAATGTGTATATCATTGGATAACAGATTAATTATTGTACAGGTGCATGTATTTACGTTTGTACACAGCTGCATAATCAAGTCAACAGACAAAGATAGGCAAAATAAAAACGCAACACTATCTATGTTTACAGGCGACTGCTGTAGGTAATGACGGTTATCGTACATGAAAAAAAACACCAGCAGGCACCGCCTTGATGCCTATTTGGTGTCAGAAGCCACCAACATTACCGGATCCAGAAAACCTTCATTGACTATTCGAGACTACTTGTATAGTTACGTTTTCATTATGTTGCTATTAGATGCAGTGTTCAAAGCCCTGACGTACTAAATCATTGCAGGTGAGCGTTGAAGCGCACTCAATCTTTTTACTCACCGGAGAATTATAGCAAACCACGCCAATTTGTAACTGGAAAATCAACACAAGAACTCTATTAAACAATCCAATTGATTACAGCTGATGTCTCAATCCAGTTCACGTTACGAAGAGCCTCAACGAGTTTCTTTTACACACAACCGTACGTCGCGGGAGAGAACAAAGTCGTACATTATGAAACAATGTCACAAATCCAACCTTCCTTATGGGTGAGCTCCAAAATAACTGGCACAGCGATTGTATAATAGCTCGATAAGGATTCCCTTAAAGATATCTTAACGACTACAAAACGTGATTCGTTACGTACTTTCTCACAGTCGGTCCAGTTACGACCGGACTGTTCTAACTGGACATTGGGAAACTGGGAAGTTCGACTACCTTAGTTTAACTTAAATGTATGTAAAACCTTGGCTATTTTCAGTGTCCATTACCACAGCCCAAATGAGTGTTTCAGCGCTCTTAGATATCCATCTATCTGTCTGTCTGTTCGCAATAAACTCAAAAATTACTAAACGGGTTTTCAAACACAGTTCCCACTTGTAGATGAGGGTTTTGGTGTATAATTCATTGATGTTTGGGTAAATAGGCTGAAATAAGACGATTACACTTCAATAAGTCGGAACAAATCTTACCATTTCTAAGCGACATATATCGGCGTGCGTTACGGAAACAGAGTTACACATAAATAATGCTCATAAATTATGTCTAAAAAAAAAAATTGACATATAATACTCAGGTACTTGTGCAAAATCGGGGCTAGTGGCCCACTAGTAGATAATAAGAATCAAAATCAGACAAAATAGACTTTGGTGAAGTTGTCTCGTGAAGTTGTCTCGTATGTGTCAATTTCATTAATACACTTACACACTGACAGGCTAAGCTATAAAGAAGACTTATGCGATCCAAAGTCCCTGCCTTCCCCTTGTGTGCACATTATGCAAGTGCCATCTTAACGGAAATAAACAATTCCATCGAGATGGAAGTTTACGACAAGCTGCATTGTTATTTTCTAGACCTACTTGATGACTTAGAAGCAATACCTTAAATAAGAAAACGATCTCTCCATTAGATAACGAGGCACTTGTCTCGATTGACGCTGATGGCTCGGTCACGTAACTAATCAAGAACCCTTCCTGGAACAGGTCCTTAATCCGCAGCATACGGGCCAGGTCTTGGATCAATGCCAAGAGGAAAATCCTCTAAGCAAGGCCGATAAATCAAGGGATTCTAGTTGCGGATTTATGAGTTACAATTGAATGAGATATTCTCGACATCGGAATTCGCACTTCGGATTACTAACGCTGGTATTTTATATCTATTTATACAATGTGTATACATTTCCTTGTGGTTCGTAAAGTTTGCAATTAGCACATGTGAAAATGAAATACATGACATACGAACCACAAAAACGTAAAATATTACCAAGCTATTACGGACTTTACCGCACTGATTCTCTTGTATCATCATATTCCTTTAATATATCGATAGTACGTCACCCATTTCAAGACACGATACGTAAGTATAATGTACTGTGCTTACGATACTTCGCGACAATGAAGTTGCCCTTAGCAACGCATTCCGTGTAGTCTACCGATTGGAATGTAATGTCATTACTCAAGATACGGTATTTGAACAATTACTCAACCCAACATTATTAAATTGCTATAGGCGTTAGGCTCTTATGTTATCTGACCAAAGGAAAGGGCTTGTTTTCTTTTAACATTAAATGGCATTGATGCATCCATCACTGACTTCTTCAATGATCTGATTTATACGTATCCTTGTGTTAGTTACGTCGCTTGTGTGGATAAACAAACAAATAGCAAATGCGTTTATGTAACTTTTCAATCAGCGCTTTGTTGGGTTTCACGTCCATTTGCGTTCCACTTATATTGATTTATATTGTTCGGTCGTCTATTGTATAACGTTTATAAATGATTTGATTCTTAATTTAGTAAGATCGACCACTTAGCGGGACGATGTCTCAATTGACTGGTGAAACTAATTCATTAGGGATGGCTAACTAACTTAATAGGTCTCGTTACTCTAGTCTAGACTTAACAATAAAACATTCGCTTAAACAATCACTATTTGTGTATACGGATCAAAGCAGTTTAGTTTAGAAATTACTACTTAAAATATCATATCAGAACTTGGGGTCGTTCGTCGTATGACATGCATTTGAATACAAAGACGGTTATGATTATGATAATTTTATGCAACAAAAATTGTACCTACACTTAAGTTGGAAGTGCCAACGTGTAATTGGAAAATCCAAGTAAAAAAGACAAGTTTTCAATGTTTGAAGTTTTGACAAAAATACAACAATGTCGCTGTGCAAAAACGATTATTCACCTGAAGTCTGCTTGAGTTATTTATATTATTTTCTCATAGTAAAAAAAAATACATTCTTCAAGATATTATTTATTTGACGACTGGTTTGGCTCAGTGGGAGTAAAACGTTGCCTGCGAAGCTGAGGTCCTGGGTTTGAATCCCAGTAAGGGCAAATATTTGTGTGATGAGCATAAATATAAGTTCTATTGAGTTCTATTAAGAATAAGTTCCTGAGTCTTGGATGTTTTCTATGTCTATAAGTAATATATCTATTAAAATCGTCGTCTAGTACCCATAACACAAGCCTTACATGGGACTAGTTCGATTTGTGTAAAATTGTCCCGTAATATTTATTTATTTATTTATTTTATTTTAATAGTTTTCAATTCCTAAATATTGTAAATTACGTTACAGTTTATGGAACGGAGAGTTCATTGGGTAGACTTTCATGTCAGAAAATTGTCCCGATTATGCTTGCCTCGCGGGCAAAATCGCGATGAAACCCAAGGAAAAAACTCATAACTACGGTTTTGATTCACTCCTGTACTTGCTATAATACTGATTTCCCGATTAAAGCTCTAGAGATCTGCCCACAACTTAATGAAGGCAGACATCCTGTGATGACAATGTAAGCTGTTCACCTCGATGATATAGTATTATTACCATCATGGTTTCCGCAGAGCCAATGCCGTCGACCACTCCGTGCACTTTACGCATCGCAAGTATGTCTGTGTCGTGTGACCTCCCATAAATTACTGTTTTCTTTGTTAGGTATAACCATTTTTTTGTTTACGATTACCAAATCCAACTTTGTTCATTCTTTAAGGCTTGAATATTGCAGTAACTTGTCACTCGTAGCCTACGACGGTCCAACCATTTCAGTCAGTTAATTAAACACGCTAAAACGTAGTTTTTCAAAAAAATCATAAAACGCTGAATAATTATATTCGTAGTTTAACTAGCCTTTAAATACCAGGCTTTAAATTATGACTGCGGAAAGTGCAGTAAAACTGCAGAACACGTTAGTCACAGTAATTATTCTAGAATCGACTATGTGTGTAGTAATTTTAATTAATCTATCGCGTACCTATGTTTTAAATAAAATTTAAAGTTGATTAGAAACTATCAACTACTTCTAACCTACGATTAAAATTCCTCTTAAAGCTTTAGAGTCTTGTACCCACTCAATCTTTGGATCCTGAAACATTAATACTTACCACCGCATATGGGAGGTAGGTACGGCGGCAAGGTTTTAAATTCATAAATATGTGATTTATTGCCTAGAATGTTGGGAAACGGGCGCCGTCGGGTGGGTAAGTGGCTGTTTTCCGAGCTCCATTTGCCGCTATTATTGTAATTTGCTCTGATCCGGCAATATTTTACGATACTTATCCAAAGGTAATCCTACGCGGGCGGTAGCAGTTTTATGTTGTACGGGACTGTATCCTTTTACGAATCTCGTTAGTTTCGATTATGAGGTATAAAAGTTTATGTATTTATTCACTATCAAATATTAATAGAGTTTAAAAGTTAGTCACATCGTATATTCAAAACCTTTTGTTGATTTATCCGTAAATACGTTCCTTATTTTGTAGGTGCGTTTTGCCCTGAATTAAAAACTGAACTGAAAACTATTTGTTACCTTTTGAAGACAAATAATATAATAGTCAAAGTACTATGCGTTTACATTTGTGATTGATAAATTACGTAGTCATATTTCCGCATTAACCAACAATTATTATCATTTACCATTACAGACCGCAATAACCGCAAAGTTCAATATATCGACACATTCTTACAGGTGGTCTGCTTTCACAACGCGCTCTCAACTGTCATTAATTTAACCGCATCATTATTAATAACGCCGACACGACCATTTCGCCAAATAGTATACATTCTTAACGAGTTCTTTGTGCCATTATTTTGTTTTGGTCAACTGTTACTGAGTCAAGGACCAAGTTATGACAGATACTTACAAAGGGCAATTTGCGTTTCTTAAAAAAGGTAACACAATGGTTTTTTTGCAAGTCGATGGCCTAATGACTTTTCATCAACAAAAAATGTGTGTTTAGTGAAAATTATCTTTTACACATGCGTAGAATTTGAGAAGAATTGAAATCTATTATATGTTGTGTTGATTTTTAAAGGCTTTTGTTGTCATGGAAACCAAAATCCAATGTTCTCGTCGTTAAGTTTATTGTAAAAGATTCCGCACTATACGACTTTTATGATCTGAAATTTAAACTAAATGTGTCGCGTTCTGGTGAATGGAGGTGCTAATGGTTGTGTATAAACTCGTCCCACGCAGTTTGCAAATCAGATATGTGCGACTTACACCCTGCCTTGCCTTGCCTCATAAGATCTAGGTGATCTAACGATTAACCATATTGTTGTTGGACTCAGAATTCATACATGATTGCTGGCGAGAATATGGTTCCTACAGGGGATCAGGTTGCTTCCTTCACACCAGTTGCTTATCAGTCTGCATGAAGTGAGTGGTCGCCGAAGTGTCTGCTCTGTCGTTTCTTGAGCAAAATAAGCCATTTTAAATATCATGAGCAAAACCTGATTCGATAAAGCGAATTGGTGTATCTTTAAGTGAAAACAAGAGTTTTCATTTGGTTAAACTTTTCCATTACTTTAGGATACGCATTCCCAGCGTGTCAACCTGTACCTCGATAACCATATGGTTGCCATTCGGAAGTTGCCTTGGATGCAATAACTCATGCATCCGGCATTCTCGATTGTCCAGTTCAGAACTTAAAACCTTTTGTCCACAAGTCGTGCACGGCACTTCCGATATTGTGTAACCCTTTTAGGAAGTATCCCTCGTGCCGCGGACAGGTGTGAGCGGACTCAAGTTATTAATACCTATCACGACACGACGCGTGTTTCTTTCATTTCACCATCCGTCATCTGCCAGTCTAGTTGTGCCACCAACTACACTTACAGAACCTCCTATCTTACTCAACACAGTCGTTGGTTTAGTCTCTTTATTTAGTTCATAATATGGTTTGAATTTTAAAACAACGCAATAGGAAGATTTGATGTTGATGAAGACCATGGTTAACTTAATTCCGCTAATCAATCTACGGATAAAGATGCTCTCGTCTGCTTGCGTAATGACAGGTGTTGCAGTGCGAATGCTTGCAGCGTTGGATTAGAGATGTGATTAAACATGTTTTTTGCAATACGTTTCAACGTTGGCTGTGGCAATGAAGAAGAAATTTAGAAACATAATTGGCCATTTAGTACCTAGCTTTCAAATTTTAATGTGGAAAATTTTGCTGTTTTGCGCAGCCCGCATCCCTAACTCCCACGTTATTCACCGGCCCCCCTATTGCCTAACGCGTTTGACGCCCGGAATCAGAATCAAGTGTCATGATTTTGTATACAAAATATCTGAATCAACTGTCATATCATAGCATAGCCCATATTGTCAAAATTTCGTTAGGCAATAACCCCCCGGGTCTTCAGTACTTTTTGCGAGGGCTCTTCTTACCCATGTCTTTATTTGTGTTTTGTTTTTTTGCTAGGTTTAACAAGATCAAGCAAACCAAGTTACACTCAAGTCTTTCAATCGACTTCGATACCGATTTAATTGAATTTAATCGATACATAAACTTATTCCTATTACCCAGCACCCACAAAAACCTACCAAACATCCCGCCTCGTAGCTCCATACTAAGCAACAAAAAACAAATAAAGTAACATTCCTGTCTACAAACTTAAAGGTGAACGAGTCACGAACGAAACTGTCTGCCGAAAGAATTTGTAAGTCCCTGTGAGTACCGACAATGTAGGGTCGCATGGCAACTATATATTGTTTAAAAAAGGGAGTAAATAATCCTAAAAAAATGCAGTCCCCCTTTTTTTAGCTATTATGGATTTGGTCACGTAAATTAGTCGATCTTTGTATCTCCAAGAATTCACCTAGTAATTATAATTACCAATTAGAATTACCGACTTCCAAATTAGCTATGTTCAGAAACGGTCCGTTTTACCGATGCGTACTAGTAGCCAATAAAATACTACAAGAAATAAAAAAAAGAAACCGAAGACGAAGTGTTTAAAAGAAAACTTAAAAATCTATTCATTGAAAAGTGTAATTATACTGTTGATGAATACTTAAACGAATATATACAATGTGAATAAACGATAAAACCTTGTCAAAATGTAAATTTCAATTCGAACTACCCAATTTTTAATAATAAGTATGTTGCATGGACTAAGTTTAAGTTTCTTGTTAATTTATTATAATTCTATTTAAGTACATTGCTATATACCCTAGCAAGGTTCATGTGAACGCTACCTTTTTGTATTTGTAAGACCTTATGTAACACGTGATAATTGCAATAAATGAATATGAATATGAATAATTTCAAGCAATTCTCTAAATTTGTCAAAATGACTGAGTTTAACTGAGCAATACACGTATCCCTTACAAATCTTGAGATCGCGTCTCTGTAATTTTGTCTTTGAATGTTATTAACGTGCCCATCAGAGTATACTCTTATTTGTGACGCTACAATAGAAAAAGTGTAGGTGAATGTTTGTTCACGGCCCTAACATTACAACAACAAATCTTTAAAAACGACATCGCTTTGAGTAAATCTACAGTTAAACGATACAAAACACCCATTTATTTACACACCGCGTTTTGTAATACATGCCTCGAACACATGCATGACCGTGCAATAAATATTCAGAATAGTTTTCAAAGCACCCAAAGAATGCGAAGTCCGGTTATTTGGGTCCCTGCAGCAACTACTCTGTATGACAACCGTAGCATTTCGAAATATTAATCTAATAATTATTGGATAGCGAACAAGACTAAGCCAGTTAGGCTCACCGCACACGTGGGTGTGCTTTACAGGCTAATGTGCCTCATTTAGATCCCCTTTGAGATAAGGATTATAAAATTGAGATATCCTTGAGAGTAATTGCGCTTAATTTTTGGTTTACATTATTTTGTTGTTATGTTTATTTAATAAGGTGTAACTATTTGGCTTTAAGCGATAAACTGCTGTTTTATTCTTGGCGTCTTACCAATTTTGAATGCTGGGTAGCTGGCCCTTCTTCTTTTTCTCCACTCGATTCTGTTGTTGACTGCGTTTTTTTACCACTCGACGTTGCGAATGTTCTGAGCAGATTAGACTTATTATAAGATGCTCAAGTGCATCGAAATTCAATGAACTACCATTATCTATCTAACTTCAGTAATATGTAAAAAAAGTTTTCGAAAACCATACTGCGCTTTGATTTATACGTCTAAAATCAATCTGACATACAGTTAGAAATTCTTGTTTTGCAAAAGCTAAGTCGCTCTAAATCTCCTTTTAATACATAATGAAACCACAAATCATGTCACGTTTGTACAAGTTATTCCTTACGGCGTTGCAACACTTAGGGCCGGCTGGCTACCGTGCCCCCGCGAAATTAGACTTAAGCTCACATGCTCTCACTAAAGCTGAGCAATTTTCATCGCTCTACATACAGGACTTGTACTTATTGTAAGTACAAGTCCTGTATGTAGACAAAAGAAAATACATAAGTCTCAAGCTGTTACTCAGACATTTTTGCTTTGGCTGAGTTTTCTACAGTTGTTTGAATAAATAATAATATAAGGGAATATTATCGTTCGAGCGTTGATAAGTTGATGATTGTTGATGAGCAAGAGGATGCCTTAGATCATGAGATATCTACTTCCGTCATTGTTATTTTCTTGTAGCACAGTTTAAATGTTATGGGTGGAAACAGATGCGTGCTTCTTCACCTATAAGTCGACAAGATTTTGTCATAATTATTTTAGTTGCAGTGTTCGATTTAGCATTGCACCTTCACAACCACGTGAATTCGTTTCGAGCACGCTATAAATAATCTGAAAAAACTATAATATTTTCACAACTTTCTATAAAAAGTACCTGAAAACTAACCGTCGCAATACATTTTTTTTACCCAAAATTCATAATAAAATGTCTGACCTCCGGCGACCCGATACGCGGCATGCGCCAGAGCGGTTTCGTTTTAGTTTTACGAAATCCGAGTGAATTAGAGCAGCAATTTATGTGTGCGACGTGTCCTAGACGGATTAGGGCACAATGCGTTGCGTAATGCGTTATTAACGGAACCGCCGTATGCGCATACAACCCCGCTTAAGTTAAAAAGCTCTATGTTAGTAGGGAATTTTCACACGGTTACGCCCTTTTTCTAATGAGGGCAGAATTGTCGAGTGATGAAAAGCGCATATTTCTTTGGTGTCTCTTGGAAAGTAAAACTTTTTGTTAAGCGTTTAGGTTAAATTTGGAATTTATTCTTGAGAAGGCACGAGCCCTTTTGGAAAACAGTGAACAACTAGGACGCGTTATCTTACGGGGATTATCGTCCTTTGGGGTCTCTTTATTATGTTGTTATAGGATAATAAACGATAACGGTAAACGTTTGTGTTATGTAATAAAAGTTTTTTCTAAATACATAATGAGAAATCAATACAACAAAAGCAGTACAATTGAAATAAAATCTGTATTAGAAGTTCTTTGTATAAGGTATGCTAGGTGACTATCATGCGGAAAACATTGCTTCTGTAATTGATAGGTACAACGCCCAGGCAGTGTACGGTCAAGGAATTTAATTTGTGTACCCTTTTCTACCTTGTCATAGTGACATTGATATGGAACCTCTATCGGCTTTCATATTGATTTTGACTGTAACAAGGTACGAAATGGTATATAAATAAAATTCCTTGACTGTACATCCATATTCGTCTAATCCGCCGCGCGGCGGCCGACGGGGCGGTCGCCGAGTTATCTCCCGGTTAACATGGTTCTTGGCTCAATGGTTGAAGTTAAACGTGAAACTCAAGAAAGAGGACTTAATATATGAATGTAGATAAAGTAGCGTATGCAACTGTTCATAATTCGGCCTTAAAACACTTTTGTGACCGTATAAAAAACTCGTGTTTTAATACCTCTCATTATAAATCAGTTGCATAAACTATTAAAACGTATGATCGACATTGACAATGGAATCAGGCATTAATAATTGGGCTTTAAATCAGAAGAAAAAATGCTAAAATTTGGTAGATTTATATTACCTGTCTGACTGTACTTGGCCAATACAAAGTAGAATCTGTTCACATAAGATTCCTATTTGTTTTACTTCATCCGTTGCCCGTTTTCGGACGTTGCCGTAGGCTGTTTATTAGAGTCAACTGTCTCAGCCGTCTGTCTGCAGTTTTGAGCGGAAATGCGACGGGCGTGCCGGATAGCATACTACAACACATACTTTACTTAAAACTATATCTACCTATTGTAATATATATTGAATTGTTCATAATTTCCTTTAGAAATAGGTTGTTATTGCAATGATGTAGTTGAATAAGATACGAGTTATAGTAAGTATGATTAAAGCGTTGGATTTAAACCTTAGCTAATTTCGTAATTCATTCTGTTACAAACTGGGTCATTTAGTGTTTAACGTTATTGAACGGTTAAAAGTTTATATCCTGTCCGTGATTGGAACTATTTTAAGTTTATGATAGTAATATTTGCCGTGGGAGGTGTTAGTTTTAATAGGTGTGATTAATTGCTATGTTGCAAGCGTTATAATAGGTAACTTTACTAGCATGTACTTTATAAGGCCTTTGAAAAATTATTGTATAAAAGAAATCCGACGAATTGAGAAACTGCTCCTCCTTTTTTGGGAGTCAGTTCAAAGGAAACTGTGGGATGACTTTTCTGCTATTTGTCAGACAGTGTATTAGCGAAAATAAATTTTAAGTACTAATTATATGTTTGTACCAATATTTAAAGGTTACACTGAAAAAATGTAATAGAATATGAGCCTATTAAGTGGCTTTTAGCTTGATTGGTAATCTCTTAATAGATTCAATCGCAACATGGACGAACTCATTACTTAACACATGATTGGAATAGAACAACTTAAAATGATCAAACATTGGAACATTTTACTTAGTTGACTTTAACCAGGTCGCATTGTAATAGCAAACAAACGAAGAAAATGTTGAGTTCCACCAAAACTGATGTTTGTTTCAATCACAAGTTAATTCGAACTTGATTGAACTTATAATGAATTTGTTTAGAGCAATCCACTTATTGTGTCTATCGCATGCAAACATCGTATTTGAAACAATCAATTTTAAACTTGACAGCAATATACAACTTTCTGATATCTTTGATAATGATCTAGTAATCAAATTAAAATTGTCGCTGCAACCATTGGACTTGATATGCTCTAGTGGAAACAAGTGTCTTGTTAGATTCAATCAGTTTTTTTTTCAGTGTAGAATAGGTTTTAAAGGGTTGGCAATACGCACGTAATGCCCCTGGTGGTTGCAAGCGCCCTTTGGCCTACAGTGACTGCTCAACATTAAGCAGGCCGTACGCTCGTTTGCCACCTTAATATGACCAATGTTGAATAAAAAAAACTATTGTGACAGTTCTTCAGTATAGATCGCCTATTTGTATCCCTAGCCTTTCGATGACTATTAATTCATCATTCGCAGGACCTGAATGTTTATTTCATTCAAATCGGACTGTTCTATCACCCGTCATCTCGTCACTCACATCGTTCCTTTTCATGTCATCTCTCACGCAATCCATCCACTTTTTCCTCGGCCTACCCCTCCTCTTACATCCCTCCGCATAACATGTCCATACCATCGTAGCTAGGCGATTTGCTCTCAGCTTATCCACTTCGGGTGCTACTTTCAGGCTTCCTCTTATATACTCATTCCTTATCCGATCGATAATTATTAATTGCCTTAGCAAAAACATTTCAAAACTTCCTCTAAACCTTATTTCTGTAAGCTCTCTGTAAGCTACGTTAAAATAACTTAAGTTAGCAAGAAAACTACGTCAGTTACGTCCTAAAAATAGAAGGCAGCAGTTGTAAGTGGACGGTTGTTATCTGTTATCGGTGATCGAGACCGGATTCGAGAGTAAAAGTCAACCGTACCACCTGTTCTATTCAGGACCTGTTATTTGAAGTCATTGTCTGATAGGCCACGTTTACTAAGGTCCGACTATTTAAGCAGATTGACACAACAGAGACAAGAAGACATAAAGCCCAACCACACCGGATGCGTGTGCGTGGCATGCACGTTGACGTGCGCGTGACGTGCGCGTTGTAAAGTACCAATACCTAATAAGAGATGACACACCGCTGCGCACGTGCACGCCACGCAAGCGGTGTGCCATCTACTATGACATTTCATACAATACAACGCGCAAGCCACGCACACGCGCACGTGCACGTGCTGCGCACGCATCCGGTGTGGCTCGGCCTTAAATGTTGTTGTTGTATTGTAGATGTTTATTTACCATCCGTCCGCAATGATAATGGGAATGAAATTACTGCCATTTCCCATACATTTTGACGTATGATTTGGAAATTGGAGCGCGGTCTAATAAATAGGTAATAGCATTTGCCGAGCCAAGTTAACACCTAAATAATCCGCTCAGCTAATGAGTTGTGTATATGCATTTGCAGCGCATCAATCTCGGTTGATTAATAATAGTGATTTACGTCTTAAATTTCATCCTGCTTTTTATGCCTATATTGTTAAAGTGACACTTAGAATAAGCACACTTTTGAAGCTTATAATTTTTAGTTTGTGACCGATAGAACCCTAGGGCTCGGTCTGAAAAGCGCTGTGGTTTGTACCTAGCATATGCTGAGACTGAAACTCAATGCCTCCAGTTTTGATTTTATTTTTTTATTACTAGATCTTAATTTTATTTACTTTTCGTATATACTTGTAATATGCATAGTAAGTTGTGGCAATAATCATTATTCTGATTCTGATCAAACTGCGTGATAAAGCGGGAATTCATTAACGGGTATCAAAATCATATGACGACTTAATATAAATTTCCTGCGGCTTTGCCCGCGTGGCCAACTATTTTGTTGTAGGTTTATGGAACAGAATGCTCGGAAGAAAAATTAACGCGGTTACAAAGGTACTTTCCAATCTTACTAACCCTAAAATTCTCCGAGTACTTCAAAACCACCGTTGGTTTCTTGCGCACGTACCGATTCACCTATACAACATGCTGTTTAAAAAACACTTTATCGATGATTTTCTTGCGACTTACGCCGTTTAGATCTCGACAGTCGATGCAGTAAAAAGTGGTCGATATACGTGACTGGATAGCGCTTATTGGTGCAATGTTATGCATAACGAGTCCCGATGCCCATTGATTCTGTACGTAATAACTGTAGATCTTAGAGCTTATGTAGGAGACCATGATTGCTGAGTGTGGTGGACGGAAGGTTGTTTAATTACGGATGTCGTATGGAATCCTTATCTTTAGCTTCATTACGCCTCATTCTAAAATCCGCATCCTCATTTTCAGAGAGGATAGATGGGACTAACGCACGTATTAATCTGATCGTAAAAAAAAACTTTATAAAGTTATTAATCTGCAATGCAGTATTATTGCCTGCTCGTTTTTTAATTTTTAGTCAAGTAACCGATGAACTTGTAATAGCAAATGCATAAGCTGATGAGACTTCGTCAGACAAAACTGATCTAAAACCACAAACCGATGTAAAATTATGCAAACCACACATAGTTACCCAAACGCATGACTATAGCGATTAGCTTCAGCAGCTATCCACTAATATACACAACTAAGTCGATAATACCGGTAACAACACAAGTTTGTAATAATTTCATGGATACTATTGAATTATGAAAAAAAAAGCGAAAAATAGTCACGTATCCATGGTTACCCCAGACGGCGCGAGTCCGCGGCCGTGCGCCCGCGCTTGTGTCGCAAAGCTTGCGAAACTATAATGCCGCTATGGTCAGCGACCTTAATGAAACCGCCTATTGTTCAGGGGATAGTTGCTGATAACGACAAATACGAGGAACGCTGATATAATGATTACTTAGAAGAAATATTCTATCCTTCAACACTGACAAATTTTGAAGGTAATTTCGGTGACACGCTACTTTGGAATAGCTGTGGAATGTGGTTCCCTTCAATGGGGATCCCTTTCGTTGTGACACCCAATCGCATGTGGTTTTCTTAAGAAGTGAAGGCAAAATCCAGAGGTGGAGTTATCGTGCCATGCAAGGCCATGATAGGTAGATATATACTTACAACGGGCATCTGCATTTGACCGAGGAATTAATAAAAAAAGTAGTACAATTTCGCCTGAGGTGGTTGGTCTGAACGCTTGAGGCACACGAGCAAACAAATATACAAATATTTATGACATGCGTGTGCTTCTGGCTAAATTCGTAATCTCTGGCGTGGCATCGTAGGAACTTAGTTTAACTACCAACGGTTCAGTATAGTATTATGAATACTAGATAAAGACTAGCGATTCAGGGATTAATTGCCAATAAAAACCTTATACCATGATTGTCAAGTATCAGATCAGACGATCAACAGTATCATCATCATCTATTTTATTTATTTATTTTCATCGCCCACTGCTGAGCATAGGCCTCTCTTCGTGCACGCCACTTATCCCGGTCCTGAGCCAATCTCATCCAGAAGTGACTCGCAATCTTACGAATGTCGTCCACCCAACGAGCCAACGGACGCCAGGCACTTCTTTCGTCTGAAGGCGGCCACCATTCCGTTAACATTTTGGCCCACCTGCCATCACTCTGCCTATCAACAGTATTACGAGATAATAACTTCATTAACGCTGGCAGAGACAAAGTCCACTTGTTCCCTTCTGCTTTTCAGCGGTAGAATGTCGCGGCTAGTTTGTCACGGTTTGGGTGCAAGTATCCAGCCGTACCATTCACAAACTCATATCTCGTTCAGTTTTTGTCGTTACAAAAACAACCTTGTACCATGCAACTACATTATACATGCCAAACGTTTATAAAAGCTTAATAACCACTGACTAAAACTACTGCACCATATGTAGTTCGTTTTCGGACACGTTGTCCTTCCTCGGTTCTGCGGTCGTATTAGCAGTTAGCAAATATGGAGTTATGTTTCAAAGTAACGTATTCATATTTCGGTGGCTTCATAAAACTGACCCTAATTGTTGAAACCTTAAAGTCCAGACTAGAACTTGAGGTAGTCAAGAAATAAATCCTTCTAAAACAGATTCAAATGATATAAATCATAATAGCTGCGTATTTTATAATTATTTACGCGTATTTTGTAATTCTACTTTCGTTAAAGAAATTGCTCAATGCGTCATCATGTAGAACGGTTGATGAAAATATATGTATCGTAGTTCCTGTTAGGTTGCAATAATAAATAGCGACGTCGTTTTAAGACTTACTTATCATTTAAATATAAACAAATTATGTAGTAAGACTTAATCCAATAACATAACCTAATCCAATATAATAACGTCTTCTAAAAAGTTTTATTTTTTAGATTTGTATTTAACTATGTGAATATTTTTTTTCTTCTTACTAACGTCTTTTGCGTTGTTTGATTACTTACTCAGATTCTATAGATATTCTGTTGTGATAAGGAAAAATATAGTAAATCGCCTTCAAATCTAGATATGACTGGACTGCGTTTTCCTTAAGACCACGGATATCAGCAAAAAAATTATAGAAAACATAAAATTATCCTTATTTTTCTAGTGACTAATTCTTGTTTACACATCGGTAAAATGAGATCAAAGAACAACTTAAACCTACCCTTCCAGCATGACTAAGATATTCGTCGTGCGACTTATCCTATAATGAAGTTGTAAAAATGAAATGTCTGTATATATCTGTGTGTGTTATGTATGTGTCATGTATGTGTCGTTGTGGCTTCATCACGCCGAAACGGCTAAACAGATTTCAACTACTTTCTGTACACGGATAGCTGGTCATCCATAGATGGTTATAGGATAGTTTGTATCCGATTA